>UESW01001652.1:327896-356971 GCA_900491605.1 Calamus simplicifolius
AGTTCATAGTCAGAAGCTGAATGAATATCCTCATTCTAGCTTTCCAATATGAATAATTTGAACTGTTGGAAGTTATTGAAAAATTATATACCCCAATCCTTTTGATTTTGATGATTACTAAAAGCCATTGAGTACATTAAAAGATATAATGAGTTTATTTATCAAAAACCTTGAGCTTATTGAACAATCAATGAAAAGTTAAAGTTTGACAATGAAAGAACTTTAAGCTCAATGTTTAAATTCAAAAAGAATTTTATAATTTATAGATTTATCAATGATTTTGGATTACATGTCTTGAATTCATTCTTAATGTCATATTTATTGTATTCAAGTCAAAATATGATTTAAAATTATTCTGGAACGATTTTAAAGTCAATCAGAAAATTTCTGATTTTTGATACGTTCCGGAGCCGACTCTAGAGTTTCAGAGTCGACTCCAGTAAGTAACAGAGATTGATTTCTCGAGTCGACCCTTGGATTTCAAGAGTCGACCCCTGACTCTGTGCGAGCCGACTCCTGACTGTGCGAGTCGACTCCGCTCAAACAACAGAAAGCATGTTTTTTGAGCTTCTCGAGTCGACTCCCCATTTCTGAGTCGACCCCCGACTTTCAGGAGTCGACACTTTGGTTTTCGCGAGTCGACCCTCTAACTTTTAAATGTTTCTATTTTTAGTAATCGACTTCGAGCCGACTCCCACAGTGCTCGAGTCGACTCCGCAAATTCTGGGCGAATTTTTCACGATGACACGTCAGCCCCAACGGTAAGATTTTTGATTAACGGCTATTTTCTCTAACGGATATATTTTGCAGAATCTATAAATAGAGAAGCTCTTTTCAAATCAAAGAGAGACATAGAGAGAGAAATTTCAAAGAAAAAGAAAGAAAAAAAAAAGAGCTTCATGAAAAAATCATGATTCAAAAAAGAGATGAAAAAAGGTGTGAAATCAAAGAGAGAGATTCGTGTGCTCCAGCTCTACAATCCAAAAGTTCAAGAGGAGATCCCAAGCAACAAGAGCTCAAGATCTTCCAACCTAAAGAAAAGAAGAAAAGCTTCAACCAACTCCAAAAGCCCCAAAGCTAGGAGAATCTGTGCTGAGGCCTGATTCCACACTTCAAAGGAGTTGGAGAAAAGAAGAAAAGCTCAAAGCCAACCAACTGCAAATCAGGCTTATCTAAACTCTATTCTTATTTTGTTACTGCTCATTAAGGAGCTTTGTAACAAAACACATATTTTATTCTTTGTAAGTTCAATCTGGGGGATTGAACTTAGTGGAGGTAGTTGTACCTCGTTAAAACGGGTTGGGTTTTGTGCTGGTAAGCCCGTGTAAAACCGGCTGGGTTCGTTGTGATCCCGGAAAACAACAAGTTTGAGTTGTGAGCTTGTAAAACAACTCGGCTGTAATCTAGGGAGATTATAGTGTGACCCAAGTGAATCTTGGGAGTGGACGTAGGTGCTGGTTGCACCGAACCACTATAAAATATCTTGTGTTTGCCGTGCTCATTTGTCTCTCACTCTATCTCTCTTATATTTCTGTTTGTGCATTGCTTATAAGTTAATTTCTCTCACTTGCACATCTTGAGTTAATTTGTTTAAAACATTTCAAAAAGTCTTAAATTTTTAAGAACCCAATTCACCCCCCCCTCTTGGGTTGCCATCTGGGCCAACAATTGGTATCAGAGCAAGTGCTCATTTAGAATTTGATCTCACGATCAAGGGCTAAAGATCCTTATGGCAACACAAAGTGGTTCATGTTTTGCTGAAGGTCATTCTACGAATAGACCTCCTTTATTTAATGGAACCAACTATTCATATTGGAAAGCTAGAATGAGAATATTCATTCAAGCTTCTGACTATGAATTGTGGGGAGTAATAATGAATGGACCTAGTACACCCACACACGTAGTTGATGGCACTATTGTTCCTAAGCCCGAAAGGGATTGGAATGATAATGATAGGAGAATGGCACAATTAAATGCTAAAGCCATTAACATTTTGTATTGTTCCTTAGATTCTAATGAATTCAACCGAATCTCAACATGTAATTCCGCAAAAGAAATTTGGGATAGGTTGGAAATAACACATGAAGGAACAAGTCAAGTAAAAGAATCAAAGATAAATATTTTGGTTCATAAATATGAATTATTTACCATGGAACAAAATGAAACCATCACATGCATGTTCACTAGATTCACTGATATTGTGAATGGTTTGAAAAGTCTTGGAAAAGTATATACTAACTCTGAGCTTGTTCGCAAAATTCTTAGGTCACTTCCAAGGACTTGGGAAGCCAAGGTGACAGCCATACAAGAAGCCAAAGATCTGAACATCCTACCATTGGAAGAGCTTCTTGGTTCGCTAATGACTCATGAGCTTCAAGTTAAACAACATGTCAATGAGGATGAGTCAAGAAAGAAGAAGACCATCGCCCTCAAAGCTGCGGAAAAAGAAGAAGTAAGCAGCAGCGATGATGAAGAGGATGATGATGATGAGACAGCCCTCCTTGCAAGGAAATTCAAGAAGTTTATGCAAAGAAGGAGGCCCTTCCACAAGAAGAGATTTGGATCAAAAATGGAAGGAGAAAAAGAAAAGGATAAGAAAAAGGAAAAGGACAAGGACAAAGAGAAAGAGCCCTTAGTATGTTATGAATGTAAAAAGCCAGGGCATTTTAGATATGACTGTCCTTTACTTAAGAAGGCCTATAAGAAAAAGAAAAAGGCCTACATGGCAACTTGGACTGACAGTGAAGAGTCTTCTTCCGAAGAAGAAGAACAAAAAGAAGTTGCAAATGTTTGCTTCATGGCGGACGACAACGAAGAGGTAAGTACCGAAACCCCCGATGATGAATTTACTTTTGATGAAATGTTTGAAGCATTTAATGAATTGATGATTGATTTCAAGGCTTTGAAAAAGAAACACAAATCTTTGAAAACTGAAAACTTAAATTTAATTAATGAGAAAAATGAGTTAAATCTTGTAGTTAAAGATTTAAAAGAAACACTTTTTAATGAAAAGAATGATTTGCTCATAAGATTGATTTGATTAAATCTGAGAATGAAAATCTAATTAAAGAGAAAGAATCAATCTCTAATGAAAATGATTTTCTAAAGAAAGATGTTAAAAAGTATAAAGACATTGTTGAGAAATTTACTCTAAGCTCAACTAAACTAAATATGATTTTAGATAGTCAAAAAGCAGTTTTTGACAAAGCAGGTTTAGGGTATAACACATTTAGAAAACAAAAATCATTGAAAAATATTTTTGTAAAAGCTAACCAAAGTAATATTACTTGTTTTAAATGTAATCAAAAAGGACATAAATCTTTTGAGTGCAAAACAATAAGTAATAATGAAAAATTAAACACTAAAGGAAAGAAAATTTGGGTTCCGAAAGGAACAATTTTTATTGCTACTAACCATGAAGGACCCAAGAAAGCTTGGGTACCTAAACATAAAGTTTAAATTATGTTGCAGGAATGTCTTGTAGCCAAAAGATCAAAAAAAGTGGTACCTTGATAGTGGCTGCTCAAGACATATGACGGGTGACAAAGATGAATTCATCACCCTGGAAGAAAAGAAAGGTGGAGTTGTTACGTTTGGCGATAATGGTAAAGGTCAAATTATGGGCCTTGGTAAAGTTCGTATAACTCCATCTACATTTATTGATAATGTACTTTATGTTGATGGTTTGAAGCATAATCTAATTAGTATAAGCCAATTATGTGATAAAAACTTTAATGTTTCATTTAAATCTTCAATATGCACTGTAACTAATTCTATTGATAATAGCATTGTATTTACTGGTTATAGACATGGCAATGTTTACTTGGTTGATCTAGAAAAATTATCTTTGAGTGATCATTGCTTGATTGCTGACAATGCTAATATAAATGAAATTAGTTGGTTGTGGCATCGTAGATTAGGTCATGCAAGCACACACCTTATTTCAAAATTAATTAAAATGGATTTAGTTAAAGGCTTACCTAAACTAGATTTTGAAAACAACAAAATATGTGATGCATGTCAATTTGGAAAACAAACAAGAAGTTCTTTCAAATCTAAAAATGTTGTTTCAACTTCTAGGCCATTAGAGCTACTTCACATGGACCTTTTTGGACCAACTAGAACCACAAGTCTAGGAGGAAAGAAATATGGTCTAGTGATTGTAGATGATTATTCTAGATATACTTGGGTACTGTTTTTAGCTCACAAAGATGAGACTTTCTCGATATTCCTGAAATTCTTCAAGAAAGTCACAAATGAGAAAAACACTACCATAGTATCTCTAAGAAGTGATCATGGAACTGAATTTGAAAATCACTTATTTGAAAGTTTCTGCACTGAAAATGGTATTAATCATAATTTTTCAGCCCCTAGGACTCCACAGCAAAATGGTGTAGTTGAAAGGAAAAATAGGACTCTAGAAGACATGGCCCGTACCATGCTATGCGAAAGTAACCTACCAAAGTACTTTTGGGCGGAAGCTATTAACACAGCATGCTACATCTTAAATCGAGCCCTAATAAGACCAATCTTAAAGAAAACACCTTATGAATTATGGAATGAAAGAAAACCCAATATAAAATACTTTCATGCATTTGGATGTAAATGTTTTATTCATAATAATGGTAAAAACAATTTAGGCAAATTTGATGCTAAATCTGATGAAGGAATATTCTTAGGATATTCAACAACTAGTAAAGCTTATAGAGTATTTAACAAGAAAACCTTAGTAGTTGAAGAATCCATTCATATAGTTTTCGATGAGTCTTTAGCATCTAGTTCTGAAAAGCTTGATGATGAGGAAGATACAAACATAATTGAAAAAGATCTTGAAAAACTTAATATTGAAGTATCTTCAGATCATGAGCAAGAAGCTAAAGATGATGATTCACATAAGGACGATGATAATATTGATCATAATGATATAGATCTTCCAAGAGACTGGAGATATGCTCATAGTCATCCCAAGGAATTGATTATAGGTGATCCATCTCAAGGAATAAGAACTAGATCATATATGAGAAATATTAGTAATCATCTTGCATTTGTATCACAAATTGAACCTAAAACTATTGAAGAAGCTGAAAAAGATAATAATTGGATGTTAGCAATGCAAGAAGAATTAAATCAATTTACAAGAAATAATGTATGGACTTTAGTTGAAAGACCTAAAAATCATTCAGTAATAGGATCAAAATGGGTTTTTAGAAATAAACTAGATGAAAATGGCATAGTAATTAGAAACAAAGCTAGATTAGTTGCAAAAGGATATAATCAAGAAGAAGGTATTGATTTTGATGAAACCTTTGCACCAGTAGCTAGATTAGAAGCCATTAGACTTTTACTTGCATTTGCATGTCATATGAATTTTAACTTATTTCAAATGGATGTTAAAAGCGCATTTTTAAATGGATTTATAAATGAAGAAGTTTATGTAGAACAACCACCAGGTTTTGAAGATCACGAATTTTCAAATCACGTTTTTAAATTGCACAAAGCTTTATATGGTTTGAAACAAGCACCTAGAGCTTGGTATGATAGATTAAGTAAATTTTAATTGAAAATGATTTTACAAGAGGAAATGTTGATAAAACTTGTTTTTGAAAAGAAAAAGTAAAGATTTACTTGTAGTACAAATATACGTTGATGACATTATTTTTGGTGCTACTAACATTCTCTATGTCAAGAATTTGCCAAGTTGATGCAGGGAGAATTTGAAATGAGCATGATGGGAGAACTCAACTTCTTCCTTGGACTCCAAATCAAACAAAGCAAAGAGGGCTTTCCCAAACAAAAACCACAAGGAGAAATGAGTTTGGTATGGAATCAATGAAACCCCTCGGAACACCAATGAGTCCTTCATGCAAGCTGGACAAAGATGAAGAAGGTAAGAAGGTTGATCAGAAATATTATCGAGGTATAATCGGATCCCTACTTTATTTAACTGCAAGTAGACCAGACATTATGTTTGCTGTTTGCTTATGTGCTAGATTTCAGTCAGAACCTAAAGAATCACATTTAATTGCTGTTAAAAGAATACTAAGATATGTAAGTGGAACAAAAAATGTAGGTTTATGGTATTCTAGAGACTCCACATTAAATCTGATTGCATACACTGATTCTGATTATGCTGGATGTAAGTTAGATAGAAAAAGCACAAGTGGTGCATGCCAATTCTTAGGAAGTAACTTAATCTCATGGTTTAGCAAAAAGCAAAATTCAGTTGCATTATCAACTACTGAAGCTGAATATGTAGCAGCTGGAAGTTGCTGTGCGCAAATCCTATGGATTAAGCGACAACTTGAAGACTATGGTATCACACTTGATAAGACACCCATAAAATGTGATAACACAAGTGCAATTAATTTAACTAAAAATCCAATTCAACATTCAAGAACAAACACATAGAAATTAGATATCATTTTATAAGAGAACATGTAGCAAATAATGAAATATGTCTTGATTATGTTAACACTGAAGAACAATTAGCTGACATATTTACTAAACCTTTAAATGAAGAAAGATTCTGTTATCTTAGAGGAGAGTTAGGTATTTGTGATCCATTAGAATGAATTTGAAACCCCTAAGGAGAATTTATCTAAGATTCTTTCAAATCCTTGATCTTTAAGGAAATCTTATCTAGAATTCATATCTAATTGATCCATTCATATTCAATGATTATTTTATCAATTTTTATGATCAAATTCCGGACACATTTCAGAAATTTCATGTTTTTGCTCTGAAATGGTCTCGGAGCCGACTCGGTGAGTATCGGAGTCGACTCCTGGTTTCGACTGAAACTCTCGGGTCGACCCCTCCTCGGCGCGAGTCGACTCCAAGTCGGGATGGTTTTCTGTGACTGTCCGGAGTCGACCCCTGCTTTGCGCGAGCCGACTCGAAGTGGTCCCAGGTTGATTTATCTAGGGCAGAGTCGACTCGCCGTTCATTTCAAAACTTTCCAATCTTTCAAAATACTCTCTCCAAAACTCTTCCAACCTTCCAAACTTCCAAAATCCCTGATTACACTTCCAATCGACCAATGGCACCCAAAACAGTGGTTCCAACTTGTGCGGCCGGTGTGAAGAGGAAGCGAGCCGTGAGGAAAACCGTGAGGCGTCCCGTGCGTGAGCCGTCTCCAAGCTCGGATTCCACTTCTCATCTTCTACCCCGTGCTTCTCCTGCTGCTACTACTTCCCAGGTAGATCGATTAGCAGATAGAATCATAACAACGGGTAGAAAGGTGGATTTTGAATTTTTGAAGCAGGGTTTTCTAGTTGGGAGACAATTGATTGAGATGGGATGGGAGAATATGTTCACTGGATTGCCCACCTATCCCTCTCTAGTAAAGGAGTTTTACAAAATTTGTCTAGAGGAGATCATGGCTTGTTAGCAGTGAGAGGAAATAGGATCTCTGTAACTGTTGAGCTTCTTTCTAGACTGTTGGATTTACCCTTATCTGGCACTGCCACTTTTTCTTCTGAAGACCGAGTCCCGCTCTTGCTAGATTATTAAATCGGGATGTTGTCGGATTTGAAGAGGTTTTTGCCAACCAACTTTCATTAGAACTGAGATTATTACATAACATCTGCAGTAGGATACTCTTTCCAAAGATAGGAAGATTTGATTATGTATCGGAAAGAGATATCTTTGTGATGGATGCCATTGTGACGGGCAAACCTATAAACCTTCCCAGTATGATACTTTGGTACATTGCAGACTGTGGAGGAAAAGAAAGTCTAGTCTGCCCTATGGAATGATTCTCACAAGATTTTTCTGAGCCAAGGAGTTGTGATTTCTGACAATGAGCCAATGAGGAATCTGAGACATACTGACTTTTATAGCTTGGCCACCATTCATCGAATGGGTTTTATCAAGAAAATGGAAAATGGGAGAGGAAAGGACTGATAGAAGAGAGAGCTACAGATGTTGAGGCTGCAGGACCATCAGTCAGACATCCTTCACCTGCACCTCCGAGCCCTTCTACTTCTGCCCCTGCTCCAGCCCCCGCTCCATTATTTGATCAAGCTTCATCATCTTCTGCCGGTTTCTCAGATCACAACTAAAGCAACTCAAAGTTCTATTTGATGATCAATCTGAAAAACTTAAATCTGAATTTGAGAATAAGTTCATGAATTTGAAGGAGACTCTTATTCATTGGATGATCGTATCACTAAGATGGAGTCTACTCTCAGCTCTTCTTCGGTATCTTTAAGTGGAGATCTCAAAAATATTTTGAAGAACTTAAAGATATTGCGGAGATGGAGAGACCTATGCAAAGTGCAATGCGGAGCTTCAAGACAAGATTTTGACTGCTTGCACTTTTGTAGATGAAAGGCTAAAAGATTATGTAAAAATCCAATCTGATGGAATGAAGAACATAGTAGATCATTTAACTAGGATTGTTAGAACTCATTTCTGATGTATTAGATTTTCAATCCTTGCTATGTATTGAAATTGTAATGTTTATTTTGATATCAATGTATTAAACATCTTGATGTATTAGACCTTTTGATGAATGAATTCTCTATGTTGATTACTCAATGTATTTCCTTCTTTCAATGAATGAATGAAATTGTCAAATCTTATCTTGATTGAATGAATTTATGCTTCTCTACCTTTTTGTTGATAACAAAAAAGGGGGAGAGTTTTATAGTTTTATGATTGAATACATATGAGAAAATCAAAGTAATCAATGAGATAAAATGAATTTATTTAAGTTTCATAGGGGGAGCTACCTCATTCAGGGGGAGCCTAAGCCTAACTATGAAATCAAAATAAATTCACTAATCAATCATGCATAAACTCAATGTTTTTGTCATCATCAAAAAGGGGAGATTGTTGGAAGATTATTGAAAAATTATATGACCCCAATCCTTTTGATTTTGATGATTACTAAAAGCCATTGAGTTCATTAAAAGATATAATGAGTTTATTTAAATGAGCAATAAATTTATTTTGAACAATCAATGAGAATGTTAAAGTTTGACTTTAATCATTTTTGAAAGTAACTTTAAGCTCAATGTTTAAACTTTCAAAAAGAAATTTTATAATTCATGTTTTATCAATGAGTTTTTGGAATAGTTCTTGAATTAATTCTTAATGTCAATTTTATTGAATTCAAGTCAAAACAATGAATTAAAATGAATCTGGAACGATTTTAATGTCAATCAGAAAAGTTTCTGATTTTTGATACGTTCCGGAGCCGACTCTGAGTTTCAGAGTCGACTCCACTCAGTGTACAGAAATGTGCATCTGTCTCGAGTCGACCCACGAAATTTGTCGAGTCGACCCCTGATTCTGTCGAGCCGACTCCTGACTGTGCGAGTCGACTCCGCTCAGACACCAGAAGAGTGTTTTTCTGAGCACTTCGCGAGTCGACCCCAACCTTTCATGAGTCGACCCCCGACTTTCAGGAGTCGACACTTTACTTTTGGTGAGTCGACCCCTAACTTTATAAACATTTCTATTTTTGTAAGACGAGCTCGAGCCGACTCGGGAAAAGCATGAGTCGACTCCAGCAAATCTGGGCGAATTTTTACGGATGCCAACTCAGCTCCAACGGTAAGTTTTTTGATTAACGGCTATTTTTCTTTGTCTCTAACGGCTATATTCTTGCAGAATCTATAAATAGAGAAGCTGTTTTCAAATCAAAGAGACATAAAGAGAGATATTTATTTCAAAGAAAAGAAAGGAAAATCGAAAAACAGAGCTTATTGAAAAAATCCGTGATTCAAAATAGAGTGAAAGAAAGAGTGTGAAATCAAAGGAAGCTCCTCTGTGCTCAAGCTCTACTATCCAAGGAAGCTTCAGAAGAAATCCAAGCATCTCAAGTGATTTCCACCACTCAAAGAAAAGAGAAAAAGCCCAAATCAACTCCAACACTCATTCCGTGGAGAATCCGTGCTGAGGCCTGATTCTACACTTCAAAGGAGTTGAAGAAAAGAAGAAAAGCTCAAAGCCAACCAACTGCAAATCAGGCTTATCTAAACTCTATTCTTACTTTTGTTAATCTGCTCATTAAGGAGCTTTGTAACAAAACAAACATATTTCTATTCTTTGTGACTAGTTCAATCTGGGGGATTGAACTAGAGGAGGTAGTCTTACCTCAGTTCAAGCTTGGTTAAGCTTGGGTTAAGGTTTTTGTGCTGGTGAGCCCTTGAAAACCAGCTGGGTTCGTTGTGATCCCGGGAAAAACAACAAGTTTGAGTTGTGAGCTTGTAAAACAACTCGGCTGTAATCTAGGGAGATTATAGTGTGACCCAAGTGAATCTTGGGAGTGGACGTAGGTGCTGGTTGCACCGAACCACTATAAAACTTGTGTTTGCCGTGCTCATTTGTCTCTCACTCTATCTCTCTTATATTTCTGTTTGTGCATTGCTTATAAGTTAATTTCTCTCACTTGCACATCTTGAGTTAATTTGTTTAAAACATTTCAAAAAGTCTTAAATTTTTAAGAACCCAATTCACCCCCCCCCCCCTCTTGGGTTGCCATCTGGGCCAGCATGAACCATTAAACAGTGGAGGTCTATTCGTAGAATGACCTTCAGCAAATGATCCAACTTGAGCTGCCATTTGGATCTTTAGCTCTTGATCGTGTGATCAAAATCTAATGAGCACTAGCTCTGATACCAATTGTTGGCCCAAATGACAACCCAAGAGAGGGGGGGGGGGGGTGAATTGGGTTCTTTAAAAAATTTAAACCTTTTGAAATATTTGTTTGCTTAGTGTGAGTGAAAGTGAATGCAGATGCAAAAACAAACAATCAATAAGATAGAGATAGAGATAGAGATAAAGGAGACACGACAAACACAAAGATTTTATAGTGGTTCGGTGTATCCAACACCTACGTCCACTCCCAAGATTCACTTGGGTCCACACTATAATCTTCCTTGATTACAGCCGAGTTGTTTTACAAGCTCACAACTCAAACTTGTTGTTTTCCTGGGATCACAACGAACCCAGCTGGTTTTCTGGGCTCACCAGCATAAAAACCCTAACACAAGCTATACCAAGCTTGTACCGAGGTAAGACTACCTCCACTAGTTCAATCCCCCAGATTGAACTAGACACAAACAAAAGAAATATTATTTTTCAAGTACACAGTTCCTCAATAAGCAAATAAACAAGTAAATGAACAAGGTTTAGAAAAGCCTGATTTGTAGTTGGTTGGCTTTTGAGCTTTTCTTCTTTTCTTCTTTTCTTCTTCTCCTTGCTAGATTGAATCAAGCCTCAGCTCCGATTCTTCACAGTTGAAGCAGTTGAGAAG
Organism: Calamus simplicifolius; assembly: GCA_900491605.1. Taxonomy (NCBI): domain Eukaryota; kingdom Viridiplantae; phylum Streptophyta; class Magnoliopsida; order Arecales; family Arecaceae; genus Calamus; species Calamus simplicifolius. The sequence goes on from UESW01001652.1 coordinate 339,163, forward strand.
GATTGAAAAGCAAGAAACTGATCCTCTTTCTCCAATTTGGGAAATCCACCAAAACTTTGATTTGAATGCCTTGGATTCCTCTTGAGCTTTTTGGAGTGGAGTGGATTTGAGCTAGAAGGTTTTTCTCTTGAGATTCAGGCTCTCTTTTTCGGATTTTTGAATTGGGATTTCTCTATTTTCTTTTTTCCTCTTTGTTTTTCCGTTTTTCCTTTCCATTCTTGTTTTTGAATGATAGTCTTCCCTTTTTATAGATTTCTTTCAAACCATTTTTGGAAGAAAACTATCCATTGGAGTGTACCTTGCAATAAAATATATCCGTTAGAAATAAAGTAAAATAGAAATATTACGTTAGAGCTGATCTGGCAATTTAATTTTTCGTTCCAGGTGGGTTGGAGTCGACTCTAACTTTTCGGGAGTCGGCTCTAACTCGAAACACTTTAATCCGTTAATTCTGGAGTCATCTCTGACTTTTCTGGGGTCAACAAGATACTTTTCTAGAGTCGATTCTAACAGACCCGGAGTCGACTCTAAGTTGGGGCCAGAAAAATCAACGTTCTATCTTTTCTGTTGGAGTCGGCTCTCACAGTCTCTGAGTCGACTCTAACTTCCGTGCCAGATACTGGAGTCGGCTCTGTGATTCTCGGAGTCGACTCTAATGTCTGCAATCTTACCTAGACATTAGATTCGATCCAGAACAAGATTTAACTCCTGATTTTGATCATTCAATCGACTTATAATCTGAAAAACTTAATCAAAATCATTAGAGCCTTCAATTGTTATACTCAAATAGTTTTGTTAATCATCAAAATCATCAATTGGGTCAACACGAAGGGATTTGATCATACGGTAACCGTTCATGGACAGATGTTGATGGTCACGTCAACAAAACCTTTAGCAGTTGGGTGGTCATGATGCTTTGCTAGAGGCCTCTCATGATCTATAATCATATTGTTGAATTAGACAAAGAGTTGTCCAATCATTCTAAGGTCTATGATTAGGACATGATTATTGCAAACATGTTAAAGGGCCTAATGGGTCACCGCATTAAGGAGAATATTGGATGAATTAAAATGAAAATTAAATTAGATTTAATTTAGATAAGATGATCAATTAAATAATTAGGTGAGACCCAATTTAAAGAAGATATAATTATAATGGATATGATCCATTATAATAGAAGGAATGTTAAGGAGAAATTATTTGTACACATGATGAACAAATAATTGGATATCGATATGTGACTTGATCTATGTGATGGATGGCTCTAATTATTCAGGTATGGATGTCCAATCTCAATCATGTGAAGATGGAATCATGCCCATGGGATGAGGCATGATGAATCTCTACGGTTTGATGATGAACATGTACAAATTAGGGCATGTAGTTATGGATAACCAACTCCTAATTTCAAAGGCTGAGATTGTGATACTTGGATTAATCTTACCATGAAGATGGGAGTTTCTTACCATGAAGATGGGAGGAGTTTCTTACCATGAAGATGGAAGTTTCTTACCATGAAGATGAGAGGAGTTTCTTACCATGAAGATGGAAGTTTCTTACCATAATGATGAAAGTTTCTTACCATGAAGAAAGGTCTCTTCCTCTTTGGAACATCTCATTTTCAACCTATAACATAGTTCCTTCCTACCAAGAAAGAAGAGTATGAGAAGAAAAGATTAGACTTTTCTTTAAAGATATCTTCTGCAAGGGGATTCAAGAGGCGCTAGCACCCCTCTCTCTCTCTCCCGTGGTGTCATCTTCATACCTTGGAGGTCTTCATCCCTTGATTATCAACCATCTTGCCTAGACACTAGCTGATAATCAACTAGCTAGGTGAGAGGTAGCCATGACCTTGATTAGAACCTTTCTAGACACTAAGTGGTTGACCAGACCCAATTAAATTTGCCTAAAGACTTGGGTGTCCACTGAGCCCCAAATCAAGTCCATTTGGATGTATGGACTGATCAATCTAATCTAATTAGATGGATCTAAAGAAAAGACCTAACTCAACATTTGATTAGATTCAATTTTCTAATTTAGTCCAATTCATCTAACCTTAGGTCTAACCCAATTAGAGAACCTGATTCATGCTAACCCAATTAGCCCATGATTTATGATCATGTCTTAAGGTCTTTAATTCATAATTCTAGATCTTAAGTTAACCCCTTTTCAAATTTGAACCAATTTTAATTTTAAGTTCTAATTTTGAAACATTTTCAAAATTTTCTCGTAAAATTTTTACTTTCTTTCCTTTTTCTGTGATCTGACTTTTACATAAAATAATTTACTATCATTTATAATTAAGATTTCATCAATTAAGATGTCTTAATGTTAATCTTATTAACATATCATCTTTAATTAATTTTGGATCTAATCAAATTATCATAGAAATAAATTAATTCAATTAAAACATATTTTAATCTTTCTTTCTTCTGTTCTGTACATCCGTTCATGGGTTCTTTCACAATGGCACCCTACACGTCATAGGAAACCTTTCTTGAATAAGAAACAGAGGCTATGAAACCTCCCTATGATCGGACGGCCTGGTGAATATACCCAATCCAAGATATAATAGAACACAGCATGCAAGATCTACATTAGATATACTTTTAAAACATATATTTAATCATCATTAAATAACTTTAACATGCTCTCATCATGCAAAACTTTTAAATCTACTATAGATCTAAACTAATCATAATAAGATCTACTTTAGATCTACATTAGATTATTTATGCATAATAATATCAGATCTACTATGCTTAGACATGCATTCCTAAGCCTTAGCCTGGCTTTGATACCATTTGTAGGGAAAACTTGCTTTTCCTATGCACAGGATCTCAAGGTGAAAGCATGTAATTTAATTTTAATATTCACATTGAATATAAATTAAATCATATTAGCAAATTTAAAATTTAAGAGTATGTAAAAATAAGTTTAAAATAATACCTTTCGATGCGGAAGCTGTAGATGACGAACGTAGCAGATCTGATCTGCAGGGAGAAGTTCCTACTCGTGCCTTGCAAGAGCCGCACGTGCCACTCCTCTATATCACACGCACACCTGATGTATATAGACAGGAGGAGGAATTCTAGAACAATGGAAGGAGAACTCTTCTCCCTAAGAAGAGATAATCTCTTCTTGATTGGACTTCTTTCTGACTTTCTATGATTGCAGACGATCATCTTTCACAGAAAAATCTCTACCAATTTTCTTCTCATCTCTATTTCCCTTTCTGCTTCATATTTTATACACACCGTAATGTTTACGATCGTATTCTCCTAAAAATCTTTTCTCATAGTAATCCTTTCGCAAAGGATCTGATCAGATAAAATAGGGATCTTATCCTTTCATAAAACCACTTTCAAAACTAATTTTGGAATTTGATTTTTATATAAGCTTGAAGAGATCATCGAGAGCTTTCCAACGCACCTGACCGATTCGAAATCGGAGTTCAAACAGAGAAGATAAGAGCAGATAAAGATCAGAAGCAAAAACTCACCGTCGCACATATCTTGACACAAACGTGGCGCGCGCAAGACGCGCCATGTGTCGCGATCAAGAGTCTGTGCTGACAGCAGAAGGCGGCGCACGTTAGCCCACTACTAACGTGTGCCGCAGATACTTTAATTAATTTTTTTTTTAATACGGAATTGATCCAATCAATTCCGTTTGAAGTCCAAATTCAAATCTGAAAGAAGCTACTCGTAGCTCTTGAACCATACTTCGCATTAGGCCTATCCGAGCTCCAATCCGAAGTGATTTATGAATTCAAAATTCATAAATAAACTTTTATAGGCTCTATTGGAAATCCAGATCGAACTACTTCGAATCCGGATCCAAACCACTCTGTTGTCAGACCAACCATTGGTCCATGATTCAAATTAACTTCATACCAGATTCATATCATGTCCCAAAATTCTATTTGAGTTATTGACTAACTCAAATCACCCTCGAAGTAGGTGCTGTCGCTAATGCCTAGTGCTAGCTAGACATAGCCAGAACAAACCCTGTATGACCCATCTGATTGAGTCCCACTCAAATCAGTGATCATGCTTGCGTACAAGTCATCCGACTATGTGCGTGACTCCATAGGTTCGAACCTAAGCCAGTAGCATAGGAACGCTTCCTATACTAATCGATGTGACCATCTAGCCATGGTTCCCGACGTCCGGATAGATCGAATTTGCACAAGGCAACATTCAGGAACCGAGGCTATGGTTGCCGCATAATTCATCCCCTTGTCCTAGTACTTAGGGTGAATACGGAGTTAACTGCCAACTCCGAGTAAATCACCCAAGTATGTTTCAATGCAATGAATCTTGTGATACCTCACAAAGATTACCTTGGCCAAGGTTTTGTTAAATTGAAACATAGTTCGAGCACTCTCTCTAACACTTAGAGTGGACAATCCCATCTTGACTCATCACTGACCCAATAAGTACTTGATTGCACCCAGCAACCTTCCATCACCGGATTAGAAATCTGGGTGGTCCAGTGCCTAAGTACAGTGAGTTGCTTATCAATTCAACATGATAGTCTCATGTCAAATAGACACTTATATCCATTGCCTTTCTGTGAGTTGCTCCAGGCAGTTGAGCACTCAGTAGAGGTGAGTCATTGCTCAGTAAATGTACTCCTACACTTACCCGCATGTCATACCAGTGTTATACACTCTTTGGTTTAAGAGAACAAACCAACCCATATGGCACACACAATGACCTACACTTGATTACGTCGTCGTCCTAGGTAACAACGTATCATTTGGCCGTGAACATATTTAAGAGTTACTCAACAATTCCTCCATTGTCGAATACATGTAACTCTAAGGACTACAACATATTAGAATTTTACTGGAAGATGTAAACTATATGCTGTACTGCCAAAATTAACCTTTATTTATTGAATAACTCATGTACATATACATCAACTCATAACCGTCTACAAGCTAGACGATTGTCTGTAGGACACATTTCCTAACAATTCAATGATAAGAAAATTTAAATTTGAATTAAGAACTCTTATCATAACACCCTAGCTAGATCACTATCTATAGTTATCATAAAATTTAATAGATGATAAAGATTTAGGAAACTTAGACTTAACCATGTCATTGTTTGATCCTATGATCCCATAATTGATCTAATCAATTGGGCTTAACTACATTGGTGTCTAGAAAGGTTTGATCATGGTTTTTAATTGCTCCATTCGCTGCCTGGGAAAACCCATTCAATGGGATCGAAGGGTATGCTAAATAGGACCCCATTGATCAGCTGATCTGGCCATTGTTAAGGAAAGCTCTTAATTGATTAAATCAATTAAGGTTGATCAGGATGGTAGCAATTGATTTGGTCACATGATTAGGGTTCCTAAATTAGATAGTGATCAGGATCCTAATTTGATTAGGAGTCCCAATCATAGATTGGATCTTATGAAATTAAGGTTAATTGAGATTAATCTAAAATCTACATATAGGATATGTAACCTAGCATAGTACAAATGTTGTAGATGTAGATGGGACCTATATGCGCTAAATCCCTCCACGAATATTAAGTCATAAGCCTTCCATTGTTCACATGATACAAAATCATTAGGTCATGAGATTTGTCGTGCCAAAGCCGAGGTCGAGTGTACTATGAGGAGTTGATTGTGGAACAATGGGTTGACTTAACTAGATTAGCTGGCATAATTGGCCAAAGTCAGGGTCAGTCTAATCTAGAGGCAAACTTTAGGGTGATCACATATGGATGTAATTGACAAGGCAATGTCCCCTAAATGATCTAGGAGTCACATTAGATGTGATTGATAATAATCTACCAAATTTGGCTTACCGAGATTTGTTGTGCCAAAGCCAAGGTCAAGGTAATTCAAATGAGGATCCTAGCCCACTAAGGAAATTGAATGCAATTTCTCGAGATTAATAGAGAGGGCTATTAACCTTGATAAAATAGTGGGAGAAACCAACTTAATTAAAAATCTAGAATTACCATATTAAGTTGGTGATTAGTATTCATAGTAATTGACTCGTTCTAATTTTATGTAGGTTATCAGAGAAACCATGAGTGTAAACATCAACCTAAGGAATATTTTAGAATCCAACAAATTGACTGGACTCAACTTCCCTGATTGGCTAAGGAATGTAAGGATCGTTCTTCGATCTGAGAAAATTCTTTTTGTCCTAGATGAGGTTGCACCGGAGGTCCCACCAGCGGATGCTCCGACTGAGGTTCATGTGGCATACAACCGGTATAAAGATGCTGAAGACATGGCCACATGTTTGATGTTGGCCTCAATGTCACCTGATCTTCAGAAACAGCATGAGCATATGAATGCTCAGGAGATTTTGATGCACTTGCAAGAGTTGTTTGGTGCACAGTCTCGATATGAGAGGTTTCAAACTTCTAAAGAGCTGTTTCAGTGCAAAATGACTGAGGATTCATCAGTGGGTGCCCACGTACTAAAATGATCAATCTGATTGAGAAGTTGGCACGATTGGGTTTTGTGATGGATCATGAACTAGTCTTATTCGCAGTTTGTTCTTAATTTCAACATGAACAAGCTAGAGACATCTCTACCTGAGCTCGCGAATATGCTGACGAATGCCGAGCCCAACATTAAGAAAGAAAAGGGGCAGGTTATGGTCGTGGAGTCTTCTGGCGCTCGTAAGAAGCGGCCAAAGAAGAATAAGGTCCAAAAGGCCAAGGCGACTAAACCAAATAAGGGCATCAAGAAAAACAAAGTAGCCAAGGGGAAATGTCACTTCTGTGGGAAGGAAGGGCACTGGAAGCGAAACTGCAAAGCTTATCTGGCTAGCCTGAAAGAAAAGAAACATACAGATGCTTCTACTTCAGGTATATTTATGATTGAGATATTTTCTTCTGTTACTTCTTATTCCACTTGGGTATTGGATACCGGTTGTGGATCTCATATTTGTATTAATATGCAGATGATAAGAAGCAGTAGAAAGCTGAAAAAAGATGAAGTGATCCTGCGCATGGAAAATGGAGCAAAGGTTGCTGCTTTAGCTATAGGATCTTGTTCTTTGTCTTTGCCCACTGGGCTTGTAATGGAGCTTAATAATTGTTACTATGTTCCAAACATAACAAAGAACATTATTTTGTTTCATGTCTTGTAAATGATGGATATACATTTGAAATTGGAAATAAAGGAATTTTAATTTTTAAAAATGAAATGTTCTTTGGTTCTGCTGAAATGTTCAACGGGATTTATGTTTTGAATTTACAATGCCCTATTCTCAATGTAGAAACTAAGAAATTAAAATCAAATAATTCTAAGAACTCATTCCTATGGCACTGTCGTTTAGGCCATGTAAATGAAACACGTTTAACCAAGTTACATAAGGATGGCTACTTGGGCTCATTCGATTGGGAATCGTTTGAGGAATGTGAGTCATGCTTACGTGGCAAAATGACTAAGTCATCCTTTACTAAAAAGGGTGAGCGAGCAACTGAATGTTTAGGACTAGTACATTCGGATGTATGTGGTCCTATCAATATTCAGGCAATAGGAGGTTTTTCTTACTTCATCACATTTATAGATGACCATAGCAGGTATGGTTATGTATATCTGATGAAGCACAAATCTGAAGCCTTTGAAAAGTTCAAAGAATTCAGATCCGAGGTAGAAAAACAAAGTGGCAAAAGTATTAAGATACTTCGATCAGATCGAGGTGGGGAATACTTAAGCCATGAGTTCTTAGAATATTTGAAGGAGAATGGGATTCTCTCTCAGTGGACTCCTCCTGGTACGCCACAGCATAATGGTGTATCAGAAAGGAGAAATCGCACATTATTAGATATGGTGCGATCAATGATGAGCCTTGCAAATCTTCCAAAAATGTTTTGGGGTTATGCCCTACACACAGCCGAATACACTCTAAACCGAGTTCCATCTAAGTCGGTCAGTTCCACTCCCTATGAGATATGGTGTGGAAAGAAACCAACCCTTAGTCATCTAAGGATTTGGGGTTGCTACGCTTATGTAAAGCGTAATGAGTCAGACAAGCTGGGAGCTAGATCCGACAAGTGTAATTTTGTGGGGTATCCTAAAGAAACAAAAGGATACTACTTCTACCACCCACTCGAGCAAAAGGTGTTTGTCTCAAGGCATGCCATATTTCTAGAGAATGAGATTTTTCTAAGAAATGGTAGTGGAGAAATATTGAGATTAGTGAAACTCAAGAACCACAAATTGACACAGACCGATTAGATGACATGGAGCAAATGTCAAATGTAGTGGGAGTTGAGCAGGAGACTCAACTCACATTCAGGCAACATTTACGTGAACCTCTATCAGAAATGATGGAGCCACAGGAAGCTCCAAGTACACATCAGCTACGTAGGTCTAGTAGAACACATCATATTCCTGAGAGATATGGATTTCTTATAGAAGATGATGAGCCTACTAACTACGATGAAGCAATTTGTGACATTGACTCCAAGAGATGGCTTGAAGCCATGAAGTCTGAAATGGACTCCATGTACGACAACCAAGTATGGACTTTGGTTGATCCACCTGAAGGGATAAAACCCATTGGGTGCAAATGGGTCTTCAAGAAGAAGACAGACATGGATGGTAATGTGATTACCTATAAGGCGAGGCTAGTTGCAAAAGGTTACAAGCAAAGGCAAGGTGTTGACTTTGATGAAACCTTTTCTCCATAGCCATGCTTAAGTCCATAAGGATTTTGCTTGCGATTGCAGCCTATTACGATTATGAGATATGGCAAATGGATGTCAAGACCGCCTTCCTAAATGGTGATTTAGTGGAGGATGTGTATATGACACAACCTGAGGGTTTTGAGTCCATTGATTCTAAAAAGGTATGCAAGCTGCAAAGGTCCATTTATGGACTTAAGCAAGCCTCTAGAAGTTGGAACATCCGTTTTGATGAAACAATCAAAAAGTTTGATTTTATCAAAAATGAGGATGATCCATGTGTGTACAAGAAGGTTAGTGGGAGTGTTATTATTTTCCTGATATTATATGTAGATGACATATTATTGATAGGAAACAATGTATCCTTGCTGCAAGAAGTGAAGGAATGGTTGTCCAGCAAATTCTCCATGAAAGATTTGGGAGAAGCAGCCTACATACTGGGTATTAAGATCTATAGAGATAGATTTAGAAGGTTGCTTGGATTGTCCCAATCAACGTACATAGATAAAGTGCTAAAACGGTTTAGCATGGAGGAATCCAAGAAGGGATTCCTGCCGGTATCACATGGAATACATCTCTCCAAGGACATGAGTCCTAAGACCCAAATGGAGAGAGAGCACATGAATAGGATTCCATATGCCTCAGCAATCGGATCCATCATGTATGCGATGCTATGTACGAGACCTGATGTTTCTTATGCATTGAGTATCACTAGTAGATACCAGGCAAACCCTGGAGAGAAACATTGGATGGCCGTCAAGAATATCCTTAAGTACTTACGAAGGACTAAGGATATGTTCTTGGTTTATGGAGGACCCAAACTCATAGTTCAGGGTTATACGGATTCTAGTTTTCAGTCTGATAAAGATGATTATAAATCTCAATCAGGCTATGTCTTTACACTCAATGGCGGTGCAGTCAGCTGAAAAGTTCCAAGCAGGAGACGACTGCCGACTCTACGATCGAAGCTAAGTACATCGCAGCATCAGATGCAGCCAAAGAAGCGGTTTGGATCAAAAAGTTCATCACTGAACTTGGTGTGGTTCCAAGCATTGCTGATCCAGTACACTTGTATTGTGACAACAATGGAGCTATTGCGCAAGCTAAGGAGCCAAGGTCTCATCAGAGGTCCAAACATGTACTCAGGAGATACCATGTAATTAGAGAGATTATTGGTAGAAATGATGTAAAAATAGAACGAGTCCCCACTGAGGATAATGTAGCTGATCCGCTCACTAAAGCCCTGCCGCAGCAGAAGCATGATAATCATGTTAAGTCACTCGGTATTAAATACATGGGTGAATGGCTCTAGTGCAAGTGGGAGATTGTTAGTGTATGCCCTAGATCCAATTGGATTGAATGTTGTATACATTCTATGAATACAAATCAAATAAAATGGTTTCTTTATCTATCCAGATGTCTTTTATTTGATATATTTGTCTGTGAGATAAAGTCCAAAAGAATGTGAACCGTGCATATGGAATTTGTAATAGAGATTACAAATTGTGAGATTCAAATTGCACGTTATGGTTCATTCTTTAAACTTCCCTAGTCGATGTGTAGATGGGACTGGACACCATCGAACACCGTGAGACTAGCACACATTGCATATCCTCACCCTTGGGGTGAGCAGCTGATTTCACAAGCTGAAGTATGAAGATACTTGGATAGGTGTGTGGATGCTCGTTATTGTAACGATGCATTGGATGACCCGTACAGAGATCCCATATGGATATTCTATATAGTGTCAATGGTTGATCTCTAATGATGGTGGTGTGAGTGATCCTTTGACTTGAGATCTTCATTGCATCTCATGTGTGGAATGTCATGCTTTGACGGCATCCAAACGTCGCTCTAGCCATGGGTGGCAAATATGGTGTCGGTTGGGTATGACATGAAGCACATGAAGATGGTGTTTGATCAAGACAGGATTCGTCTCCCTTGATAGAAAGGGTTATATCCCACGGCCACTTGATGGATTAAATTGATTGATAAATCCTTGCAAGGTTGAGTTGGAATTCGAAATGGTTTCGAAGTTCTAATTCATATAGTCAATTTTTCCTGAGATCAAGTAAACAAAGATCAATTACAGGGTTGACACATTCCATACCACTGATTGATCTGGGATATGTGACGAAAGGATTTGATCATACGGTAACCGTTCATGGACAGGTGTTGATGGTCACGTCAACAAAACCTTTAGCAGTTGGGTGGTCATGATGCTTTGCTAGAGGCCTCTCATGATCTATAATCATGTTGTTGAATTAGACAAAGAGTTGTCCAATCATTCCTAGGGTCTATGATTAGGACATGATTATTGCCAACATGTTAAAGGGCCTAATGGGTCACACGCATTAAGGAGAATATTGGATGAATTAAAATGAGAATTAAATTAGATTTAATTCAGATAAGATGATCAATTAAATAATTGGGTGAGACCCAATTTAAAGAAGATATAATTATAATGGATATGATCCATTATAATAGAAGGAATGTTAAGGAGAAATTATTTGTACATATGATGAACAAATAATTGGATACCGATATGTGACTTGATCCATGTGATGGATGGCTCTGATTATTCAGGTATGGATGTCCAATCTCAGCCATGTGAAGATGGAATCATGCCCATGGGATGAGGCATGATGAATCTCTACGGTTCGATGATGAACACGTACAAATTAGGGCATGTAGTTATGGGATAACCAACTCCTAATTTCAAAGGCTGAGATTGTGACACTTGGATTAATCTTACCATGAAGATGAGAGTTTCTTACCATGAAGATGGAAGGAGTTTCTTACCATGAAGATGGGAGTTTCTTACCATGAAGATGGGAGTTTCTTACCATAATGATGGGAGTTTCTTACCATGAAGAGAGGTCTCTTCCTCTTTGGAACGTCTCATTTTCAACCTATAAATATAGTTCCTTCCTACCAAGAAAGAAGAGTATGAGAAGAAAAGATTAGACTTTTCTTCAAAGATATTTTCTTCAAGGGGATTCAAGAGGCGCTAGCACCCCTCTCTCTCTCCCGTGGTGTCATCTTCATACCTTGGAGGTCTTCATCCCTTCTTCTCCGCGTGGATCACCGTTAGAGGCCGGACAAGTGGATGGCTAGTGGCAGGGATTAACCGGCTTCATCCTCATCTACATCGATAAAGGACTCAGGTATGAATAAAATTAGATTTTATTTGAGATATAATGAATTTGTTCCTAAGGATCCTAGGCATCTGGAATTTTATATTATATCTTTCGCAATGTTTATATGAATTTGATTCATAACTTGTATACATAATTCCCATCACTTCGTTCTTGTATGCCTTGATTCTGATGGAGCCCAGAAGCCCGTCTACTATACTAGCAAAGTACTCTATGATGCAGAGGTCATGTTCTTCAAGACTAAAAATCATTTTTGCTATAATCATTTTTTTCAGCGTCTTCGACCGTACTTTCAAGTTCATCCGATTATGGTGTTCACAGACCAACCCCTCAAAGCTATCCTAGCTCATCCTGACACCTCTGGCCGATTGGCTAAATGGATAATCAAATTGGAAGAGTTTGATCTTTTGTTCCAATTGAGATCAGCCCTGAAGTCCTAAGTCTTGGCGAATTTTCTGGTCGAATGTACTTGAACAAAGGAGCAACATAAAGAATCCCCAATGATATGCTCGGATGCTGAGCTCGAGAGTGCACCAGAGACCTGGATCCTCCATGTAGATGGCACCTCCAACTCTCAAGGGAGAGGAGCGAGTCTTAACCTTATAGACTCGAAAGGCATAGTGCTGGAGTATGCCCTTCGGTTTCTCTTCAAAGCTATAAATAATCAAGTCAAGTATGAAGCCCTATTGGCTGGAATAAAACTCGCGCGGGAGCTTAGAGTAAAGCACCTTAGAGCCTTTACCAACTTCCAGCTTATCTCTAAACAAATCATCGGAGGGTATGATGCTCGAGACACTATTACGTCTTGATATCTGAATAAGGTCGGACAGGTCATAAACCTCCTCATTAATCTACTTCATCATCAGCTACATTTCCAGGGGCAAAAACATCATAGCTGACACCCTATCGGCTAGCCAATTCAATGAACAATACCCTAGGAAGAACTTATGTCAAGCATCTAGAAACTCCAAGCATCGACATCACGGAAGAGGTCCTACCAGCCATACAGAAGATGACGTGGATGGATGCTTATGTCCACTACCTCACTGACGACACTCTTTTTGCTGATCGTATAGAAGCCAGGCTGCTTAAGTGCAGGGCTTCCAAGTTTGTGCTATTGAATGGACAACTATATAAGAGATCACTGGCATACAAAGCTCTCCGCCAGGGATATTATTGGCTCACCATGCAAGAAGATGCTGCTAGTTAGTCTAGAAGTGCGACAGTTGCCAGCGATATGCTAACGTTCAGCGATAGCCAGCCTCTTAACTGAGCTCGCTCTCAGCCTCATGGCCATTCGCTCAATTGGGGATGCACATTCTTGGACCATTCCCCCCAGCTTTGGGTCAGCGGAGGTTCTTGCTCGTCGCCATCGACTACTTCACCAAATGGTCAAAGTTGAGGCATTAGCTAAAATTATCGAGAGCAAAGTGAAGTCTTTCTTCTGAAATTCTATCATCTATCGCTTTGGGCTACCCTACACCATCATCACCGATAATGGCCAAAAATTTGATAATGCTACTTTCAAGATATTCTGCGCCGAACTAAATATTTGTCATCGATTCACTTCTATCGGCCATCCACAAACTAATGGAGAGGCAGAAGTTATGAATCGAACCATCCTTCAGAGACTCAGGACCCAATTGGATGAATTCAAGGGCAGATGGATGGAGGAGCTTCCAGCATGCTATGGGCATATCATACAACTCCAAGGATCCCCATAGAGGAAACTCCCTTCAGCCTCGTCTTCGGATCAGAAGCGGTCATCCCTGTGAAGATCAGCCTTCCAAGCCCCTGAGTGGAATCATACAATGAAGAAGATAATCCCACTTAACTGAGAGCCAACCTCGACTTTATCGATGGCACGTGATCGGGCGCGGCTCAAAATGGCTGCATTTTGTCAGCAAGCGGCCAAATACTATAATGCCTGGGTTTGTTCTAATACATTTCATCCTGAAGACCTAATCCTTAGAAAGGTTGAGGCATCCAAACCAATGGAGGGGACAAGCTATCTCTAAATCGGGAGGGGCCCTATCGAGTCACTGAAGCTCTTCATCGAGGAACTACCGGATTGAAGGACTCGATGGATGGCCAATTCTTTGCACCTGGAATGCGGACAATCTCCATCGATATTACCAATAATAAATGCATTCAGCTGATAAAAATAAGAGGAGTTTCAAGCACTTCCTTCTCATCCAACTTAGAAGTTCAATCAACCCTCAGGCCAGCCGAAGATATCCTCGAGGTGGTTCCAAAAGGCTCTCGACGGTCCTGCAGTCATCAAGTCACCCTTGGGCCGACTGAAGAAACCCTCATGATGGTTCAAGACCTATGGCTCTGGCGACTCTCGAGCCAACCTCCGGGTCAGTCAAAGACACCCCCGAGATGGTTCCAAAAGGCTCTCTATGGTCCTGCAGTAATCAAGTCACCCCCGAACCGGCTAAAGAAACCCCCATGGCGGTTCAAGACCTATGGCTTCGGCGACTCTCGAGTCAACCCTTGGGCTGACCGAAGACACCCCCAAGATGGTTCCAAAGGGCTCTCAATGGTCCTAAGGTCATTAGGTCACCCTCGGACCGGCCGAAGACACCCCCGAGATGGTTTCAAAAGGCTCTCAATGGTCCTACGGTCATCAGGTTACCCTCGGGCTGGCCAAAGAAACCCCCACGGTGATTCAAGACCTATGGCTCTGATGACTCTCGAGTCAACCCCTGGGCCGATCGAAGACACCCCCGAGGTGGTTCCAAAAGGCTTTTGATGGTCCTATGGTCATCAGGTCACCCACGGACCGGCCGAAGAAACCCCTGCAATGGTTCAAGACCTATGGCTTCGATGACTCTCGAGTTAACCCCTAGGTTAGCCAAAGATACCCCCGAGGTGGTTCCAAAGGCTCTCGATGGTTCTACGATCATCAAGTCACCCCCGGGCCGGCGGAGAAACCCCCACGGCGGTTCAAGACCTATGGCTCTAGCGACTCTCGAGTCAAACCCTGGGCCGGCTGAAGACACCCTCGAAGCTATTCCAAAAGGCTCTCGATGGTCCTATGATCATTAGGTCATCCCTGGGCCAGCCGAAGAAACCCCCATAGCGGTTCAAGACCTATGGCTTCGCGACTCTCGAGTCAACCCCCGGATTGGTCGAAGACACCCCCAGAGATTCCAAAAGGCTCTTGATGGACTTGTGGTCATCATGTCACCCTCAGGGTGGCTGAAGAAATCCCATAGTGGCTCAAGACCTATGGCTCCGGTGACCCTTGAGTCAACCCTCAGGTTGGTTAAAGATACCCCCAAGGCGGTTCCAAAAGGCTCTCGACAGTCCTGCTGTCATCAGGTCACCCCTAGGCCGACCAAAGAAACCCCTGTGGCGGTTCAAGATCTATGGCTCCAGCGACTCTCGAGTCAACTCCCAGATCAGTCGAAGATACCCCGAGGTGGTTCCAAAAGGCACCTGATGATTTCAGCAACTCTTAGGTCGCCCCCAGGCCGGCCAAAGAAACCCTCACAGCGGTTCAAACCTATGGCTCCAGTGACTCTTGAGTCAACCCTCGGGCTGGCCGAAGACACCTCCAAGATGGTTCCAAAAGGCACCTGATGGTTTTAGCAACTCTTAGGTCACCCCCAGGCCGGCCGAAGAAACCCTCGGGCATCTCAAAAAGCTTTCAAGCATTGATTCAACACCCTAAGGTCATTCCGACAAATGCCTAAGGGGTAGAAACAAGCTCAGCCATCCCTGGAAAGTTTATGCAAGCCTTAAGTCAAGCTGCTAACTCCCGAGACAAGTCAAGGAGATGGGGATGCACCCTATCAAGACTAAAAGTCAAAGCCAAGACGTAAATGCAAAGAAGCAAGGGAACTACAAAAGGCTAAGTGTTTCATACTTAAGAAAAATGTTTCTTTTATTGATAGTCAAAATGCCATACAAGAAGACCGACCCAAGTCAGATTACATCAAAACAAAAACAAAAGTATCAAAGCAAATACAAAGTCTATGGCTCAGACCCCGGCCCATCCTCGGCATCATCTCTCCGACTCTTCTTCTTCTTCATGATCTCTGGGCTGGAGGTCATTGAGTCCATCAATCATGAAGACCCTGGAGATCTTATCTTTGCAGTTCTCAAAGCCTTTGAGGAAGGTGTTGATGGCCACCTCGCTCATCTCCGTGGCAAAATTGGTGGAGCCCCTATAATACTCCATGGCTTCTCAAGCTTGGGCCTTGGCAACTGTCATTTTCTCCCAAGCGGTCTCGGCATTCACCTCGGCAATAACCACTTTCTCTCGGCAGCCCGGGCCTCTGCCTTCGCCTTCTCAGCCCACTCCTCAGCATCGTCCAACTTGAAGAGAACGTCATCAAGCTTCTCTTTGGTGGCCTCAACCTCACCATGGCCTCCTCCAACTTGGCCTCGGCAATTCTGGCCTTCCTCTCGGCCTCCTCCGCCCGCATCTTCCGTCGCGGTTCTCCTTCCGGGCAGCTCGAAGTTCGCCGATCGTTGTTGCTTCTCGGGCCGAACTTCAGCCAACTCCATGTCCAGACCATTAGCCTGGGCTTGGGCAGCAGTCGCCTTCCTCTAGATGAGCCCGCAATTATTGGCGGCTCCAAGGCAAGTATCCCGGAGGACAAAAATACTATTTTCCATCTGCAAAAATCAAATCGGTTAAGGCCTGAGTCAAGTCGTGTAAAGAGAGACAAATACGAAAAGGCTTACCTGGACCACGATAGTATAGAGGGTGTCGAGGGCATCGGTGATTGGTCGGCGGTGGAGGTCCTCCTGAAAGTTTGGGAGGCTGACACGATCCAACAGGCACTCCGCCAACCAACTACTATGCACCACCAATAGCCTCAACGATCGGGCCCTCGTGGCAGTGGTGGGGGTGGTCCTTTCATTGGATGCCGACTGGGCTACCGACGGGGCATCATCTTCGATATCCACCACCGGGGGTGCCTCACCCTCGGCCTTCGGAGCGGCCTCCTCCCTTGGCCTAGTGGTGGCTGGGGGCTTGTTCCCTCTCGATTTGTCCGAGCCGACTGACTACCCCTCGCCACTCCACTTCAACTCCAACAGAAGATCCTCCCTTACTGGTGTCTCGGTCGGGGGACTCTCTCTCCTTGGTTCCCCTGCGGCGCAACCTCAAATGGAACCACAGGAGTCTGGATCGATTCACTTTGAACCTCCTGGCGAGGCTTCTTGGGTGTCGACCTCGCCATGTCACTGGCGGCGTCCCTCTCCTCCGGGCGCCCGCCATCAAATGCTTATGAAAGCCTCATTACTGCACAGGAGACCAAGGGTCAAAAAAAAAAATTCAATGAATGAATAAGAGATATTACGCTCACTAGGCGCCGATGCTGCCGACGCCGGTGCTGCGCCGGCCTCGCAGAGGTTACTCTCAGGCAGCAACTCTTGGTAGAATGGAATGTGGGAGAACATCAACAAATCAAAAATCTCTCAGTCTCTATCATCCATGATCGAGTTTTTGTTAAGGCGACATCAGGATTCCCCCAGCCCATCCTCACTCCATCCATGTGTGCATAGAAAAATGGGATTTCATCCCTTGATCTTGAAGGGCAAGTCTAGGTTAAGGGTTCTTTTAGGTCTGGAGGTGAAGCTCTACCATCCAGCCTTATTAGGGTGATGGAGTTTATACAAGGCCCAATGATGGTGAGAGACTTTACGCTCCTTTCGCTTAGCGGGCATGGAACACATGATTACTAAAGCTCAGGAGCGAAAGGACATATGATGTGGCTGGTAAATCCATGTATAAATTAATGACCGAAGTTAACTAATGGCGAAAGTCGAAAGGATGCCGACCCCATCCTCTCCATCTTCGGACTCGGTCCTGACATCCTAGTAGGCGGCCTCATCTTCGACTTGGCCCCGGCCTCCAAGGTGGTCTCATCTTTGGACTCGGCCCCAGGCTCCAAGGTAGCCTTGTCTCTGGACTGGGCCCACCAACTGCCTATGGCCCACATGCCTGAAAAG
>UESW01001652.1:361515-392942 GCA_900491605.1 Calamus simplicifolius
GCGCCTTTTTTATTACTCTGCCAGTGCCTTATCTTTTCCAAGGCGAGTTGGCCTTCTTTTTGCCGAGATGGATAAAACGGCTTTGCAATCTGTAGAAGGATGCCTCGTTACTTGCCTGAGTCATTTATCCTGTCGGTCTTTTCCAACGCGAGTCTTTTTAACGTATGATATAAGCACTCGTTCACCATTGGAGGGCATCATTTTCACCGAGCGATTTCCCAGGCCTGTCTGTATCTCAAGGACCGACGGACGATTTCCTGCATTTAAGGCTCTTGATTCACGATCAGAGGGAAATCTTTTTCCTTGCATCATGGTCTGAGAAATGTGTTTAGCGCGCTTTGAAAGGCGCCCTTTTCATCCTGAACGCCATGTGGTGGTGTGGCCAGGGCGCTTTGAATCCTGGATCTTTCTGCTTTAATATTCACTTCCGGTCTGTTTGCCTATAAAAATGGGAGGAGTGGGCCATGTTAGGCCATCTCCCAAGGCTTCTTTTCTGTAAGTTGTAAGAGTTTCCATGGTGTCTGTTTTATTGAAGTTAAGAGCGGAGAGTTGAGCCTTCCTTTTGCAAGTTGATCTCCCCTGGATAGCTGGGGTGATGAAGAAGCTGCTGAAGAGCAGACAGTCCTCAAGAGAGAAATTTTAGAGATCATATGGAGAGCGCACGGGAGGTCCGCAGAGATCATGGGGAGCGCACGTATGCGCTCCCTGTGTGTCCTTTGTCACTTGCCATGGGGATCGTCGGAAATGCAAAGCATGCATATCCCTATGGTAAGGACGGACTTTTCCTTCTCCCTCTGGTTGGATTCCTCAGTTCATCCGATCAGGGAATCTTTTGCCATGTGAAGAGGAAGAAGAGCAGTGTGTTGGTCTGCTGGTTCCCCGTCTATGTGCTTGGGCCGTGGCTGGCAGTCCAGCACTCCGCTTGGGGTGTTTCCTTAGCATTGGCATCCACAAGTCTTCCTTCTATTTTTGGATCTCTTAGTTCATCCAGGGGACCTGTGGGTGGCCAGTTTTGTTCTTTGGCATTAACCCGTGATTCAGCCGAGCTGTCCGATTTCTCTGATTTCTTGGGTTAGATGCCAGAACATCATTATTAACCGAAGCTGATCGAAGTTGTTCGAGCTTTTTATTTGTTTTCATTTCCTGTGCCATGATGCACTTGTAATAGCTCTCAAGAGGTTGTAATTTTCATTAATAAAGAAAGCATTTTCTTTCCTTTATAGTTACTCATGCCTTTTCTAGTATGGTTGTATTGAGAGTTTCCCTACGCTTTCCGCAGCGTATTTCGCTTATTTCCAATAGCGATTTTAGCTACTTTGCTTTGGCTGATCATTTCAGCAATACCTTGGTCCTCTATGGAGAAATCATTTACCTCTGTTTAGGTCAGAGGGAGGCCTGGCAGCCGTGTAAGCTTATGTAGTAAGCATGGTCCTATTTAAGGGATGAAGTATGCATTTCATTGAAAAGAAATAACTTGCATGATCTTGCTGGTAAGCGGAGAAAGGTTACCAACCTTTGCCGAGGCATAACAGGACGTCTTAGTTGCTTCAGAGTGTTTGAGATTACTCATCTAGGCCGAAGCTTTAGAGCTATATCACTCGGTGTTGCCGAGCCTTCAGATAACATATCACTCAGTGTTGCCGAGCCTTCAGATAACATGTCACTCGGTGTTGCCGAGCCTTCAGATAATACATCACTCGGTGTTGCGAGCCTTCAGATAACATGTCACTCGGCGTTGCCGAGCCTTCAGATAATGCATCACTCAGTGTTAATGAGTCTTCAGATAATGCATCACTCGGTGTTGCCAAGCCTTCAGATAACATATTACTCGGTGTTGCCGAGCCTTCAGATAACATGTCACTCGGTGTTGCCGAGCCTTTAGATAATGCATCACTCGGTTGTTGCCGAGGTTTTTGGATATCATATCACTCGGTTGTTACCGAGGTTACTCGGTTGTTGCCGAGCCTTCCGGATATCACTCGGTTGTTGTCGAGCCTTCAATTATCACTTGGTTGTAGCCGAGGCTTCAGAATATCACTCGGTTGTTGCCGAGGTTTCCGGATATTACTCGGTTATTGCCGAGGTTCCAGATATTACTCGGTTGTTGCCGAGCCTTCAAATAATATCACTCAGTTGTTGTCGAGGCTTCAAGATTAATTTTACTTGGCACGGCCAAGGTACGGAGTTCTCCCAGCCCAGCTGGGATGTTTTACTTAGCGCGGCCAAGGTACGGAGTCCTTCCAGCCCAGTTGGGATATATTTTACTTGGCGTGGCCAAGGTATGGAGTCCTCCTAGCCTAGCTGAGATATGTTTTACTTAGCACGATCAAGGTACGGAGTTCTTCCAGCCCAGCTGGGATATGTTTTACTTGGCACGGCCAAGGTACGGAGTCCTCCCAATCCAGCTGGGATATATTTTACTTGGCGCGGCCAAGGTATGGAGTTCTCTCAGCCCAGCTGGGATATGTTTTACTTGGCACGGCCAAGGTACGGAGATCCCTTGGCCCGATCGAGGATTTATAAGCCTGCTCTCATTATAGCCACCAGAAAAGCAATAGAGACAGAAGTTTTTGAATTTTTAAAGTTTAGCTTGATGGACAAAGTGGTTCGGGGAGGGCATACTCTCACTGGTGATAAATGCAAAGATTATCCGAGTTCCACGCTCAAGGAATAGATTTCTCATTTAGATCTTTGAGCTTATAGGTGTCGGGTCTGTCCGCGATTTGATAGGGACCCTCCCAATTAGGGATAGTTTTCCTTGCTCCAGTGGCTTTGAAACAGATGCCTTTCGAAGGACAAGATCGCCGGGCAAGAAATATTTCCTCTTGACTCTGGAGGCATGATCGCGAGCCACTCTCTGCTGGTAGGTAGCTATCCTGATCCGTGCTTTTTCTCTGATCTCCTCCAGTAGGTCGAGGTTGGCACGGAGTTGCTCGTCATTAGACTCCTCCGAATAACCCTCTACGCGAGGAGAAGGGAGCCCAACCTCCATAGGAATAACAGCTTCCATGCCGAAGGTCATTTTGAAAGGAGTTTGGCCCGTGGGTACCCTCTCGGTGGTTTGGTAAGCCCATAGCACGTGGTAGAGCTCTTCCATCCACTTGCCTCGTGCTCGATTAAGACGAGCCTTGATTCCCTGCAAGAGAGTTCGGTTGGTTACCTTGGCTTCTCCATTAGCTTGGGATGTCCCACCGATGTGAGGCGATGAATGATGCCATGATCCTTGCAGAATTTCCGAAACTTGGGATTATCAAATTGCTTTCCATTATCGGTGATGATTATGTGGGGAAGACCGAAACGACAAATAATGGACCTCCAGACGAAATCTTTAGCCCGAGCCTTGGTGATCTGGGCGACTGCTTCAGCTTCAACCCATTTGGTGAAGTAATCAATCGCAACAAACAAGAACTTCCTTTGTCCTATTGCAAGGGAAAAAGGACCGAGGATATCCATTCCCCACTTGATGAAGGGCCAGGGGGATGATATAGCGGTCATGTGAGTTGAAGGGAGTCTTTGGATGTTAGAATGTCGTTGACATGAATCACAGGCTCGGACAAGGTCATTGGCATCTTTCTGCATAGTCGGCCAATAGTATCCTTGGCGAAGTATTTTATGGCACAAAGCTCTGCCACCGAGGTGGTTGCTGCATATGCCTTCATGAACCTCCCGAAGAGCATAATCAGCCTCCGATGGTCAGAGGCATTTAAGCAGAGGCATAGAGAATGATTGTTTATATAGCCCATCATCAACCAAGACATAATGGGAGGATTGCATCTTAAGTTTCTTGCCTCTTTCCGGTCGGCAGGTAGTAGCCCTTCTTTGAGATACTTATATATGGGATCCGCCCAAGATGGTTCGGTGTCGACTTGCATCATCTGATCAGAATCAACGATACTGGATTTCTCTAGGACCTCCAAATGAAATTTTCACTCAAGGTCCATTGAGTCTGCAGTCGCTAAGCGAGATAAGAGGTCGATGCGTGCATTTTCTGCCCTTGGTATCTGAATAATTTCAAATTCAATGAAGTGGGATAACAAATCATGCACCTTTTGCAAATACCGAACCATATTCGGCTCTCGGGCTTCGAATTCTCCTCGTACTTGGCCTGCCACTAGTTGGGAGTCAGTGTAAGCGTTTAGCTTCTCGACTTTGAGCTCCCGAGTGATGCGGAGTCCAGCAATTAGGGCCTCGTATTTTGCTTCATTGTTGGAAGTTGGGAAGGAGAAGTGGATGCCATACTCAAATGTCGCTCCTTCTAGACTAGTGATGACAAGACCCGCGCCAGAGCCGCTCGCACTGGAGGATCCGTCGGCATGAAGTAACCACGGAGCGTTAAGCTTCGGTTGCTCAGGGAAACCTGAGGTAGAGCCATCCTCAGGTATGGTATATTCCAGAGGAAATCTGCTAGAACTTGGACTTTAATGGCGGGATGAGGATAATATTGAATGTTATGCTCACTCAGCTCCACAGCCCACTTGGTCATCCTTCCCGAGGCCTCCAGGCGATGGATGATAGATCTGATAGGTTGGTTGGTCAGAACCGCCACGGTATGTGCTTGAAAATATGCCACAGCTTTCAAACTAATGTCACCAGGGCCAAGACCACCTTCTCGACCCGGGTATACCTTGTCTCGGCATCCCTAAGCAATTTGCTGACATAATAGATCAACCTCTGAACCTTGTTATCCTCCCTGACCAGCACTTAGCCGACGGCACTCTCAGAAACCGCCAAATACAAACTCAGTGTTTCTCCTTGCTTCGGACTGCTAAGGAGGGGTGGTGATCCGAGGTATCTTTTAAGATCTTCGAAGGACTTCTGGCAATCCGAGGTCCGTTGGAAATTCTTCGCCGACCGGAGGGCTTAGAAGAAGGGGAGGCATTTCTCGGCCGATCGAGCAATGAAGCGGCTGAGGGCCGCTATCCTTCCAGTGAGATGCTGCACTTCCTTGATCGACACTGGAGGGATCATTTGCTGCAGGGCTTGGATCTTTTGGGGGTTCGCTTCAATTCTCCGCTGTAAAACCATGAAGCCCTGGAACTTGCCAGAATTAACTCCGAAGGTACATTTAGTTGGATTGAGCTTCATCTGGTACTTCCGGAGCATTGCGAAGCTTTCCGCAAGGTCCTCCACATGGTGGGGTGCCTCCTTGCTCTTCACCAACATATCATCAACATAGACCTCCATGTTCGACCGATTTGCTCCTTGAAGATTTTGTTGACCAGCCTTTGGTAGGTGGCACCTACATTTTTTAGACCAAAAGGCATAACTCGGTAGCAATAGATACCTCGATCGGTGATGAAGGTTGTCTTTTCCTCATCTTCGAGCACCATTTGGATTTGGTTGTACCCTGAGTAGGCATCCATGAAAGTCAGCATCTGATGGCCCGATGTTGCATCTACGAGTTGGTCAATCCGAGGGAGAGGGAAACTATCATTCGGGTAAGCTTTATTGAGGTCGGTGAAGTCGATGCAGATCCTCCACTTGCCATTTGACTTTTTCATCATGAAAATATTTGCCAACCAGTCGAGGTAATTGACCTCCCGGATAAAGTTGGCTTTGATGAGCTTGTCCACTTCTTTCTCGATAGCTTTCTGACGCTCAGGGGCAAAGCTTCTTTTCTTCTGTTTGACTGGTCGAAACATCTCGTCCACGCTGAGGTGATGGACTAAGACATCTGGACTAATCCCTGGCATATCTAAGGCAGACCAGGCGAACACATCGGCATTCTTCCAAAGGAAATTGATTAAGTATTGTCGAAGCTTTCCCTTTAGATGTGATCCGATCTTTATGGTTTGGTTGGGCTGAGCTTCATCCAGCGTCACCTCCTCTAGTTCTCGGCTGGTTCTCCTCGCTGCTCAGTGAAGTCTTCATGAGCATCTAGCCCATCCACCTCGGGCTTCCTGAATTGCAAGTCGACGACAAAGCAATGCCGAGCAATAATCTGGCTACCCCGAACAATCCCTACTCCCCATTCAGTGGGAATTTCATGGCAAGATGGGGAATAGAAATGATGGCCTTGAGGGATATCTGTCCCGGCCTGCTGAGGATGGCATTGTAAAGGGACCGCACTTAATCACGAGGAAATCCATGAGTGTGGTAGCTGCACTAGGCCAGGTGCCGGCTCGGACCATCTGAGTAATGACTCCCTCGGGGATTATAGACTCGCCCGTGAAACCCACCAGAGTGGATTCCACAGCTCGGAGGTTTTCCATCTGGAGGTTCTGTTGGGAATTGTATCCTAAAGCCAATCATTTGATGATTGTGCTAATGTAAATTGTATATAAATTGATATATTAATAAAATTTATTTGGCAGTTTATTCATTACAATAACATCTTCTTAAAACATTCTAATAGTAATGAAGCCCTCAGGATCTTCCTTCACGATAAAGGATGATTTATCTTTGAAGGTCCTTAAAAGAGTTTACGACCAAATGATATACTATGATAGGGCCATAGTACTATCAATTATAGGACGTTGTATATCATATTTGTTGGTTGTCCTCTTAACCAAGGAGTGTAGAGACATTGGTATGACATACAGGTGAAAGTGTAGGAGTATATTCACCAAACGTGACTCATTTTTGGATACTCTGCTGTCAAGAGTTAATCCAAAAAGATATGGATATAAGTATCCTTTAGACCTGAAGATCACAACCGGTGACTTGCAAGAAACTCATTGTACTTAGGTGCCGGACCACCTGGATTTCTAATCCAGCTACAAAAGGTTACTGGGTGCAGTCAAGTACTTATGGTAGTCAGTTGTGGATCGAGATGGAATTTGACCTATCCCGTTAAAAGGAGAAATGCTTGTGTTTTAATTTAGCAACACCTTGGCCAAGGCACTTCATGTGAAAGTCACATGATCAGTAAAATTGAAATCACTTTATAGATTCGCTGTTTAGAGTTGACAGGCTCTTAAGCCATCCTTAGCATTTGTGGTTAAGAGGATGAATTATACGGTAACTATTTCTTAGGGTTCTTGGAGTTTGCTCGGCAACTCTTCGACCTATCCGGACGTCGGGTTTCATTGCTAGATGGGCACATCGATTAGTATATAAAGTTGTTTCTATGCTACCGGCTTAGATTCGAACCTAGAGAGTCACACGCATAGAAGTTTCCTAGGATGATCTATTTGCTGATCAACGATTGAGAATTGTATATGATTTAATTAATCAATTTGATTGATTGAATTATCTCAATTGGGTTAAGTACAAGTGAATAAGATTCAATTTGGTTTAAGTCTATTAGAAGGACTAATCAATTTCAAATATTGATTTGAAATTAGACTTGATTTGGATTTAAATAGATTCAGGACTAGCCAAATTTGATTTGGACTAGGACCATGATCTATGTGGGTTCAGTCCAATAAATTCAGATCAGATTAAACCATCACCTGAACCCAAACCTCTCGCATAAGTATCTCACATGATGAGATAACTAATTAATGTCTGAGAGATTAAATTCTCATTTAGAATTTAATGTATTAATTTAATCCTCTCCAAACCATTTCCATCAGAATTCTAAATGTTAGAATTAAAATGGAATTAATGTGCCTCTTTGAATCAACCAGGCGATGAAATTCTAAGTGTTAGAATTCACATCTTTTAGTTCTCACCGACATCGAAATTAACAAAACGCCACGTCTCCTTGGTTTTTACCGAACATTGGAATTAACCAAGCGCCGTGGCTCTTTGCTTTTTGCCAAACGAATTCTTAATGTCAGTATTCAATGGGCATGCTAAAATGAGACTATAAATAGAGGACATCCCTCACAATATTACACAGAACAACAACACACGATATTTCGTGGATTGTAATTCTAAAAAGGTTAGAATAAAAAATCCTGATGATTCTGGTATTAGCAAAAGCTTGGTGGATCTTGGAGGAAGATTCAAGTGGGAGGATTCAAGATCAGTAAAGTCATTTTTTCGCAAGCTAGCACTCTCGGAAATCCGATCATTCGGGGCTTCGTGTGGACGATACTAGAGGCCGGACGATTGAATGGCTGCAGAGCACAAAAGGATTTACCAACTACCCTTAAGGTAAGTGATATGATCCCTAAACCTTAAGGCATGATTCAAGGTAAGAAGTACGACTTCTTACGTTGAAGATCAAGATATGATCTTGATGATTATTTATATGCATATTTTAGATCAAGCGATCCTATATATAAGGCAAAGATATGATCTTGATCCATATTAGATAGATTAATATGTAATCTTTTAGCTTCCGCATTGATAATAGTTATCAAATTTTAAAAATATGCATGCCTCGGAGTTTATTTCTCCCTACAAATGGTATAAGAGCAATGGTTTCGATATTGATCTAATTTATTGCATGTAAATTAATGTTCTTATTAATTATGTAATTATGGCTAAAATTGATCACAAGGCCATATGGTCATAGATGGATTAAAAATCCAAATTAACCATTCAATGAGGTATTCTGTGACATATTGTCGTGCAATTGTTTTATCATCGATGCTTAGTCTAAAGAAAATTTAAATTGAGCTTTGGCATCAAAACATAAATTACACTCACTCTCAAAAATGTTTATATTGATGTTGTATAAAAGCGTGATATTTGCATGTTTAGTATAAAAAAACATATATGAGATATGATGGCTTGTAGTCTATGTTATGAAATATACAAATATTTATGAGAGTTTTATTTAAATGTTAAATATTAATTCATAATCTTTTTAGATATGATCTAAATATAGGAATTATGAGTAGTAATATAATACAAGTGATGCTTGATTAAAATATATGACATGTAAACATGAAATATATTTAATCTTTTGGGTTAGCTAAATCGAGTCCATAAAGGGTTAGACCCTAAGGTTGAAATCAACTGGACTAAAATAGTATTTGATCAAATCTAAATTAATTAGATTAGATTAAGAATGCTCTAAATCAAACAATAGTTGTAGTGATCATGTCCTTCTCTTTGATTAAACCAAATGGAAGTAGATTAGGCTCCGTGGTTGAGCATGAATCTCTTAGATGGTCAAATCAAAATTGGTTAACCATATAATGTCAAGGTGAGTTGGCAAGTTGCTCTAGGATCAACGATCGAATGGTTTTTAATTGGGAGCTACTCGTATTGATGCGTCTTTAACGAGTTAATGGCATATCCCTCCCATCGATCTCACTCACCTACTCAATATGGTGAACCATTTATGATTCAGATCATTTACCTGATTCTGGTTGATCCATGCCTGTAAGGAAATTAGTCTGACTGATTTAGGTGCCATATAACTTGACTTAATCTTGTTTCATTCTACCGATTTCATAGATTCAGTGGAAGAACTTGATTAGTCAATTTATCTTCATATTATTAAATTCTCTAAAATTATTAGGTCCTTAAAATGAAATAGTTATATAAAAACTAGATCATAGCCTCCCATTAAGGTGGGTGATAATGAGTCCGATTCTTGATAATCATTGGAGGCACTCCATGCCTGGTGCTTGTCAACTATCGAAATTATCATTCATTATATGATAAGTCAGCGTAACTATTAAATAGACAGTCAGGTGAGCCGAGCTTCACTCGGGCTTGGTTGTCTATTGATAGGTTACACTGATTATATCATTTAATGGTTGGACCTAACCAAAACTTTCAGGGGAGGCACTCCATGCCTGCTGAAGAGGAACATGGGTCAAAATTGAACACTAAGAATTGTTTGGGGAAACAATTGGTTTTGAACCTACTCTTAGATGCATATGGGTTGGCCAAGCTTCACTTGGGCCTATATGTAGTCTATATAGATCTTAGTGCCAACTAAAGAATTAAGAATAATTCTTCGAATTGGGGTGTAGAGGCTGCCAATTTGAACAAAATAGTGAAAGAATCTTTAGACTAAAGTCCAAGTCTTTAGACTAAATCAATTTATATACTAATAAACTTTAGTTTTTCTTATGCAGAAAATGGCCACAAATTTATCATTAAGGTCCCTATTGGATAGTGACAAGTTGAATGGTTCAAATTTCTATAGTTGGCTCAGAAAACTTAAGATCGTTCTTGAGCATGAGAGGATTCTATATATTCTGAATAATCCGACACCAAAGATACCTAATGCAAACACCCAAAGTTCTGATAAAGACACTTATCAGAAGTGGCTCAATGATAGAACTAGCGTACGTTGCATCATGCTAGCAGCAATGAACGATGAATTCGGTCGCCGATTCGAGAATGCTCAGCCGGAAGAAATCATTCAAGCGTTGAATGAATCTTTCGGCACACCCGACGATGTTGAAAGGCACAAGACTAGTTGTGCTATTTTTAATGCTCGAATGAGGGATGGATCTCCTGTCACTGATCATGTATTGTATATGATTGAGAAGATAGAACTCCTCAGCAAGCTCGGCTTTTCCCTACATGAGCAGTTGGGAAAAGATGCGATCCTAAATTCATTGCCTCTATCCTTCTGACCTTTCCTTACTCATTTTCGAATGACAAAGCCTGCAGTCAACTACCACAGTTTGTTGGGGTTGTTACAGAACTTTGAGAAGGATAGCCAACTCTCTAAGGGTTTGATTAATGTGATTGAAGGATCTAAGGTAGGGCATCAACCCTTTGGGAAAGGGAAGAAGAAAAAGAATAAGAAAAGGTGCAACATGCTAGGACATCTATAAGTGGTCAGATGCAGAAGAAGAAAGTTGATAAAAGTCAAGCTGAATGCTTTCATTGCAAGATGCAAGGGCACTGGAAGAGGAACTGTCCTCTTTACATTGTCACACTTGATCCAAACAGGCCAAAGAAGAAAAAGAGGCAAGATGTTGCTCAACAAGGTATTTATATGATAACACATTGTAATTTTTCTATATATGATAATTAGACCTGGGTATTGGATACCGGGAGTCCTTTTAACATTTGTAATTCATTGCAGGGACTACAGGTCACTAGAAAATTTGAGGACAATGAAAGATTCATTAATGTCGGCGATGGAAGATTAGTTCCAGTACTGGCATTAGGAGTTCTTGAAATAGTTTTCAATAGAAATATCATTATACTAAATGATTGTTATTTTTGTCCAACGTTCTTGTTGAACATAATTTCTGTAGGCCTTCTGGCCAAAAGTAATTATAAAATTTTAATAAAGGATGTTACTTTGAATATCATTATGAATGGAGTCACTGTAATGACTGGGCATTTATCTAATGGCATTTATATATTATCACAGCATGTGAATGTAGTGTACAACTCAAGTAAGCACCCTAGAATAACTGATGTCACAGACATTTATCTTTGGCACCATCGGCTGGGTCATATCAATAAGAACAGATTAAACAGGTTAACTCAGGATGGCATCCTTCAAATTGATGATTGTGAATCATTAACTACCTGTGAATCCTGTCTTCTTGGTAAATTGACCAAGTCATCTTTTATTGGAAAAGGTGAAAGACCCAAAGAGCTATTGAGTCTAGTACATACTGATGTATGTGGACCAATGAGCACTTGTACCAAAGGTGGATATTAATACTTCATTACTTTTACAGACGACCTTTCTATGTTTGGTTATATCTATCTTATGAGACATAAATCTGAGTCGTTTGAAATGTTCAAACAATATCATAAAGAAGTTGAAAAACAAACAGGAAAATGTATTAAGACCCTTCGATCGGATCGAGGAGGCGAATACCTTTCCAATGACTTTGTGACATATTTAAGAGAGAATGGGATTCTCTCCCAATGGACTCCTTCTGGAACACTGCAGCATAACGGTGTGTCAGAAAGAAGGAATCGAACTTTGTTAGACATGGTTTGGTCCATGATGGGTTTTGCAAGCTTGCCAATATCATTTTGGGGATACGCATTAAAATCAGCTTGTCATATTCTCAATAAGGTTCCAAGTAAGTCTATTTCTAAAACTCCACATGAGATGTGGTATGGACATAAACTGGTTATCACCTATCTGAGAGTCTGGGGGTGTTTGGCTTATGTGAAACATGCAAAATCAGACAAACTTGAACCCAAATCTGATAAATATTTTTCATCGGCTATCCGAAAGAAACCAAAGGATATTACTTCTACAATACTGAAGAATAAAAGTTGTTCATTAGTAATAGAGCAGTTTTTATTGAAAAGGAGTTCCTTAGTGAAAGAACAAATAGCTCTAATATTGAACTTGAGGAAGTTCATCAAGTAGAAGGAACAACACAAACCAGTAAACCCTTAGAATCTGAGTTGATTAAATCAAACTCAAAACCCATTTTAGATGCATCATTAAGGCAATCTGATAGAGTACCACATCAACCGGACAGATACTTAGGTTTCTTGGTCCAGAATGAAGATTTTGTTGAACTCGATGACAACGAGGATCCGATCACCTATATGGATGCTATGCCAAGGACTGACTATAATAAATGTCTTGATGCCATGAAATCCGAACTTGATTCCATGAAGGACAATAATGTATGGACATTAGTTGACCCACCCGAAGGGATAAAACCCATAGGGTGTAAGTGAGTTTTCAAGAGGAAAAGAGGCACAGACGGAAAGGTTGAGACCTATAAAGCACGTCTGGTTGCTAAGGGGTATCGTCAATGTTATGGTATTGACTATGACGAAACGTTTTCTTCTGTGGCAATGCTGAAATCCATTAGGATTATGCTAGCTATAGCAGCACACTTCGATTATAAGATTTGGCAGATGGATGTTAAAACCGCTTTTCTAAATGGTGATTTAGAAGAACAGGTGTATATGATATAGCCTGAAGGTTTTATATCTGAAGACGAGTCTAAAGTGTGCAGGCTACAGAAGTCTATTTATGGACTTAAGCAAGCATCTAGGAGTTGGAATATACGATTTGATAAAGTGATCAAATCTTATGGCTTTATTAAGAATAAAGAAGAACCTTGCATTTATAAATGGGCTAACGATTCCGTTATTATATTTCTTGTATTATATGTGGATGATATTCTCTTAATCGGGAATGATATCCCTATATTACAAGGAATAAAGACATGGTTATCATCACAATTCTCCATGAAAGATCTGGGAGAAGCATCATACATCCTAGGGATGAAGATCTATAGAGATAGATCTAAGATGATGCTTGTTTGTCCCAATCTACGTACATTGACACCGTGCTAAAGAGGTTTAGCATGGAGAATTCCAAGAAAGGCTATCTTTCTATAGGTCATGGAATTTATCTTTCTAAGAAGGATTGTCCGACAACTCCTAATGAAGGAGAACGTATGAGTCGAATTCTATATGCTTCGACAGTGGGATCGATTATGTACACCATGATATGTACAAGACTAGATGTGGCATACTCACTAGGAGTAGTAAGTAGATACCAATCTGATCCAGGAGAAAAATACTGGCAAGTTGTTAAGACAATCCTTAAGTATTTGAGAAATACTAAGGACCAATGGTTAGTCTATGGAGAGTCTGATTTGAAACTTGTTGGATATACTGATTCCAGTTTCCAATCAGATAATGATGATAGCAAAAGTGTATCGGGTTTCGTGTTAATCCTAAATGGTGGAGCTGTTTGCTGGAAAAGTTCCAAGCAACATACAGTGGCAGATTCGATGTGCGAGGCAGAGTACATCGCTGCATCAGATGCTGCGAAAGAAGTTGTGTGGCTGTGAAAGTTTATCTCTGAGCTTGGAGTGGCACCTTCTATAGATGGACCAGTCCTGTTGTAAAGTGACAGCACTGGTGCCATAGCTCAAGCAAAGGAACCACGAGCACATCAGCACACCAAGCACATACTGTGCTGGTTTCATCTTATACGAGAGATTATAAACCGAGGTGACATAAATCTTTAGAAGATTGATGGAAAGAAAAACATAGGTGACCCATTTACTAAAGCACTCAGCATCAGGGAGTTTGATGACTGTAAATTGAAGATGGGTATTAGATACTGTAATGAGTGGCTTTAGGCTAAGTGGGAGTTTGTTGGGAATTATATCCTAAAGCCAATCATTTGATGATTGTGCTAATGTAAATTGTATATAAATTGATATATTAATAAAAGTTATTTGGCAGTTTATTCATTATAAGAACATCTTCTTAAAACATTCTAATAGTAATGAAGCCCTCAGGATCTTCCTTCACGATAAAGGATGATTTATCTTTGAAGGTCCTTAAAAGAGTTCGCGACCAAATGATATACTATGACAGGGCCATAGTACTATCAATTATAGAATGTCGTATATCATATTTGTTGGTTGCCCTCTTAACCAAGGAGTGTAGAGACATTGGTATGACATACAGGTGAAAGTGTAGGAGTATATTTCACCGAACGTGACTCATTTCCGGATACTCTGCTGTTAAAAGTTAATCCAAAAGATATGGATATAAGTATCCTTTAGACCTGAAGATCACAACCGGTGACTTGCAAGCAACTCATTGTACTTAGGTGCCAGACCACCTGGATTTCTAATCCAGCTATGACAGGTTACTGGGTGCAGTCAAGTACTTGTGGTAGTCAGTTATGAATCGAGATGGAATTTGACCTATCCCGTTAAAAGGAGAAATGGTTGTGTTTCAATTTAGCAAGACCTTGGTCAAGGCACTTCATGTGAAAGTTACATGATCACTAAAATTGAAATCACTTTATGGATTCGCTGTTTAGAGTTGACAGGCTCTTAAGCCATCC
Organism: Calamus simplicifolius; assembly: GCA_900491605.1. NCBI lineage: Eukaryota > Viridiplantae > Streptophyta > Magnoliopsida > Arecales > Arecaceae > Calamus > Calamus simplicifolius. The sequence continues at coordinate 376,130 of UESW01001652.1, forward strand.
TTAGCATTTGTGGTCAAGAGGATGAATTATACGGTAACTATTTCTTAGGGTTCTTGGAGTTTGCTCGGCAACTCTTCGACCTATCTGGACGTCGGGTTCCATTGCTAGATGGGCACATCGATTAGCATAGAAAGTTGTTTCTATGCTACCGGTTTAGATTCGAACCTAGAGAGTCACACGCATAGAAGTTTCCTAGGATGATCTATTTGCTGATCAACGATTGAGAATCGTATATGATTTAATTAATCAATTTGATTGATTGAATTATCTCAATTGGGTTAAGTACAAGTGAATAAGATTCAATTTGGTTTAAGTCTATTAGAAGGACTAATCAATTTCAAATATTGATTTGAAATTAGACTTGATTTGGATTTAAATAGATTCAGGACTAGCCAAATTTGATTTGGGCTAGGACTATGATCTATGTGGGTTCAGTCCAATAAATTCAGATCAGATTAAACCATCACCTGAACCCAAACCTCTGGCATAAGTATCTCACATGATGAGATAACTAATTAATGTCTAAGAGATTAAATTCTCATTTAGAATTTAATGTATTAATTTAATCCTCTCTAAACCATTTCCATCGGAATTCTAAATGCTAGAATTAAAATGGAATTAATGTGCCTCTTTGAATCAACCAGGCGATGAAATTCTAAGTGTTAGAATTCATATCTCTTTAGTTCTCACCGACGTCGGAATTAACAAAACGCCATGTCTCCTTGGTTTTCACCGAACGTCAGAATTAACCAAGCGCCGCGGCTCTTTGGTTCGGCATCTCTTTGCTTTTTGCCAAACGACGGAATTCTTAATGTCAGAATTCAATGGGCAGGCTAAAATGAGACTATAAATAGAGGACATCCCTCACCATATTACACAGAACAACAACACACGACATGTTGTGGATTGTAATTCTAAAAAAGTTAGAATAGAAAATCCTGGTGATTCTGGTGTTAGCAAAAGCTTGGTGGATCTTGGAGGAAGATTCAAGTGGGAGGATTCAAGATCAGTAAAGTCATTTTTCCGCGAGCTAACACTCTCGGAAATCCGATCATTCGGAGCTTCGCATGGACGATACTAGAGGCCGGACGATCAAATGGCTGCAGAGCACAAAAGGATTTACCAACTACCCTTAAGGTAAGTGATATGATCCCTAAACCTTAAGGCATGATTCAAGGCAAGAAGTACGACTTCTTACGTTGAAGATCAAGATATGATCTTGATGATTATTTATATACATATTTTAGATCAAACGATCCTATATATAAGGCAAAGATATGATATTGATGCATATTAGATAGATTAATACGTAATCTTTTAGCTTCCGCATTGATAATAGTTATCAAATTTTAAAAATATGCATACCTCGGAGTTTATTTCTTCCTACGGTTTCAGCCTCACAAAGGCATCGAAGTACAAAACATTAACGGAGCTTCCGCTATCAATTAAAATGCGGTGTACATCGTAGTTGTTCATATTCAAAGATACAACCAGAGCATCATCGTGGGGGTACTGTATCTCCCACATGTCTTCATCAGAGAAAGCAAGCTCATCGACTCGAGCCTTCTTTGGCAGATTTTCTTCCTCACTCGGCCCAGACGATGGAGAGTCGATCGCTGCTATCATGTTGACATGGCCAATGACCGGGGGATTCGGCGGAGGAAGCTTTTGAGGTTCAGGTTGATACCTCCCTCATCGCTGGCTCAGGTGGCCCTCTGAATCGGTCTAATTTGCCCTGCCGGATTAGACGCTCGATTTCATTCCGGAGCTGCCAACACTCTTCGTTATCATGCCCGTGGTCTTGGTGGAAGCGCCAGTACTTAGTCATGTCCCTCCAGACCCCGTTACCTCAGAGGGGACGAGGCCGAGGAATCTGACGCTCAATCTCCAGCAGAATTTGCACCCTCAGCGCAGTGAGAGGGGTATAGCGGTCAAACCTTTGAGCTGGGCTCCACGTCTGGTCTCGTGGCGGAGGGGCTCCATGGCAGCAAGGTGGGCTTGCACGGCGGTAGGCTCGATGCTTGTCGGAGTTTTTCACCTCCTTCTTATTCTGCTGCTCGGATTGAGCCAACCTTCTCGACTCCTCGACTCTGGCGTACTTGTCCGCTAAAGGCATCATGTCCGAAAGGCTCTTAGGGTAGTTGACCTCCAGGGCCAAATAAAAGTCTCCCGCCTTTGATACCCCTCCGGCCAAGGTGGACATGGCCACCTCATGATTGAGGTGGTCGACTTCTAGCAGGGCCGCATTGAAACAGACGAGGTAGTTCTTCAGGGATTCTCCCTCTCTGCTTAACTTCCGAGAGGGAATCAGATCTCCGCCGGTGACAATGGCTGCTGACAAATTGACTGATAAACAGATAGCTCAACTCATCAAAAGAATCGATAAAACTTGGCTTTATACTATTGAACCAGGTTCGAGCAGACCCTCTAAAGGTAGAGGGGAAAGCACGGCATAGGATCGCATCTGATGCTCTATGGAACATCATGATGGACTTGAAGCTGCAGAGGTGGTCATCGGGATCAGTAGATCCGTGGTAGGGCTCAATGGTAGGGAGCTTGACATGAGGGGGAATCACTTCTCTCATGATCCTCTCCGTGAAGGGGATGCCCTTATCCGTCTTGGGCTGGGACGGAGGAGCCTACCTAACGGCGTCTAATTCCTGACGCCATTCCCATCGCATCTCCTGCATATGCTGCCTGATTCCCTCATCCAGAGTGACAGGAGGGATCAGGCGATAGGATGGCGGCAGCGGTGTTGAATCTTGGGAGGACATCGGGGAGTGGGAGCGAGCTTGACGGGATCTGAGCGGGCTCCCTCCTTTGGCCTGGTGGGGCATTGGCTTCGCCCCTGCAGGTCGGTGAAGGCAATCCGCTGCCCCAAGCGGATTAGAGGGAAGAGTTACTGGAGGCATGGGGGCGACTCCTCTTCATGAAGTGGCAGAATAGGAGCCGCCAGGTGGGGAACCCTTTGAGCTCCTTGAACGAGCTGAGTCAGGGCCTGAACCTACTGAACCAGAGCGGCGAACTGGTCCAGGATCACCATCGGAGCCGACGGTGAAGGGGTTTCATCTAGTGGCGGTAGTGAGGGCTCCACGCCGTTAGTTGGATCGGGCCTCTGAGATGCAGCCTGGCCCTGAGCCTCAGAGGCGGCCCTCTTCCGGTTGCCCATTAGAGGATTTTTCTTTCGATTTGGATCCTTGTCTTCTAGAATACAAGTTTACGGGACTTGGGACCCTTCCTCTAGCGCCAATCTGTTGCCGCGGAAATCCATTCTCCGACTCGGATGCTGTTGGGCCTTCGAATTTGGGCTCGACTCCTAGCTGGGACCTGCAAAACAGTCCTCGAGCAGAGGGCGGTTTGGAGGTGCCCTCTGTGGAAGATCCTCCGATGCCCAAGTTAGTGGAGATTCACAGCAAGCAGACAAACGAGTAGAAGGATCCCCGAGGAAGAGTTCCTCTAGGGGCGGTGCCAGGAGCTCTGTCTGAGCTCTAATGGAGTTTTTCAGAGAGCGTGAATGAGTGAAAGAGAGGTGTCTTGAGCGTGCAAAATGGCGTACCTAAGGAGATCTGAGGTTGTGTATTTATAGGTGATCACCTGATTCCTTGGACATGTCACAGAGGGTCTGAAAGTTGTTGGGATTCGAAACTGATTCGAATCAGGCTGTTACAGGGCCGGTAGGATCCGTATCCGATTGGTTAGAGGATCAACGGCTAGGAAGAGCAGACGATGCTTCAAGATTCAGCGACTACATAGGCTCTAGGCCATTTCTGGTAGCGTAGGCATGATTTTCTATTTGAAATCTTGTTAGTTTAGGTGTATTCCGCAGAGGTGCTTGGATACCTCGGTCGGACCGAGGTATAGAAGATGGCTGAATCTGTCGAAGTATGGTGAGGCTCAATTTATCGAGGTATAGGATAGCCCGACCTTCCTGAGACACAAAATGGCTCGGCCTACTAAAGCACAGGATGGTTCGGTGGCGATAGCTCGGCCTGTGAGGGTATGATAATAGCTCGATCAGCCGAGGTATAATAATAGCTCGGCCAACTATTACACAAAAGCTGTTTGGAGGGGGTAGCCTACTCATTGCTACTTATCGGATGTGATAGCTATGCGATAGGGTGCATGGGCTAGCCCTAGCCCGATGTCTTGGATTGTATGCACATTAATGCAATGATATTTTTACCCCTCATCAAAAAGCAACGACTAGGAAGCTACCAAGAGCAGCACTGCACTCTAAGCTCCAGCACTTGGTATTGATCTCAAATAGCTAAAAACAATTACATCATCACCAAATAAACTCAAAACGCTCCACTCACGAACTAATGCATCCAACGCATGAATTCTCCCATACACCCATATTCTTGAGATATCATGAGAAAAGAAACTATAATTAACACCAGGAAGCAATTCTTGTAGACAAAACATCAAACAACTAAAGTGCAGGGAGAAACCACTGAATTCAGCACACGGAAAAACCGCGATTTTGAGACAAACCTCGGAAAAGCAGACTGACACGGCAAAAGAAAATCAAAGCTAAATACGAAACCATCAAAGCTTGTGCTTGGCCTTCGTGCCCATACAGGGGGCGGGGGGGAAGGGATGAGGAACAGGATGAAGGTGACGCGGTTGGAGCGCTTCTAGAGCGATAGCCAAATGTTACGGCCCTGGCAATGCGGAGCGCAGCGAGGTTGAGCACAGGCCGGGCCATAATATTGGATTTGGGCTTCCTTCCTACGTAGAGAAAAGGCCCAAATGTGTAAGCCTACTTTGTATCACACTCGTCTAAGTGTTAGTCTGATTTGGTAAGAATCCCTAATCAGCGGTGAGCCTGATTAGGTAAGAATCCATCTTGGTAAGAATCCCTAATCAGTGGTGAGTCTGGTAAGAATCCAACTTGGTAAGAATCCCTAATCAGTGATGAGTCTATTAGGGTGATATTAGGGTTAATTTTTGAAAAAGAGAGAAGAGAGCTGCCATTCGAGAGAGAAGAGAAGAAGAAGCCTTTCCCGTACATACTCAGAGCAGCCACCGTAAAATCGCTACTGCAGATTCGTTCGCCGTTGGATCGGGCTGAAATTTTGACAGCAGGTTTGGGACATCTGGTTTTTCATTTTGAATGGTTGGATCGGTGAAATAGGATCTGAAGTATGAGAAACTCATGTCAGATAGTAGCTATTTTTGGGTTTGTTAAACTTCTTGGTTCTCTATTATAAGCTTCTTAGCTTTATTGTTTGGTTGGCTGTGAGCACTCATTTGTATTCTTGTTTGAGACTCTCTTGTACCCTTATTTGATCATAGTGGAGCTATTTCTTTGGTCTGAACGATGCGTGGTTTTTTACCCTTGCTTTGAGGGGTTTTCTACGTTAAAAAATCTTGGTGTCTCTTGTGTGTTTGTGATATTCAATTACTGCCACAAATTTTGGTATTGCTCCTCACAGATTCTTGCAAGTTGGAGGAATATATCCGCTACATATTGTGATTTGTTACTACTGTGTTGTTGTTTCCCCATCATAGTGGTATCAGAGCTCTTTGGTTTGGGGCTATTTGACTTGCTTGAATGATGAAAGCAAATATAAATAAGATAGTTTGTTTGAATGGCACTAATTATCATTTGTGGAAGGGCAAAATGAAGGATTTGCTATTTGTGAAGAATTTGCATCTTCCTGTGTTTGCTACTAAGAAGCCGGATTCCAAGTCTGATGAGGAATGAGAATTTGAACATCAGTAGGTTTGTGGTTTTATTCGACAGTATGTAGAAGATAATGTTTATAATCACATTGCTAACGAGACACATGCTAGAGCCTTGTGGGAGAAGATTGAATCATTGTATGCCTCTAAATCAGGGAATGATAAATTATATTTGTTGAATTCTCTGATGAATTTGAGGTACAAGGAGGGGACTTCTATTTTAGATCACTTGAATGAATTTCAAGGGCTCCTAGATCAATTGTTAGGAATGGGTATCAAGTTTGATGATGAAGTGTTGGGACTATGGCTACTGAATACTCTATCAGAGTCTTGGGAGACATTTCGGGTTTCAATTATAAACTCAGCCACTAATGATATGTTACTTTGCAAATGGCAAAGGGTGGTGCTCTTAATGAGGAGATGAGAAGGAAGGCACAGGGTACTTCATCTCAGTCCGAGGTGCTTGTCACTGAAAATAGGGGAGAAGTTAGAGAAAAGAACCAAAGGATGGTAGAGAGAAGAGCAGAAGCAAGTCCAAGTCAAGATACAAGAATGTGGAGTGCCATTATTGTCGCAAAACATGGCACATACAGAAGAATTATTTTCTGAGAAAAAGGAAGAACAAAAGCAGGAAGGGTAAGCAGAAAGAGAAGGATCGTGATGATGATGATGATCGTGTTACCACTGTTATCGGTGATGATCTTATTATTCTACGTGACCATGAGTCAATTAATCTTGTATCAGATGAGAGCATGTGGATAATTGATAGTGGCGCTACACTGCATGTTACACCAAGGAAAGAGTTCTTCACGTCTTACACTTCTGGTGACTTTGGAGTGTTAAAGATGGGTAATGATGGTGTGTCTAAGGTGATTGGTGTTGGTGATGTTTGCCTGCAAACCAACATGGGAATGCAGCTGCTGCTTCGAGGAGTCAAACATGCTCCGAATGTTGCTTTAATTTGATTTCTGTGCAGATGCTTGATGATGGTGGTTATGATAATCACTTTGGTTCTAGAAAGTGGAAACTCACCAAAGGTAACTTGGTTATGACTAGAGGGGAGAAATTTCTAAACTGTATTAGACAAAAGCTTTGGTTGCTAAAGATAGTATAAATGTCATAGATATGGAGGCATCTTTGTGGCACCGAAGGCTTAGTCATATCAGTGAAAAAGGGCTAAACTGCTTAGCTAAAAAGGATGTGCTTCTAGGATTGAAGAGTGCAAAGTTGGAGAAATGTTCTCATTACATGACTGGTAAACAAAACAGAGTATCCTTTAAGAAGCATCCTCCCTCAAGGAAGTCAGAGTTGCTTGAATTGGTGCATTCTGATGTTTGTGGTCCATTGAAGGTAAAATCCTTTAGTTGTGCACTTTATTTTGTTACCTTTATTGATGATTGTTCCAGAAAACTATGGGTCTATGCATTGAAGACAAAAGACCAGGTGTTGGAGAAGTTCAAATAGTTTCAGGCTTTAGTTGAGAGGCGGTCAGGCAAGAAGCTGAAATGTATTCGTATTGACAATGGTGGTGAGTATTGTGGACCCTTTGATGTCTATTGCAAGTAGCAGGATATTGCACATGAAAAGACTCCTCCTAAAACTCCTCAGCTGAATGGTTTAGTAGAAATGATGAATAGGACATTGATTGAGAGAGTGAAGTGTATGCTCTCTGAAGCAAAATTTCCCAAACACTTTTGGGGTGAGGCACTGTACACGACAGTCCATATTATTAATCTTAGTCCTACAGTTGCTTTGGACAATAAGGCGCTAGACAAAATTTGGTTTGGCAAGAATGTCAGATATGATCATTTGCGAGTCTTCGGTTGCAAGGCATTTGTGCATGTTCCAAAGGATGAGAGATCCAAGTTGGATGCTAAGACGAGACAGTGCATCTTTATAGGTTATGGTCAAGATGAATTTGATTACAGGTTTTATGATCCTATTGAGAAAAGGCTTATTAGAAGTCGTGATGTGGAGTTCGTGGAAGACCAAACCATTGAAGACATTGATAAGGTGGAGAAGACTACACCCGAAAAAAGGTAATAAGCTGATTGATGTTGATCCATTTCGGTTGCCTGTTCACAATCTGGATAATGCTAAGAGTAATGATCAATAGCTTGGAGATGAGTTAGATGTTCCAACTAATGATGCTGAAGAGGAACATGAGATGTCACAAGATGATAATCCTAGTTATGCTCCTGAACCACCTCAAAGTCAACTCAGGAGGTCTAACAGGCAGAGACATCTACAAGGTGTTTGTCTGATGAGTATGTGACCTTGACTGGTGGGGGAGAACCTTGAGTGTTTTGAAGAGGCCATTGAGAGTGAAGAAAAACAAAAGTGGTTGGATGCAATGCGAGATAAGATGCAATCTTTGCATGACAATCACACTTATGATTTGGTGAAGTTGCCTAAAGGCAAGAGAGCCTTGGAAAATAGGTGGATTTACAGGGTGAAACATGATAGTAATGCTACATCTCCAAGGTATAAAGCCATATTAGTAGTAAAAGGCTTCAGACAGAGAAAGGGTGTTGATTTTAATGAGATTTTCTCACCTGTGGTGAATATGTCTTCTACTAGAACCGTGTTGAGTTTGGCTGCTACTCTTGATTTGGAGGTAGAGCAAATGGATGTGAAAACTACTTTCCTTCATGATGATTTGGAGGAAGAGATTTACATGAAGCAACCTGACGGCTTTCAAGTTGAAGGCAAGGAAGACTATGTGTGTAGGCTAAGAAAGAGCCTATACGGTTTAAAGCAGGCTCCGAGGCAATGGTACAAGAAGTTTGAGTCTGTCATATATAAGCAAGGCTACAAGAAGACTACTTCTGACCATTGTGTCTTTGTTAAAAAGTTTTCTGATGATGACTTCATTATCCTGTTATTGTATGTTGATGACATGCTTATTATTGGGAAAAATGTTTCTAGGATTGATAGGTTAAAGAAGCGGTTGGGAAAGTCATTTGCAATGAAGGACATGGGAGCTGCTAAGCAGATTCTTGGTATAAAAATCATGCGTGATAGAATGGAGAAGAAACTTTGGCTGTCACAGGAACACTATATTGAAATGGTTATGCAAAGATTCCATATAGAAAATGCTAAGGCTGTAAGCACTCCTCTTGCTACTCATTTTAAGCTGAGTGCTAAACAAAGTCCTTCAAATGAAGTTGAGAAATTAGATATTGAATGGGTTCCTTATATTTCTGTTGTGGGTAGTTTGATCTATGCAATGGTATGCACAAGACCAAATATAGCACATGTTGTTGGCACTGTCAGTAGATTTCTATCGAACCCAGGTAGAGAGTATTGGAATGCAGTGAAATGGATTTTAAGGTATCTTCGTGGTACAACTGATATGAGGCTTTGTTTTGGAGGTGATGAGCCTACATTGGTAGGGTACTCAGACTTAGATATGGCTGGAGACATTGATTCCAGAAAGTCCACTTCGGGCTATATGATTAAATTTGCAGGGGGAGCTGTGGCTTGGCAGTCTAAGTTGCAGAGGTGTGTAGCATTGTCAACTACAGAGGCAGAGTTCATTGCCATTACTGAAGCATGTAAGGAGTTGCTATGGGTGAAGAAATTCTTACAGGAGCTAGACTTTGTTCAAAACCAATATCTGTTGTTTGTTGACAGTCAAAGTGCTATTGTCAGCTCCGCCTCCTCTCTCGGGCCACTGACAGCACACTTGCACACTTGTGATAATCAGATAGAGTTTTACTAGTCTTTATATAGCGCTCCATAAAGAGCTAGAGAACCCCAACTAATTATCATAAGTGGCAGACACACGAAAACACATCCTGTTAAAAACTTTTCATTTTCATCTCAATTATATACACAAATCACTCAATCAACACTAAGCATCAACCTGCTCAGATAATATTTTTCATGACATTCCTCAGGCAGTTTACAAGATCACATTCACAATCGACATCAAAATCATAAGTGCACACATCATGCTCATAATTTTCTCCAAAACATAAGTCTCATATTCATATCCAAAAAGGTCTAAAACATCATTACATCTCACTGTACACATACACATATACAATATACAAATATCAATCCACACTGTCTCAATATACAAGGCTAGCATCTATACACCCTTGCATCCAAGCAAGCTTCACCAGCTAAGGGTTCTGTCCTGCTTATCTTGTGATCCTGGCAGAAATACTCACTGATCTGAAAGAACATTTAAATCATAGAGGGATGAGACCTAAGTCCCAGTGATGGATAACCATCTAACTATGGAGAAATAGAGAACCATAACCTCTTATTTTCAATCGTATGCTGATACTATTTAGCTTGTACAAGTCAAAGTACATTTTTAACATGATATCAGATAAAATAAAATGTAGCTTATTCTTCAAATAACATATCAGTACTGAAATACTCTACAATAACTTTTCACTGAAAGATAACTCATTAAGATAAAAATCCATGCATTACAATATGAAAATATGCATTCTTTATCTACAACCCAGACTTCTTTATTAAATTCTCAGACTCCACCGGAATCTGCTTGCCCACTGGCATCTCAAGTAAACTCTCCCTCTCGGGATAACTACTTGGCCCACTGGCCCTTTTTATATCACAACATATGCTTTTAAATCTCATGATGCTGGGCTGTGTGTGTAATGCCTCTGAGGTACCACCCTACAGTCGCCCTTCCGTAGGTGTACTCTCATCGGGTGCGTGACTAGCAACAGGATCCCCGCACAAATAGCACCCCTTACCCGTGCGGTTCACCCGGCAAAGTGCTTTGTTCCTTAACCCTGGAACCTCGGGTTTTCTCTCTGCCCCCACGGGCTATATATAGTAATCAGCTCCACTGAGCTATGATTCATGCCCCCACGGGCTGCTCACAACCAGCCCCACTGGCCTGGTTAAGCGTGCACTCACCCCTGATTCTGGGGTTCATCGTACGATCTGTTCGCAAGGAGGTGCCGGCTCGATAGTAGTGTGCAATGCTCATGCTACAGTACAGTCTAAAGGGTGATCAGCCCCCTAGCTGCCTGATGCTCAGTATGATACATACATCATTTGTAAAGCTTTATCATGCAAATATGCCATGTATACATTAAAAATCCCCTCATCGAAACTCATGCTTATGTGTTTATGCTCAAAACTCATGCTCGAAACTCATGCTTATTTCTTTATGCTTAAAACTCATGCTCAAAACTCATTTATCAGAATATCATATACTAGGTTCTCATTTCTCATATTTAAAACATACATAATACTCTGCTAAACATAACATACCATAACTAGGTATTAATCTCATTATACTAGCTCAAATTAACTTCTCATTGCTAGATGAGAAACCCACTCACCTTAGTAGGTTACTCCTCGACTGGTACTCAACTCTGGTATTCCGGCTCCCTGGAATAACCCTCTTGACCTACGTCAACATACAGATACGATAGCTATTAGGATTACCTCCACACGAGGTTTTCCCACGAACCATGCATGCATACATGATCTATCCTCTAATATCTCATTATTTTCTTCCACCCTTTCTCTACTCAAGATTTCTTCTACTATTACCTCAAAATACAATAATCTAAGAAAATCTAAAGTCATGCAAGATCTAGGGAAGCTATAGCTTACCTGGAGTCGAGCACAAACCCCAAGCTTCCCTTTCCCTTCCTTTTCCTCTTCTTCTTCTTCCTCTTCCTCTCTTTTCTCCTCTTCTTTCTCTTTTCTTTCTTTCTTTCTTTTCTCTGGCTGAACCCACGTTTTTCCCTTTTTCTCTAATGACTTGGGGACCAAGTCATGGGAAACTTAAGGGTTAAGGCATGCCAAATTCTCCTTTTGCCCTCAAACACTCTTAACGCACGCTTTTTGAAAACACGTGGCTCACTTATAACCATGATATTTTGCCCTTAGATTTTCTTTCCCAAGTTGCCCTTAACACAATTAGCAATTGACATCGGAGCCTTTTCCCATTTTGCCCCTGACATAGCATTTTTTTAATCGATTTATAGCCCAGATTATCATTTTTTACTTAAATCGATACTTTTATGTAACATTTCTAAGAAAAGACTTTACCAGCTTGAAGAACTCGATTTTAGAAATCCAACGGTTCAAACGGCATCCAAATCGGACTTGAAACGGAATAAATATGAAATTCTCAAGATTTAACTCAGAAAAACCTGCCGTCTTGGAGTCGGCTCCAGCAGAAATAGGTGTCGGCTCCAGAAAATAGGTGTCGACTCCAGAAAAGTAGGTGTCGACTCCTGCAGCAAAATGTTAACCTTCTGGCAGGTGTCGACTCCACCTCTGCAGGGTCGACTCCAAAGCGTGCCGAAAGTTTAAAACCGTGCCAGAGTCGACTCCACTCCAAATAGTGTCGACTCCAACCACTAAAAACATCTTTTTAGGATAAAACTCAAACTAAACTTGATTTTTCTTGTGATTTAAACCCATTAAAACTTAAGTCTCTCAATTTCTTAAATCAAACTCATTAACATTCAGAAATATACTCATTTACTCCAAAATTTCTTCTCTTTACATTTATCAAAAGGCCAACACACCCATATTTCACTGAAACTTTCTGACTTTCATTTCAAATGAAAATTGCCATAAATTACAGGTTTTTAGGATGTTACAGCTATCCATCTTGGTAAGAATCCAACTTTCCATTCAAGGTCCAAACATATTGATGTGAGATATCATTGGATACGTGATGTTTTAGATGCTAAGCTGTTGGAGTTGGCTAAAATTCATACTGATAATAATGGTGCTAATATGATGACTAAAGCATTACCAAGAGAAAAGTTTGAAACTTGTTGTGAGATTGCCAGTTTGGCAGTTATCTCCATATAGTTGTGAGGGGGAGATATGTTGGGTTTGGGCTCCCTTCCTATGTGAAGAAAAGGCCCAAATGTGTAAGCCCACTTTATGTCACACTTGTCTAAGTGGTGAGTCTGATTTGGTAAGAATCCCTAATCAGTGATAAGCCTGATTAGGTAAGAATCCATCTTGGTAAGAATCCCTAATCAGTGGTGAGTCTGATTAGGTAAGAATCCAACTTGGTAAGAATCCCTAATCAGTGGTGAGTCTATTAGGGTGATATTAGGGTTAATTTTTGAAAAAGAGAGAAGAGAGCCGCCATTCGAGAGAGAAGAGAAGAAGCCCTTCCCGCACATACTCAGAGCAGCCACCGTAAAATCGCTACTGCAGATTCCTTCACCGTTGGATCGGGCTGAAATTTTGACAGTAAGTTCGGGATATCTGGTTTTCCATTCTGAACTGTTGGATCGGTGAAAACAAGGTCTGAGGTGCGAGAAACTCAGGTCAGACGGTAGCTCTATTTTTGGGTTTGTTAAACTTCTTGGTTCTCTATTGTAAGCTTCTTAGCTTTATTGTTTGGTTGGCAGCACTCATTTGTATTCTTATTTGAGACTCTTTTGTACCCTTATTTGATCATAGTGAAGCTATTTCTTTGGTCTGGACGACCCATGATTTTTATCCTTCTTTGAGGGGTTTTCCATGTTAAAAAATCTTGGTGTCTCTTGTGTGTTTGTGACATTCAATTGCTGTCACAAATTTTGTTATTGCTCCTTATAGATTCTTGCAAGTTGAGGGAATATATTCGCTACATATTGTGATTTGTTACTACTGTGTTGTTGTTCCCCTATCACATAGATATGACTTAAGATTAGCTTTAGTATTCAAACCTAATGTAGAATGAAGAGAGAGGGAGAGAGACGTAAAAGCATCAATCTTTGAAATCTTAGCTTCTCCTTTTAAGTTTTAATGTGCTAATGGACTTTTTTTTTCCAGAAAAGGAATGGGGAATTAAATCCAGATGTAGCTCCCTCCAAAGGCTCTTTACTTGTCGGGTAATGTTCGATTCAGGTAGCACTGACACCATTTAAATACCAGAAGGTTTTGTGGGGTAGCTATGAACTGAGAAAGGCCCTCAACTGTGAAAAAAAATAGCGTCCGAACCACTGTGCTACCACTTGGGCAGTATGTGCCAATGGGCTTTCAAAATCCCAAATTATTGCATAGACTTTCTAATCGAAGAACCCTCACCCCTAGGCTACAGCGGACTTGAGTAGTCTTTTTTCGACCGCAGCCCTACGTAAAATGAAAATGGGAGTGAGAGCTGCTCCAAAAGCAACGGAAGAAACAAAGAAAGTCCAAATAAATATAATCTTAGCGTTGAGAGAGAGAGAGAGAAGAAAATTTGTGCAATCTAGTTGCAACAAAAAATTTTCAATATAGGTTTCCGTGTGATAGTATTAGAGAGGTCATGGGGATTTATTTTTATAATTCTCACCTGTATCATTACTAACTTAATATCAAGAAAAATGATATTGAGCAACATTTAACTACTTACGATGTTCTTGATCAAAACATCTTTCATTAACTATAAATATGATCAAAACAATTCATAAACAATTTTATTAATTTTTTCTTACGATGTTTCGGTCATTTTTATTGTCACAAGGAATTAAGGGGCCATGTAATTACCCATTCAACGCTTGAATAGTGCAGATGGGATCTCTAATAGTTTCCTATGGTTTCTCTTTCACTTCAAGGGAACCTTCCATGAAGTTTCCTCCTCCAGCGACAGCGCACGCTAACATTAATCTTTCTAGTTTCAACAACTTGATTAGCCTTTTTTTTTTTCTTTTAATGAATTCCAAATGCTGTTTTCACTTCAAATTTCAGCATATTATATTTATATATATATAACTCTAGGCGTTTTCAATGATGCATTCATGAGAGAATAAATTATTGTAGGTGTGATGCACTCTACGTGAAGCTCATGTGGCCTCAATGCATCAATTATTGTCATCTACTTCGTACCCAAAGGTACTTGAAGTGATTGGATTTTAGAAAAGGAAAAAGTCTTTGCTGTACCGAGGCGGTGCAGCAAATATGTACCATCTTAATGATTGATGTGTATTGCATGCGCATGCGCATATTAAAAATAAATTTATTTTTTTTATTTTAATACGCGCTTTAATCATCAGACACAATGCAACTCTTTGCTACACCGCCCATCCACCAGGCCATTTCGGTGAACTGATTCTGGCCATTTACCTTGCCAGAATCCAGGAAGGAAAACCTGAGGATTTTCTGTGCTTTTCTTGTGAATTTCTAGAATGCTAGTTTGTGACAATATAATCTATGCTTGCTAATTTATAATTTTTTTCTGCAAGTAAATCCTAAGAGCAACCGAGTACATCATAAAGAATTCGTCATGGTGTTAATAAATTCATTCCCAAGAGAGAATTAGATTAGGACTGCCATTATTTAGCCCCAAGAGCATAAAATATCTGTATCTTATCATTGATTTCTGCCGGCCATGGACCAAAGCTCACATCACTGGACGGCCATGAGCCAAAAAATTTTCATTGCCGTGGAGAAGTAATCCTAGCTTAAGTCAATCGATTGCATCAAATTGTTAGGACATGGAAGAAAATGTTTCATTAATCAACTCATTAATCTCTTGCAGCGAAGACATATGGGATTAAACTATGCAGAGAAGACAAGGCGTTCTTATAATAAATTTAGCATATGCCAGCGTTGGCACCCCTAACCATTTACTCCGAGACCAAGTCTGTGCATTATTTGCACCCAGCTACCATAAAACGCTTAGCACATTGTGAGAGAGACTTGAAAGAGCTAAGCTGTTTCACATCCCATCTTGTCTCCTTCAAGAAAGTCATCACCTTCACCTCTTCATTAAATATTCTTTAGCTGGAGATTGTTCCTCCTGTGAACCACCTTGGATGTTAATCATTTGAGGGTGACCATTTGATCACTTTGTTTAGCGTAGCTAGTTGGTAAATTTTGTCTATAGTTATTTCTATGTTCTGAATTTTTGGTTGGTAAGTCCTATTTGTTTGCTATATTCTCTCGACATTTGGCATTTCTTCGATCATGAGTGATCTATTCCCGTTATAAGTAAAATAATACCTTCTAATTAAAAATAGATGCATTACAATACGATCAAGGAAAAATCAAAGATTAAATATCTAAAACTCATGCTGATAAGCATTTAATCGCATATTGATTATATAATGAAAAGATTCTAGATACTGATATATATATTAATTACATATTCTCTTTGTAACTCTCAAATCTCAAAGTAGCCAGGGCCCTTGCAAAACTTAGTAGATATTTTAACTACCCAATCACTAACAATGAGATGATGTCTTGCCATTAGACTAGTCATACTTTAATTACTTAATGGGAGCTTGTTACAATTAATGTCTGTGCTATGATATCGCTATTTGCTGAAAAAAAAAGTAAAAAAAAAAAAAAAAAACTTGCTTCAACATTCATCAACATATCTAGTCTATGATGAAAGATTGTCATGAAGTTGGGATATTATTATTTATTCACATTCACTGACTTTTTTGTGAAGAGAATGTAAGAAAATTGAATGAGCTTATCAATGACTTCTTTGATGTTAAGTTAGTAAAGGAAATCTAAATTAAATCTCATATCTTCACAGATTACTGCAGTGATTTTTCTTGGAAAGAAATGTTCGTTCTAATGAATTGAATCTCTCTCAAGCGTTTGTCTTGAGTGAACCAAAGCAAGAATCCCAATAACCTATATAATCAAAATGATGAAGACTATGGTTGATGAAAGTGAGGTGTAGGAAAAAAAAAAAAAAGCTTGTAAAATATAAGATGGCCAAGAGAGTAACACATGGAGGATCTTTATTTATTTATTTATTTATTTGCATCCCCATAATGGTCTTGAGAGAGGTAACCGTGGAAAGAATGAATGCTAAGCTAATGTGTAAAAGTGAGGTGTAGGAAAAATAAAATATAAGATGATAACACATAGGATCTTTATCATCTCTTGAGAGAGGTTTGAAATGCTAAGCTAATACAAGAGAGAGAGAGAGAGAGAGACACACACACACACACACACACACAAAATTACAAGATCGTTTGGATGCACCCACTTATTTTATGGTGTAAAATTAAAAAATTGGAAGAAGAGTGCCCATGCCTTAAACTCATTCAAGCAAGAGCTCAAACATTCATGTCCTAAATTCATTCATTTTGATGGAAATGTCACTAGGAGCACCAACATTCATGCCAACCGAGTCTAATGTGTCCATGGAAAAAGTAACATATAAGAAAGA
>UESW01001653.1:0-143299 GCA_900491605.1 Calamus simplicifolius
GATTAGGTTATAGGCCTAACAAGAAACAAAAGTATGTTAAAAATTTCTTTAGAAAAGAACAGGATAAAAATGATGTTTCATGTTATTGTTGTAACAAGAAAGGACATAAAGCCTATGAATGCAATTTTAGAAAAATTAACAAGAATTTAAGTATTAAAGGAAAGAAAATATGGGTTCGAAAGGAACAATCTTTGTTGCTACTAACCATGAAGGACCCAAGAAAGCTTGGGTACCTAAACAGAAAGTTTGATCACTTTGCAGGAGTGTCTTGCGGCCAAAAGATCAAAACGAAAGTGGTATCTTGATAGCGGCTGCTCAAGGCACATGACGGGTGACAAGGATCAATTCATCACCCTTGAGGATAAAAGAGGAGGAGTTGTTACATTTGGAGACAATGGTAAAGGCCAAATTATGGGATTTGGTAAAATTCAAATAACTCCCTCCACTTTTATTGAAAATGTTCTTTATGTAGATGGTTTAAAACATAATTTAATTAGTATTAGCCAATTGTGTGATAAAGGTTTCAAAGTTTCATTTGAAGCTTCTATCTGCACTTTTCTAATCCCATTGACAATAGCATTATATTTATTGGAATAGAAATGGCAATGTATACTTAATTGATTTAGACAATTTGTCTACTAGTAATCATTGCTTAGTTGCTAATAATGCTAATGTAAATAGATTGGATGGCTATGGCATCGTAGATTAGGTCATGCAAGCACACACTTATTTCAAAATTAATTAGAATGGATTTAGTTAAAGGACTTCCAAAGTTAGATTTTGAAAATAACCAAATTTGTGATGCATGTCAATTTGGAAAACAAACTAGAAACTCTTTCAAATCTAAAAATATTGTTTCCACTTCTAGGCCACTTGAGCTACTTCACATGGACCTTTTTGGACCTACTAGAACCACTAGTCTAGGAGGAAAGAAATATGGTCTTGTGATAGTAGATGATTATTCTAGATTCACTTGGGTATTATTTTTGGCTCATAAGGATGAGACTTTCTCAATATTTCTGAAATTCTTCAAGAAAGTCACTAATGAGAAAAACAACACCATAGTGTCTCTTAGAAGTGATCATGGCACTGAATTTGAAAATCATTTATTTGAAAATTTCTGCATTGAAATGGCATTCATCATAATTTTTCTGCACCTAGAACACCACAGCAAAATGGAGTTGTAGAAAGAAAAATAGAACTTTAGAAGACATGGCCCGTACCATGCTATGTGAAAGCAACCTACCAAAATACTTTTGGGCAGAAGCTATAACACGGCATGTTACATCCTTAATAGAGCCCTAATTAGGCCAATCTTAAGAAAACTCCTATGAATTATGGAATAATAGAAACCAAACATTAGTTATTTTCATGCATTTGGTTGTAAATGTTTTATTCATAATAATGGAAAAGATAATCTTGAAAAATTTGATGCAAAATCTGATGAAGGCATATTCTTAGGATATTCAACAACTAGTAAAGCCTATAGAGTATTTAACAAGAAAACTTAATTGTAGAAGAATCTATTCATGTAGTTTTTGATGAATCTTTAGCATCAAGTTCAGAAAAGATTGATGATGAGGAAGATACAAATATACTAGAAAGAGATATTGAAAAATTAAATATAGATGTATCTTCAGATCATGAACAAGAAGCTAAAGATAATGATTCACCTAGGGTTGATGTTATTGATACTAATCATAATGATATAGATCTTCCTAGAGATTGGAGATATGCCTATGGTCATCCAAAGGAATTGATTATAGGTGATCCATCTCAAGGAGTAAGAACTAGATCATCTATGAGAATATCAATAATCATCTTGCATTTGTATCTCAAATTGAACCTAAAACTATTGAAGAAGCTGAAAAAGATAGTAATTGGATGCTAGCTATGCAAGAAGAATTAAATCAATTTACTAGGAATAATGTATGGTCCTTAGTTGATAGACCTAAAGGTCATTCTAGTTATAGGATCTAAATGGGTATTTAGGAATAAATTGGATGAAAATGGCATAGTAATTAGAAATAAAGCTAGATTAGTTGCAAAAGGATATAATCAAGAAGAAGGAATTGATTTTGATGAAACTTTTGCACCTGTAGCTAGATTAGAAGCAATTAGATTACTACTTGCATTTGCATGTCATATGAACATCAATTTATTTCAAATGGATGTTAAAAGTGCATTTTTAAATGGTTTTATAAATGAGAAAGTTTTTGTGGAACAACCACCTGGTTTTGAAGATCATGAATTTTCAAATCATGTTTTTAAATTACACAAAGCACTATATGGTTTAAAACAAGCACCTAGAGCTTGGTATGATAGGTTAAGCAAATTTCTAATTGAAAATGATTTTTCTAGAGGAAATGTAGATAAAACCCTATTTTTGAAAGAAAAGACAAAGATTTATTAGTAGTACAAATATATGTAGATGATATTGTATTCGGTGCTACTAACAATCTTTTGTGTCAAGAATTTGCTAAGTTAATGCAGGGTGAATTCGAGATGAGCATGATGGGAGAACTCAACTTCTTCCTAGGACTTCAAATCAAGCAAAGCAAAGAAGGGTTTTCATCAACCAAACAAAGTACACAAAGGAAATTCTCAAGAAGTTTGGAATGGAATCAATCAAACCCCTTGGAACACCTATGAGTCCTTCATGCAAATTGGACAAAGATGAAGATGGTAAGAAAGTTGATCAAAAACACTATAGAGGTATGATTGGATCTCTACTTTACTTAACTGCAAGTAGACCTGATATCATGTTTGCTGTTTGTTATATTTTTCTGAACCTAAAGAATCTCACTTAATTGCTAAAAAGAATACTTAAGATATCTAAGTGGAACTAAAAATGTAGGATTATGGTATTCTAGAGACTCAACACTAATTTAATTGCTTATTCTGACTCTGATTATGCTGGATGTAAACTAGATAGAAAAAGTACAAGTGGTGCATGTCAATTTTAGGAAGTAACTTAATCTCTTGGTTTAGCAAAAAGCAAAATTCGGTTGCATTATCTACTGCTGAAGCAGAATATGTTGCAGCTGGAAGTTGCTGTGCTCAAATCCTTTGGATTAAGCGACAACTTGAAGATTATGGCATAACACTTGATAAAACTCCTATTAGATGTGATAATACAAGTGCAATCAATTTAACTAAAATCCAATTCAACATTCAAGAACTAAACACATTGAAATTAGATATCATTTTATAAGAGAACATGTAGCTAACAATGAAATTTGTCTTGATTATGTTAGTACTGAAGAATTAGCTTAGTGATTTTGTTATCTTAGAGGAGAATTAGGGATTTGTGATCCTTTGGAATGATTTTGAAACCCTAAGGAATGATTATCTAGATTTCAATCAATTTCTTAAGATTTTTCTCATGATTTTAAGGACAATTTATCTAGACATTTGAGCAATTTGATTCTCCACATTCCAAAGATTTTTCAAAAATTTATTGATTTATTTTGACAAGTTTCAGTTGTTTGAAACTCTCTTATTTTTCTCTGAAACTGTCAGTGGAGTCGACACCTCAATTTGTGGAGTCGACTTGTCTGTGTCTCGGTCTCTGACCTTGGAGCCGACACCCGCTTAAGCGGAGCCGACTCCAGTTCGAGCGCTAACTGTGTTAGCGACTTGGAGTCGACACCCGACTTTGCGGGAGTCGACACCTGGTGGCCCAAATTGATTTATTAGGGCAGAGTCGACACCTTCTCATCCCATTCTTCTCCAAACCCTCTCAAAAACCTCTCCAAACCTCCCAAAACTAAATATTCCTCAAATCAACCATTCCCTAAGATTTCTATGGCACCTAAGCGTAGGGGATCGATCTTTGAAGCTCCTATGACTACAAGGAAGCGAACGGCACGGTGTCCTTCCGTGAACCTACTCCAAGCGACGATTCTTCTTCAACGCACTCTGACAATCCTAGCCCCTCCTCTCTACAAGGTAGATACCCTAGCTGGGAGTCATAACCATGGGAAGGAAGGTAGATTTTGATTTCTTTGAAGCCGAGGGTTTTGCAATTGGTAGACAAATCAAGAAACTCGGTTGGGATAAGGTATGTTCCTTGATGTTCCTACTTATCCAGCCTTGTAAAGGAATTTTACTTCAATTTATCAAGGGGAGATGGTGGATTAGTGAGTTGGTAAGAGGAAAGAGAATTCATCTCACTTTCAAATTTTAGGAAATCTTTTAGACATTCCTGTTGTAGGGATGATTGCACATCATAGTGATAGATCAGAGCTTTATCAAGGATGTTAGGAAGAGATTTACTAATTTTGAGGAAATTAGGGCAAATCAGTTGCCACTTGAACTTAGATTGTTGCATAACATTTGTGGTAGGATCCTATTTTCCAAGACTGGCATTTTGAGTATGTCTCAGAGCGAGACATTTGTTATGGATAGTATCTTGACGGGTCAGCCATTAATTTAGCAGGAATGATGATATGGTATGGCTGAGGCCGGGGGCAAGAAGAGATCTTCATTGCCTTATGGGATGGTCCTAACCATGGCATTTAGAAGTCAAGGAGTTGTCATTCTGAGAATGAACCTTTGAAGAACCTTAGACACACTGATTATTATAGCTTGCTACTGTGCATAGAATGGGATTTATGAAAGTGAATGGTAGATGGGAAAGAAAGGTAATCTGGATGAGAGAGCAGCTGACATTGGAGCCACTGCACCTTCTGAGGCAGGTCCATCAGTGAGGCATCCTTCACCAGAGCCTAGCAGATCATCACCACCACTGGTACCTACTCCATCCCTGCATTTGTACCAGTGTCTATTCCTTCTGTTGGTTTTTCTGATGTTCAGTGGAACAACTTAAAGGATTGCTTAGCACTCACAAGGAAGAGATGAAATCTGAGCTAGATAGCAAATTTATGAACCTGAGAGAGACCCTTATTCCTTGGATGAGAGATTAGCAAAATTGAATCCACCCTTGGAGCCTCCGCAGAATCTTTGAAGAATGATCTCAAGAATATTTTTGAAGAACTTAAAGATATTGGAGGAGATTCCGAGACATATTCCAAATGCAATGCAGAGCTTCAAGACAAAATTGTGACTGCATATGCATTTGTTGATAGAAGACTAAAGGATTTGTTAAACTCAAAGTGAAGGAATGGAAAAATATTAGAAGAATTGCAAAGACTTCTTAGAATTTTTATTTTTTGAAGTTTTGATGTTATTAAGTTTAGTTTGATGTTGATTTACTTTTTATTGAAATTTTGATATAATTTTTTTAATGTAATATGATGTTATGCTTGACTTTGTAAAGTATGTAATGAACTTTTTGATACTTAATGAATATCATTTGATCTTTGAAGCATCTCTTAATTTTGTCATTTAATTTGAAACTTCTTAACCTTTTTGTTGATTACAAAAAAGGGGGAGAAGTAATTGATAGTCGTATATGCATTGAAAGTTATAAAGGGGGAGAATTATTTAGTATTTGTATATGCATTGGAACAAATAAGCTTAATTAATTGGTATTTAATTACTTACATATAGGAAGAAGTAATTGACATATGTGCATTGAAAGGAAGAAGCTTAGCTAACTTAATTTGATACAATTTGAAAGGAAGAAGCTTAGCTGACTTAATTTGATACAATTTGATATGATTGTTTAATTGGTATCAAACATTAAAAGTTTACGGTTAAAAGGAAAGAATAGATGTTAAATTGAGTATCATAGGGGAAGCTACTTCGTTCAGGGGGAGCTTACCTATGAGAACTAAATATTTAAGAAATTTGATTTGAAAATCTTATTGTTTAAATCATGCATATACTCAATGTTTTTATAATCATAAAAAAGGGGGAGATTTTTGACCCAATTATTGATTTTGATGATTAATAAAAGACATGAGTTTATTCACTATATTTCTAATAGATTTAATAAGTATTTCAGGGATTAAAAATGTTTGATCAATCAAAAGGAATAAAGAAATAAGTTTTGAATCAAAATTTTAAAAGAATTTTTTAAAGTTCAGAACTTGGAGTCGACACCTAAATAGTCAGGAGCCGACCCCAAGGCGTATCAAAAGATTTCTGGAATTTTGGCACGGTCTGGAGTCGACACCCAGAGTTTTGGAGCCGACTCCAACCTGAGATATAGAGAAGTGTATTCTGTTTCAGTTTCTGGAGCCGACACCTAGAATTTGGGAGCCAACACCTGAGTTTCTATATCCGACTCTAACCTGAGAACAGAGAGCATGTTTTTATGGACATTTCTGGAGCCGACACTTTTGGATTGCGGAGCCGACTCCCAAAAGCGATGAGCCGATACTTAACTTTCTCGGAGCGACTCCTCAACAACTTTTTATTTTCTATTTTTGGACACTCGATCTGGAGCCGATACCTGAAAAGTTGGAGCCGACTCCAACCTATCAGGAACGGATTTTCATTTGTCAGAACGGACTCCAATGGTAAGATTTCTTTTTACCTAACCTCTAACGGCTATTTTTGTTTGTGTATAGAAGTATCCAAGTATCTCATAACGGCTAGATTTTCTACCTAAACATGGATTAAGAGATCTATAAAAAGGGGGGAACCGTCCATTTAAAAAAAAAAAAGGAAATAGACTGAAAAATCCAAAAAATCTTGAGGAAAAAATCAAAAAGGAAAGACTCAAAGCTCAAATCCATCAACCCCAGAAAGCTCAAATCCATCAACCCCAGAAAGCTCAAAGAGAAATCAAGGAGATTTCCATCGTTAGAAGAAAGAAAGCAAAAGCCCCAAATCCTCAACTTCTCAACTGCAAATTTCAGTGAAGAATCTGAGCTGAGGCCCTGATTCAATCTTTCAAAGGAGAAGAGGAAAAGAAGAAAGGAAGAAAAGCATACATTCAAAAAGCTTCAATCAGGCTTCTCTTATCTTGCTTATTTATTTATATATTTGCTCATTTAAAGGAGTTGTGTTGTACTCTAAACTCTATTTTCCATTTGTGTTTGCTTATTCAATCACAGGATTGAATTAGTAGAGGTAGTATACCTCGGTACAAGCTAAGGATAGCTTGTGGTTAGGTTGTGTGCTGGTGAGCCCGAAAAACCAGCTGGGTTCGTTGTGATCCCGGAGGAAACAACAAGTTTTGAGTTGTAAGCTTGTAAAACAACTCGACTGTAATCAAGTGGATTATAGTGTGGACCCAAGTGATACTTGGGAGTGGACGTAGGTGTTAGATACACCGAACCACTATAAAATCCTTGTGTTTTCCGTGCCTTGTCTTTCTCTCTCTCTATATCTTCATTTGTGCTTAGCATTTATCTTGCACTCAATCTCATTTGTTTCACAACACATAGTTTTAAAAAGTTAAATTTTTAAAGAACCCAATTCACCCCCCCTCCTCTTGGGTTACCATCTGGGCCAACAATGATGCTTTGCTAGAGGCCTCTCATGATCTATAATCATGTTGTTGACTGGACAAAGAGTTATCCAATCATTCCTAGGGTCTATGATTAGGACATGATTATTGCCAACATGTTAAAGGGCCTAATGGATCACACGCATTAAGGAGAATTTTGGATAAATTAAATGAGAATTAAATTAGATTTAATTCAGATAAGATGATCAATTAAATAATTGGGTAAGACCCAATTTAAAGAAGATAAAATATCCATAGAAGATAAAATAATAATGGATATGATCCATTATAGTAGAAGGAATGTTAAGGAGAAATTATTTGTTCATATGATGAACAAAAATTGGATACCCAATATGAGTTGATCCATGTGATGGATGGCTCTGATTATTCATGTATAGATGGCCAATCTCAGCCATGTGAAGATGGAATCATGCCCATGGGATGAGGCATGATGAATCTCTATGGTTCGATGATGAACACGTACAAATTGGGGCATGTAGTTATGAGATAACTAACTCCTAATTTCAAAGGCTGAGATTGTGACACTTGGATTAACGTTACCATGAGAATGGGAGTTTCTTCTATTTCCATGGATTAACGTTACCATGATGTTACCATGAGAATGGGAGTTTCTTTGTTTTTTTGGATTAACGTTACCATGACGTTACCATAAAAAGAGGTCTCTTCTTCTCCCTTGGAACATTTCTTTCTCACCCTATAAATATAATTCCTTGTATATTTTAGATATTCAGAGATAGCATAAGAAGAAAAAGATTAGATCTTTTATATCTTCAGAGATATCTTTTGTATTTCTATAAGAGGATTCAAGAGGTGCTAGCACCCCTCTCTTCCGAAGTGTCATCTTCATACCTTGAAGGTCTTCATCCACTCTTCTCCGCATGGATCACCGTTAGAGGCTGGACACATGGAAGGCTAGTAGCAGAGGATTCATCGGTTTCAGCCTTTTCTACATCGATAAAGGACTCTGGTATGAATAAATCTAATATTTTATATTTTATTTGAGATTTAATGAATCTGTTCCTAAGGATTCTGGGCATCTAGGAATTTTATATTATATTTTCTTGTATATTTTCATGAATTTGATTCATATCTAGAATATATAATTCCCAACATGCTTTGTCTTGAATTTTATTAGCATAAATGGTTTATAATTTTGAATATTTGCTATATTGTATATCGATCAGCTAAAAATTAAAGTCAAAATTAACTTCTTTTTTTGAATAATTTATCTTTTGATGTTTGTATAATTGATGACTGAACGATTGGTATTCAAGAGATGGTGCCTTGGTGGAAAATTAAATTGCTTGGTGTAGAGTGAGGCAAAGTACTATAATTAAATTCTGGATAATGCATTTGGTGCATAAGACTTTGTTAACAATTTAACTAAATAAATGGCATGATAAAGACTAGGTAAAGTTTGTAGAACTCCAGCAATTTGTTGTCATGAATCTATGTTAGTTCTTTGTTTATAATTTTGCTTTCCTATTTTGTTGTGGTTTAGATATGCTTTTAAGCATATTTCAGGCCAAGTTGAGGGTAATTTGTGTTTGCATTTATTTTGGATTGTTCTTGGATTAAAGCAAATGGAACTAGAAATAGTATTTTATTTCATTGATTAGAAAAATGAAATATAGAAAAGCAATTTTATGGAGAGTCAATAAAATAATATGAGAGTACATGCTTGTGGTAATTGTCATGTGATGTAAATTTTAGTTAATCTCCCACTTCAAGGGACTTGAACCTTTTAATTTGTTTTTCTAAATTTTAGATTTGTGTTGTGTCTGTGTGTTGGAGTGTTGCATAAGCTCAAATAATTCAGAACAAGCAGCTTCCTTTTATACAATGAAGAATCATATTTTTTTGCCAAAATTATTTTTATAATGAGCTCTCAATTGGCAGTTTTGTTTTCGAGGTTATGTTTTAATTGGACATTTTTAATTTTAATAGGATTGTAGCAACTAAAAGAATGCCGGATGATTGAAGAAAAAGCATATTAATACCCATATATAAAAATAAAGGACATTCAAAACTGTGCAAATTATAGAAGGATTAAGCTGATGAGTCATAATGAAATTATGGAAGAGTAATAGAAAATCGAATAAGAGCTAAAACTTTAGTGTTAAATAATCAATTTGGATTTATGCCTGAAAATCAACCATGAAAGCTATTTATTTATTAAGAAGATTGATGGAGAGGTATAGGAAAAGAAAAAAGACCTTCATATGGTCTTTATCAATTTAGAGAAGCATATGATAGAGTACCTAGAGAAATAATATGGTGGGTTTTAGAGAAAAAAAGAGCTATCAAAAGATACATAGAATTGATAAAAGATATGTATGATATAGCAATAACTATTGTCAAAACAACAATAGAAGAAACTAGTAAGTTTTCAATTACTATAGGTTTACATCAAGGATCTGCCTTAAGTCTGTATCTTTTTGTATTAGTTATGGATGAATTAACCAAACATATTCAAGATGATATCCCATGGTGTATGTTATTTGTAGATGATGTAAGTATTGATTAATGAAACTAAATCTGGATTAAATGCTAAGTTAGAGATTTGGAGAAAGGCTTTAAAATCTTTGGGTTTCAAGATTAGTAAAACTAAGATTGAATACATAAATGTAATTTTAGTGGAAGTAGAAATACAAATGAAGAGACATTGAAGATTGTAAGCCAAGAGATACCAAGGAGTAAAAAATTTAGGTATTTGGGATCAATTATTCAACAAGAAGGTGAAATAGGTGAAGATGTGAATCATAGAGTTAAAGTAGGATGGATTAAGTGGAGGAATGCTTCGAAAGTATTGTATGATCGATGCATCCAATTAAAATTGAAAGAAAAATTTTATAAAACCGCTATTAGGCCAGCTATGCTATATGAAATAGAGTGTTGGGT
The DNA here is from genome assembly GCA_900491605.1 of Calamus simplicifolius. NCBI lineage: Eukaryota > Viridiplantae > Streptophyta > Magnoliopsida > Arecales > Arecaceae > Calamus > Calamus simplicifolius. The sequence continues at coordinate 10,286 of UESW01001653.1, forward strand.
AATACTGAAACAATATTTGAATAAATTAAATATAATAAAAATGCACATGTTAAGATGGATATGTGGTAAAACTTTAAAAGATAGAATTAAAAATAACATATACGAGAAATGATAGAAGTAGCCCCAATTAAAGATAAAATTAAAGAAAATCGATTAAAGTGGTTTGGACATATACAACGAAGACCTTTAGATGCTCTTGTTAGAAAGAGTGATCTTTTAACAGTCCATGGTAATGATAGAAGTAGAGGTAGACTAAACTGAACAGAAATAATTAAGAAAGATATAACTATTTGTAATTTGAGTGTCGACTTAGTCCTAAATAGAGAGAGTGGAGGAGGCAGATTCATGTAGCTGACCCCATGTAGTTGGAAAAAGGCTTAGATGAGTTGAGTTGAGTTGTATCTTTACTGTGTTGACAGCTCTATTAGAGTTTTCACTGAGCCTTTCAAGTTTGTGTTGCGTATTGGCCCTTTTATTTCTAGAAAACAGGTTTAGCTGAACCATCCTGAATTGAATTGGACAGGAACCAAGATAGTTTGGCCTACCAGTTTGGTACTGGGGGCGAAAATCGACCGCATCACTCTCGTATTGGCATACTGAACCACCTGGTTCGGCTTGCTAGTGGCGAACATGAGTGGGGGCCTTGATTAACCTCTGATGCACCATACCAAAACATATTGGCCTGATACTGATCCAATATGGTGGATCTTGCTGGATTTGAAGTCGCATGTTTTAGCTAAACAACCCCATGATGTATGGTGTCCTCCTTTTTGATTCCATGCAATTTTCTAATTTTAGGATAGGAGGTGCTACACCAATACATCTTTCCACTATGTATATCAATCAACATGGTGTGACTGTGGTGTCATATAATGCATTCCTTTTAAAAATCAAGGTAATCCATGAAAAATCCAGAAAAATTAAGTAGGAAAAGGTAAAAGACTTAAAAGAGTCTGCTTGCACTCTTACAAAATCTCTCTATTTTTCTTTATGTTCTTACTATTGTTGTCTCTTCAAAAATTTAGTACATTTTGCATCAGAATACTAGCACTGGAGTATTAACTATCTATTTTCCATGGTAACAGAATATTAGGTGAATTAAGTTTATACATTGAGAGAATTATGAGGTACCAGGGGTTTTAAATTTACTGCTATTTGGAATGCATATCTCTTTATTACCATCCTTATGACCTAGGGTAGAATAGCATATGTTTTGCCCTTTGAGTATTCTGCATCTCCTTGAAAAAAAAAAAGGCAAAAATGTAACAGTTTTATAGCCTGCAAAATTTAAAAATGTACTTACAATAAAACCCCTTACATAAACTTTCTTGTCTAGTTGTTTTGTACAATATATCCCTTACATATTTTGTATGTAACAATATAATATATATATATATATATATATATATGCTAGTATGAAATTTCCATGAGTGAAGTAATTTATTTCACTCTTGGAAGCATGGCAAACTAAGATTACTGATACAGACTGGACATCTGTTGGGTACTTGTTTTAAGTATTATTTATTAAATAAAAAGGTTTCAAAATACCTACCATATATGCTTGGAATACTTTGCAAACACCTAGAAGTAGTCGTGTAAATGAGCCGAATAAGAGCAAACTAAGCCTTGTTTGAGCTTGGCTCAAAATTTATTAGGCTAGCTTGACCACGTCTCTAGCTCAAGACAAGATAGGGAGGACCAACTCAAGCTCAGTTCAATAATTTTTGAACAAGTTTGAGCTTGGCTTGCTAAGCTTGCTTAAAAGAGAGAGAGAGAGAGAGAGAGAGAGAGAGATGAAAACTCTAGATCGTGGATGATCTATAGAGAGAGGAGGGAGAGTATGGGTCGTGGAGAGGAGGGGGGGTTCCAAGGAAGATGTCCACACATGTGAGTTGGCACCATGAGAGCCACTGTTATACCATTTTTGAAGGGCTTCTCCCTACTCCAACCCACCTCCAATAACATGACGATGGGAGAAGATAAGGGGAGAAAAGAAAGGGGCAGTAGTGGTGAAGGTGGTGGATCTAAGTGGGGTGGGGTAACGTGGGAGAGAAAGGGAAAGTAATTAGGGCTTCTCACTTGCCACTTTCACCAATCCAAGTTTCTTATTCTCTTTTTCCATTTCAATGACATGCTGTCCATTATATACCAACCCCGGCATATAAATAGCCTTCCATATATATTTTATAGGTCTTCATTGATCAGTTTAAAGTAGGTATTCTGTGAGTTGATTCTCTTTTTCGATGGAATCCATGAATTGATTCTCAATGGGAACCTGTAGCAACGTACGGTGGTTCTGGTTGATTTTACTAGTACCTTTAATTTTGATGATGTGGCACATGGAGATGCTTGTGGTTCGTTTTAATCTTTTTGTAATGATTTATGCAGGAGAACAATCCATACTGTGGCATAGATTGTAATGATGTTGGGACGAATAACATGCAAGAGCAGAATGTATTTGAGACTCTGATTGGCAAGCAGCAGCAGATCTTATTACTGGCAACACGTACAGGTGGTGAAAATGAGTTTGAAAATTGATGACGTGATCTCCCCTCCTGACTATTGATTGTATTTGAGAGGCCAGAAGTTTTGTGGGCAGAATTATGCTTTCACTGGAATCTGCTTACTTAGCTACGCCCACAAGGAACTCTACAATGTTTAGATGAGTTCGGTAGCGGAGACTGTTGTTCCTTTTCCTTTGGGTGCAACGTTTGTGCTAAGGTTATGGTATGCAGATTGACTTGTGACTTTTTCTAGTGCTTTTTTGTCATCTTATTTTGTTATGATATTAAAGCCATTTTTGTTCCCACTCACATATTCATACGAACTAATCATGGGAGAGGCGGTCATATTCTGTTTTCTTGGGTGCTTTTAAGGCTACACCAATGTTCAAGCCCAACATGTTGTTTCTTAATTGAAAAGCATTCATGTTTGGATGGCTGGTGAAGGTCAAGGGTCCTACCAGAATCAATGGTTCAATTGTAGCCATCATGTGGTTGGTGGTGGCACTACCTGTGATCTGATGGCTGGTAATCTTATGTCCAACAGCGTTTCTAGCTTTTGCTGTTGGTCTAATTTATGAGTGGTGCAATTTGTCTTCTGTGATTTGAATGCATTGCTTCAACTGGCTGCATGAAGGGATTCTATTTTTCAAATCATATTATACAACATGTTCTTGGGGCACCATTTTTAGATTGTGCTAATAATATAAGACTAGACGTTTGTCACAAACGCGCCAATTTGTGGTTCAAGACAGGCTGTTAGGTTTCGGAGCACATCACCATTTTTCTTGTATGCAAGTCCTAAGAAGGTTTCTTGTGAATACATCAAGAGTGGTGAGATACGCTCGCGCGCTTATTAACAAAAGAAACTTGGCGTAGGAAATAGATGGGAACCATTTTAGTTTGTATAACAGGTGAGGTAGCAACGCAGTGGAACGCCATGGGAGAACATCACGAGGCATCGGGCCGGATTGGGCTTAATGCTGGGCTAAGTATGGTTGGTTCAAGCTTAGTTTGATTATAGAAAACGTCTTTGTGCACCGGATTGGTCTTAAAGTTGGGCTAAGTATGGCTGGTTCAAGCTTAGTTTGATGATTGAAAAGGTCTTTATGCATCAAAGGCCGGTGCACAAAGACTTTTCCTTTGGTTATAGTCTATTAGGGTTCAGGCTTACTCTGATTCAGCCCCTATGAAACATATACATGTATATATGTATGTTGATGTGCTTTTAGATCAGATATCTCTATTCGATTTTCATGCTAAGACATTTAAATATATATATAAGAGAGAGAGAGAGAGAGAGAGAGAGAGAGAGAGGGGGGGGGGGGGGAGGCAGATTTAGTTATATTCGAATATAGCTAATTTTAGGATTCAGTTATCTTTCTCATCGTTAAATTTATATGAATTTCAGTGTCATTTCATATTTTTTTAATCTTTTTTATTTTTAGAATTTATAAACTATGTGGATTTAAGGGTGGAAAAGGTGATCGGATTAGGCTTGGCTATATTTGAAAAAAGAAAAAGAAAAATATAAGGTGGCTTTCAAATTTGTGTGGATTTAATGGTGGGAAAGATGATCAAATATTTTACTTTGCCATATTTGAATGTAGCTAAATTTAGATCTGATCATCTTTTTATTCTTAGATCTGCATAGTTCACGAATCTCAAAGATGAAAAAAGTAAGATGGCTTCAAGATTTATATGAATCTAAGATAGAGTTTGATAAAAAAAAATACTATCCTTTGTTAAGTGTACAGGATTGTGTTTTTCAAGAAATATTTTCTGATTATCCTCATGAATCATATCAAACACAAATGAAAAATTTGTTGGTTAACTTTTTTTTATGAAAAATCTGTGGGTTAACTTTTTTTTTTTTTTAATTCTCTATTATATTTGATTGGAGGGATGGGAGAGTGATTAAAACCCAAACTACCCCTCAAGTGGCAGCGTTGTCGTCGCCGACCCCGATCCATGCAGCTTGTCTCCGTCCTCCCCATGCCCGCTCCTCATCACCAGAACCACCACTGCTCCTCATCCTCCTCCGTCGGTGGCCCCATCGCCTCATCCACCACATCCTTTCGACTCCCGGCACATCTGCATCCTCGGTCTCCGGGGCTTCCTGCTTTTGCCGTCGCCCTTGGCAGTGGCGCCGGCGGAGGGATGGCGACGTCTCCATACAGGAGCACCAGATCTCCGGTATCGAAGAACTCTCTGAGCTCCAGAAGCTGAGAAGGAGGCCATCGGAGCCTCTCCATCCTCGCTTTCTTCCCTCTATTCTTTGCGCGGCTTTGCTTCTCCCCGCAGTGGAGGCACATCCTCCTCATCACCTTCCCCAAGGAACTCATCGTGTTCGACCTCCAGTACGGCGCCTCCCCCTCCTCCACGCCCCTTCCCCGTGGTTGCGGCAAGTTCTTGGATTTGTTGTAAGAGAGTATTACTTGCTTGAAGTGGATACGATCAAAAAGTAGCCATTTGAGCGGTATGTCGATCCTCGCCGGCCTCTTCCTCTTCAGCAGCCAAGCAGTCTTGATCGGTTGTTCATTATCAAACGCACATGCTTAATCCTGTGGAACATCTATCATAATCTCTCCATTCACAGTCACAAATAAAGTTTTGGTAATTTGATTGTATCAAATATGAGTATCAGCAGATATCAGTGTCATATTTCTAGTGAATGCTTGTGTTGGGAGAAGCGTATCAGTTGGAGAATCAAAGCTTTGCCAAAGAACTTTACCATCAGGGTCGATCACGACAAGATTCCCTGTATGGAGAAGTGGTGTTTGTGCTCCATTCAACCGTGCCATCGTACTCTGTTAGAACCATAGCTCCATCCTTGCGCAACGTAACTCTCGATCCATGACCATTGACGGGGTGGTCTCGGTTTGCAGTCCAGACGATGGTCCTGTCGGCTGAGTTGGAGAACCAGATTGAGAAGGCATAGGCATTTTAGCCTACCTTGTAGAAGCCACAAGCAAAGGACTTGTCTGGCGAGAGAAGAACAACAGAGTCATCCTCTACAGCGAGAGAAGAACGTCTTGATAGAGAGCTTGGAGGTGATGGACATGCTAATAAGGGAAGAAGAAAGGAGATCAGGAAGAGACAATATAGGATGGTGAATAGAGCTTGGATTTCTCATGGTCTTGCTGGTGTTTCCATTGAACAGTTTTCAGCCAAAATAGTTTCCTTAATTTGCCTGCGAAAAGAGAGGCAGGTTCCTTAATTTATTTTTGGTTTTCATCCTTTTTTTTTTTTTGTATAGGCGATTGCACTAGTTTAGTCAGCCCAGATACATCCGAATACAAAATTTGCAACAAAACAGGAGGGCAGGGGTCACCCATTCTCCATATCCTATAACCAACATGCTGAGCCGCAGCAGCCGCCGTCAGCCGCCGTATTGGCTTCACGAAAAACATGACGGATCTGGGTAGTATCCACTTCCTGAAGGATGGACCATATATCCCTGAGAATCGGATTAGTGGATGCTTCGGGAACATTCTCCTTCCGCAGCCACTGAATGACTGTCATAGAATCACCCTCGATCACAAGCCTCTGTGCTCGAAGAGTCTGAGAAGCATAAGAAATGCCTGCCCAAGCAGCATAAAGCTCAGACATAGGGACAGAAGAATTCAGGGTGCCAAATCCACCCGCCGCCAGCATATCGCTCTGAGGCCCACGGATGATGAAGGCCGAACCAGCCAATCTACCACGGACACTCCCATCAAAGTTGATTTTGACGAACCCTGGAGGGGGGCTCCCAGGAAATGAAAACCGTACGCCGGTTCGCTGTCGAAACAGCAGGGGAACCCCAGAGGCCAGAGATGTCATAACCAACCGATTGAGTAGCACGGGCACAATCCGCGGACAAGGATCTAAACTTCCTTACAAGCCGATGTGAAGAAATAAAGTCCTCCGAGAATATAATCTGGTTCCTCGATAACCAAATCTGGTAGGCGTTGGCCGCCCAGAGACCACGTTTATGCTGAGGAGCCATCCGAAGATCCTGAAAAAAGAGAGGACGTAGGGAACCATAAGCATCCACTCTATAAGCATAGCCCATCATGTACCAAATCCGACTAGCTCTTGGACATTTGAAGATAGCATGGTCTGTAGACTCGTCCTCCAAACCACACAGGGGGCAGGTCGGCTGGATAGACACACCCCTACGAGAGAGCAGGGCACACGTCGGAAGATAGTCCCAAAGAAGCTTCCATATAAAAAGCTGAACCCTAGGAAGAGTAGGGAGCAACCATATCCACGCAGCATCCTTTGTTTCCTGGGGCTGAGGCCTAAAAATCTTCATCAGGTCCCTGAAAGGGGCCCTAGAAAGGGAGGATCGCTGCCATAGCCTAACATCAGCCGAGGGACCAGAGATAAGAGGAATCGATAGAATCCGCTGAGAGAGTTCCTCACCAAAGAGATTGGTCACCATGGGGGTATGCCAGGAGGGGGGATCTGATGAGATCAAATCCTTAACCCTCAAGTCGGTGGGAATATCAGTGCTAATAAATGAGGGCCACCGAGATAGAGAGAGCTCAGAAATCCAAAAATCCTGAATAGCGTCAATAGAATGACCATCACCAATCATCCAAGAGATGTTCTTCATGATGGAGTCACCAAACTGACATACCTCCTTCCAAAAGGAAGAGCACCCCGGGGGCATTATGTACTCCCCAGACTTCCAATCACCATATCTCGCATGCATCACGGAGCTCCAAAGACATTGCGGCTCAGGAGAAAACGAGATGCATGTCTGGCCAATAAAGCTTGATGCCTGACCTTCAGGGATTGGATCCCGAGACTGCCTTCTTGAATTGGCAAACAGATAATGTCCCAAGATAAAAGATGAATACCATGCCCGTCTTGCATAGATCCCCATAGAAAATCTCTAAAGCATCTCTCGATCCTCCTCAGGCAAGTAGTCGGGATGGTCGCATTCGAAAGCATATAGAGCGAAGGGAGGAAAGAACCGACGGACAATGGTAACCCTAGCCATAAACCAGTAACATGCCAACCATCGATACGCTGGCGGACCCGCCTTTCAAGATCCGAATAGTCAGCACAACGAGGTCGTCTACCAGTCATGGGGATCCCCAGATACATAAACCGATCGGTCTGCGTAGAGATTCCCAACCGATTGATGATAGCTTCCCTGATGGATCTGGAAGTCTTCGGGCTGAAGCAGATAGAAGACTTCTGAAGGTTGACCTTCTGACCCAAAGCCTGACAATAACGCTAGATAATGGAATCAAAGGATGCCACATTATCAGTAGAGGCCTGACCCAGAAGGATACAATCATCGGCAAACAAAAGATGAGAGATGGAAGGGCCCTCATCCCCCACCTTAAATGGGACAATCCTATTAATAACACTATATAAAAATGCTAACTTGCAAAAGCCAAATTCATGGTCATATTAAGAAGGTAATGTACAACTCCAATCAAATAAATTTTAAACAATTTCTTGAAAATTAATATATTACAACAATAACTTTCTTATTATATAATTAAAGAGTAACAATAGTAACAATAGAACAAAGAGAAAAAGTATTGGAATATGTTCTTTCTTATTTTATCTTTTCTTATTTCATCCGTATCTTATTTCATCAATCTTTCTCAAATACAATTTTATGCAATCTATTTATAAGCAAATAGTGAAAGATGTTACAGGTAATACCAATAGACATAACTTCCCTTAGAATACCAAACACCATCTTTATAACTTGACGTAACCTCCTCTTAGAATACCAATGGACATCCATTTTATTAGCAATATTATAACACTCCCCTTGGATGTCTATTTATTTGACCATGGAAAGTATATCATTCATGTCTTTTATTTTTTTTTGGCAGCGCACCGTAATACGGTATATCTCTTGGGAGCCCCCACCCTCGGGTTATGTGGACATGGCTCTCTATGGCTAAGCTTCAGGCTACATGGGCAGGTATCACCTATGCGGTTTGGGCTCTCGCCGATTGGTCATTAAGGAAGATTATTTAACAGTTGTCGTTGGATTAGACGGGATGTGGACCTTTGCTCCCCTCACAATCCCCTTATCTCTGATATTTGGACTTCTCTCCAGTCCACCCGTGCGCCGTTGATTCGCCATGTTTACCGAAAAGTCCGTTGGATTAGACGGGATGTGGACCTTTGCTCCCCTCACAATCCCCTGATCTCTGATATTTGGGCTTCTCTCTAGTCCACCTATGCGCCGCTAATCCGCCATGTTTATCGGAAAGCCAATGCGGCTAATTGGGTTGCCTACTCGTCACCCTGGTCAGTGGGGATGGCATGTTGGTGATCCCTGCCCTGTTATCTTATAGCAAATTATGTACTATGATCTTTCAGGTTTGACTCGCGCAGAGTGGTGTGATCGCCCGCTTGTACCAAAAAAAAAAGACGTCTCCCAAAAAAAAAAGACGTCTCATTAAAAACCTTGCTAGGAAAACCCAATGGGACAAAACCATAGCTAAAGAAAAAAGAGTACATTATTTTGCTCCCCCTTTTGACTGCATCTCTTGATATACTTCCCTTAAAATTATCATTCGAGATCCTTGAGTCGTCGCAGTCCAATTTTTTGAACTAACTCTTCAAATCTCTTTGTAGATAGTGCTTTCGTAAATAAATCACAAAATTATCGCTAGATCGAACTTGTTGAACATTAATGGCATCACTTTTCTAAAGGTCATGAGTAAAAGAGAACTTTGGGGATATATTTTTGTTCTGTCACCTTTGATATACCATCCTTTTAGTTGAGCTATGCATGCTATATTATCCTCATACAAAATAATTGGTACCTTCTTTTGAGAGAATAATCCACATGTCTTCTGAATGTGTTGGATTACCGATCTAAGCCATACACACTCTCGGCTTGCTTCATGAATTACCAGAATTTTGGCATAGTTAGATGATGTAGCCACAATTGTTTGCTTTGTAGAACACCATGAAATAGCAGTGCCATCATATGTAAAGACATAACCCGTTTGTGATCGACCATTATGAGAATTAGACAAATATTCTGCTTCTGCAAAACCTACCAACTCGGATTTGGATAAATTTGAATAATACAAACCCATATCCATTGTACCTATGAGGTATCGGAATATGTGCTTAACACCTGTCTAATGCCTCCTTATAGGCGAAGAACTATACCTTCCTAACAAGTTTACTAAAAAGATATATCAGGTCGAGTGTGAGTCGCAAGATACATTAATGCACCTATTGCGCTAAGATATGGTACTTCAGGACCAAGTAGTTCTTTGTCATCTTCTTAGGTTGGAAAGGATCTTTATCGATTTCAAGTAACCTTACGACCATCAGAGTACTCAATGGGTGTGCTTTATCCATATAAAACCTTTTAAGTATCTTTACTGTATAAGCAGATTGGTGCACAAAAATTTCATTCTTAAGATGCTCGAGCTACAAGCCAAAGTAAAATTTTGTTCTTCCAAGATCTTTCATTTAAAATTCCTATTTTAGGCAATCTGCTGCCCTTTGAAGCTCTTCAGGAGTTCCAATCATGTTCAAATCATCAACATATACTGCAATGATCACAAATTGTGATCCAGATCTCTTTATAAAGACACAAGGACATATGGGATCATTGTTATAGCCTTGTTTCAATAGGTATTTAGTCAAATGATTATACCACATATGCCCTGCTTGTTTTAACCCATAGAGAGACTTCTGTAACTTTATCGAATAAAGTTCTCTCGAATTAGAGTTAGACTTTTCAGGCAATTGCAATCCTTCTGAAATTTTCATATAGATATCATTGTCAAGTGAGCCATATAGATAGGCAATCACCACATCTATAAAATGCAATTCAAGTTTTTCATGCACTGCTAGACTAATCAAATATCAAAAAGTTATTGCATCCACCACAGGAGAATACGTCTCTTCATAATCAATACCAGGTCTTTGTGAGAATCCTTGGGCAACTAGTCGTGCTTTATACCTCAAAATTTCATTATCCTTATTTTGCTTTCGCACGAATACCCATTTATATCCTACAGGTTTTACACCAGCATGTGTTTGGACAACTAGTCCAAAAACTTTACGTTTTGCTAGCGATTTTAATTCAGAATTGATTGCATCCTTCCATTTTGGCCAATCTTATCGATGTCTACATTCTGCCATAGACATTGGTTCATGATCCTCATTTTCATTTTCAATATTTTGTGCAACATAATATGCAAACTTATCGTCGATGATCATCTTATATCGGTTCCATCTTTCCCCAGTCATAACATAATTGATAGAGATCTCTTCATTTTCTTCGATTTTAGGTACCTTATTCTCAGACTCATCTGGAGTCTCAATTACTTCTGTTACTATAATGGGGATCTTTTCTTGCGTCACACTATCTTCAATCTGATCATCTAAATGCTTTGCTCCTTTTCTTTTGCAAGGATTTTTCTCTTTGAAACCAACTGGCCTACCACGCTTTACTTGTCCCTTTATCTAATTAGCAGACTTGTCCCTTTATCTCATTAGCAGTGGTAGGTTGTCCTTCGGGGACAACAATTCTAATTGGAGCATTTGCAGCTGGTATATGTGACTTTGTCACTCTTTAAGGTCAATAAATGCGTCTGACAGTTAATTTGCTAGTTTTTGCATGTGAATTATCTTCTGAACTTCAAGTTCATGTTGTTTTGTACTAGGATCGAGATGGGACAATGATAATTCATTCCAACTAATTTCTTTTACCAATTGCTTATTTTTTCCCCTAATGTTGGGAAAATAGACTCATCAAAATGACAATCGACAAAATGTACTGTAAATAAATCTTCTATAGATGGTTCAAGATATTTAATTATAGATGGAGATTCATATCCAACATATACCCCTAACTTCCTTTGAGGTCCCATCTTAGTACGTTGTGGTGGAGCAATTGGAACATAAACCGCACATCCAAAAATTTTTAGATGAGAAATATTTGGTTCCTGACCATAAACTAATTGTAACGAGAGAATTCATGATAATTCGTTGGCCTGATGCGAATAAGTGTTGCTGCATGTAAAATAGCATGTCCCCATGTAGACAAAGGAAGTTTTGCTCTCATAAGTAATGGTCTTGCAATCAGTTGGATCCGTTTGATAAGTGATTCCAAAGACCATTTTGAGTATGAACATATGCTACAGGATGTTCAATAGTGATTCCAATAGCAGTACAATAATCATTAAATACTTGAGAAGTAAATTTATTAGCATTTTCAAGGCGTATTGTCTTAATAGGATTATCTAAAAATGAGCGCGGAGTCAAAACGCCAGGTTGCGAATAGGTCCATAAATATCACCATGTATGCGTTCCAGAAATCCAAGAGATTCAGTCTTAATTTTAGCCGTGATGGCCTAATAATTAATTTTCCTTAAGAGCAAGCAGCACATGAGAATTCATTTGATCGTAATATTTTCTGATTCTTCAATGAATGTCCATATGAATTCTTTATAATTCTTCGCATCATAATTGAACCGGATGACCCAACCGGTTATGCCAAATTATAAAATCATTTTGATTAGTAAACTTCTGGTTTACTATAGCATATGCTTCAACTGTGCTTATATTTGTGTAGTATAAATCAAAGAAAAATGCAGGCAATTTTTTTAATACAGATTTCTTGCTTGAGATTGTGCTTGTAATGCACAAATACTCAATATTGCCTTCATTAGTTGTCTCAATGTGATATCCATTTCTGTAAATATCTTTAAAACTCAATAAATTTCTTTGAGACCTTTTGAATATAAGGCATCATTAATTATGAATTTTGTTCCTCTAGGCAAAATGATATGGGCTCTTCAAGAGCCTTCAATCAATTTTACACTACCATAAATTATATTGACATTGAAGTATTTCATATCTTTAAGTATAGTGTGCGTTGTAGCACTGTCGATTAGGCACAAATAGTTATTGTTGACAAAAGATCCTACTCGAGATAATTCCATTTTCTTCATGGAAAGAATGACATGTAGTGAAATACAAATTAGAATATAAGGTATATAAAGGAATAAAAACTAAAAATCACAATTCATCATTGCATCAGTTTCTTTAAAATAAACATATGTATAATAAGATATTATTTTATTGCATGGTATTATTTGATAACATAAGCATTCTTAAAATTATCCTTATACATTCATGCTATCAATTAGACAATCATTATTTTCTTCTAATTGGATAAAGAAGTCGGCAACATCTAGATTATCAAATCCAACATCAGAAGGGCCAGATTCAGAAACAAATTTGTTTCCATCTTTTTCTCATTTTTTTCAATGATTCCTTATAATAAAGTTCAACAAGATATTTTGGCGTACGACAGGTACGCGACCAATAACCCTTTATTCCACAACGATAGCATGAGTTATCCACCAAATTTTTACTTAAGTTCCCTTTGCCTTTCCCAATTGTCTTCTCATTTTTCTCCCACTTTAGGTGGTGAGAAGGAGTTTTAACATAACCATCAAGATAACTAAAACATCCTCGACCACGTCCGCATCCACGGCCATGACCACGCCTTTGTTTATAAAATTGATATGTAGTTGCATTCACTTTAGGGAATGGTACAAAGCCAGTTAGACAGGCTTCATGATTTTTCATTAAAAGTTCATTATTTTGTTCAGCCACAAGAAGGTAGGAAATTAATTCAGAATATTTTATAAAACCCTTTTCACGATATTGCTGCTGCAGGAGCAAATTGGAAGCATGAAAAGTGAAAAAGGTTTTTTCCAGCACTTTTTCTTCACATAATTTCAACTGGGAAGTAATTATGAACATAGCTGAATTGTATTTGCTTACTGTCTTATAATCTTATAGACGCAAGTGCATCCAGTTATGACGAGCTTTGGGGAGAATGACTATTTTTTGATGGTTATAACGCTCTTTTAGGCTATTCCAAAGGACAAGGGAATCTTTTACCATTAGGTATTCAACTTTCAATCCCTTATCAAGGTGGTGTCGCAGGAAGATCATTGCTTTTGCTTTATCTTGGTTGGATGCCTCATTACCATCTTTAATTGTATCACCAAGGGCATTAGCCTCCAGATGGATTTCAGCATCAAGTATCCATGATAGATAATTTTTGCCCATGATATCTAATGCCACAAAATCAAGTTTTGCCAGTCATAACAATACTATCAAAGCACACAAAGTAAATTAGTACACAACCTTTTATTAGAATAAAAATTATTTCAAATTTATCAACACAACCTATTATTAGAATAAAAATTATTTCAAATTTATCAAGGACTAGTTATCAAGGACTAGAGACAATTGTATATAAATAAATGATATTTACCTCAATAAAAGTTTTTTCAACAAATGTAAAATGATAAGGTAGAGAGTTGTGCTTATTATATAATTAAAGAGACTAAGAAAAGAAAGTATTGGAATATGTTCTCTCTTATTTTATCTTTTCTTATTTCATCCATATCTTATTTCATCAATCATTCTCAAATACAATTTCATGCCATCTATTTATAGGCAAATGGTAAAAGATGTTACTGATAATACCAATAGACAACCTCCCCTGGAATACCAATGGGCACCATCATCTTTATAACTTGACATAACCTCCTCTTAGAATATCAATGGACATCCATTTTATTAGTAATATTATAATATCCTAAAAACTTTTTAATTAGAAGAATCAGCTGCAAGGGGTTTGGATGTTTAATTTTCAAGGCTGAAATGCCAACTTTTGTCTTGGCAGCCTTGGTTTGCAGCCGTTCCAGGGACCTTGTGGGCTGACAAAATTGTCTTCTTTGAAGCACGATTGCAACTGTTGAGTAATCCATAATTTGATGGTTTACAAACTTCCAGCTTAACACCAGAACTAAAATTATGCAGATTATTGACCTGAAGAGTTAAAATTTAATGATCATAATGAACACCACTAGAAAGTTTCCTCTGGTTTCAGGAAATTGTAACACTCCAGCTGCGTCATTTCTCCACCATTTGCTGGATCAAATTAGCATCGATAGAAACTGCATATTCATGACAACATTAGGTTATGTTTAGAACAAAGAACAAAGACGCAATGGCTTGTGAAAGCAACACATGCAGCCCGCTCCTGGGCCCTTATGATACCCAAAGAAAATGTTCATTCATCGAGTACCGCAATCCAACATCTATCAGTATTACCTTCTGATGATGCTTGATCACCTTGAGCTGACATCCTTGAGCGTCAGTGGATATGCCGTCAGTTTGCTGAAAAAGCTTCACCTCGACGCCGAGATCTGCAAGAAGTCCAGGGAACCAGATATTCCAACGGGAACCCTCCGGCGCTTAAATTAGTGATCAGAATCACAGTCGTAAGCTTGAGAAAGCTCGAGAGAGAGAGAGAGAGAGAGAGAGAGAGAGAGTTAGAGGTGAAGATGGATACTTTTTTAAGTGCTTGAGTGTTCATACCTCGGTCAGGGGTTCTTCTTACATGTTTTATTGATGCTTGGGGTCTGTGTTACTTGCTTCAGAAGCTTTGGAATCTCATGATAAATAGCAACTTCTTGAATGAAATGTCAGAATTAGCGGGATTTATCCTATCTGAGCTGGGTGATTGGTACTTCATGGCGGATGATCACCTTTTAAGGGTTTATCCCATCTGAGCTGGATGATTGATACTTTATAGCAGATGATTGCCTTTTGGGGGCTCATCTGGCCAGAATCATTAAAGCTTCATGATGGATGATGACTTTTTGAGCTCATCGGATCAGAGTCATTAATGCTTCATGATGGATTATGACTTCTGGATATTATGCCAGAACGATGGAGTTTGTCTTATTAGACATGCATGAATTAGAGATGACTAGTGGGCCTGACCTTATCAGAAGTGAAGGCTTGCTTGGAAAGCTGAAGTTAATCTTGAAAATAAAATAAAAAGGCCTGGGGCCACCTAGGAGTTGGAGCTGCTTATGAGTTAGGGCCGCCTTGGGGCCGCTTATGAACTAGGATTGGTGCGGGCACCAGGATCAGGTAGAGGATTCTTAATCCTCTGTGGATATCTGATTAGGTTTGTAGGCTTTGATTCAGTTGGGAAACTAGGTTTAGTTTATTTATTTTAATTTGGGTCTAATTTTATTTTTGTTTGGGCATTTGAGTCCTGTCTTTTGAGTTGGTACTCATTATTAGGGTTTGGGTCATATTGAGTTAGCTCATTATGAGCTTGGGTCAATTTGAGTCATGTTCAGTCCAGTTGGTCTTATATGTGTCTTATCCAGTCCAGTTGATATTGTATTAAGTTCATTCAGCTTACAAGAGGAGATACCAGTATTGGAGCAGAAGACAAGGTCATCACAGTCAAATAGAGCAGCTGCTAAATTCAAGTTGGCGCCACACCTATCTAAGAAGTCACATGCCATCTACACACATGCCACCCTTCAGCACAAGCAGAGCAAGCAGGTCAACAAGATAAGCCTCAATCCCCCAAATCATACAACCCTATTTGGAAGAATTCCAGCCCGAAAAAGCAGGCATTCCATACGCCACCTAGTAGAGCAAGCAAGTTAACAGGATAAGCCTCAATTCTCCAATTCATGCAATCCAATTTTTGGAAGAATTCCAGCCCAAAGAAGCAGCAAAGGGACGCACTTTATTGCCGCCCATAAATTACCTTTTTTGAAAGGGATTTGTATGTCATGAAGTATTTTTTCCATGTAATCTAACCCACACTTTAGGAAGAAAGTGGGCATCCCTTTTCTTTTCATATCTGTATTTACTTGGGCCCTAAGTCTCTTGCTCTATAAAAGAGACCCTCTTGTATGAATTATGCATCTTTTAATTATTAATCAATCAATCCAGTTTTGAGTTATTGTAAGTTTTGTTATTTGGTTCTCTGGTGCTCTTGATTCCCTTCTCTTGCGCGTGCCAACATCCCTGTCTCCAGGAGAAACCCTGGCCGCCGCCCTTATTTTCCTCTAGTGGATGCCCAAAAGCCTCTTGGCTGCCCCTCCTTCTCTACTTCTTCCTTGACTCTTTACCTCTAATCTGACTTTTCCTTCTTGTTCTTTAACCCTTGGATAGTGTTCTTGCAAGTCCCTCAGTAATCGCAAATCCAGGATTTAAAGTGATCGCCATTCAGGTCAGTAGATACTTAGCCGCATATCCACGGGCTCGGGGCTTGGTCATCCAGGGCGCATCTGCTAGGCAGAGCGATCCTTTCAGCATCTCGATCTTCTCATCTTGCCAGATACACCCCCTCTAATCTGCTAGTAGCTTTATTGTGGGAGAGTAAGCCCTACTGGGGCTTCTTACCCTCGGCGGTCCTTCTTTTCAAATTTTTTGTGGAACTATTTCGCATGCTGAAAATTACTGTGAGTTTTTCTGAACCCTCTAGGCACTTACTTCGGAAAACTAATCAACTAAAAATTATAAATCCTCTAAAATTCACTTGTATGATATCAGTCCTACATCAATTGAATCAGAGCAAAGTTAAGGCTTGATTTTTCATTCATGTCTTTGTCAATATATCATCTATTAATCAAATTGTTTCTGCCTACATACACATCAAAAAATTCCAAAATTTATTTCTTTCGATTTGGTATAATTGAAGGTATTTTTCCTATTTTCTAAAAATTTAATTCGATCTGTGAATTAATTGCATGCCTGATTACTCATAGAGAACAGACTACCCTATTTTTTTCTGTATCCAAAATATCTAAATTAATCTCAAACTTTATATTGAAAATCCTAATAAACTTTGATCTGATTAATGCAATAATTTTTTTAAAAAATCTACGTTTAATCCACTATTTGCAAAAAAAATTTCACATTAATATTTGATCTAAATAATTTCTAAAAATTCATGCATCATTATTTTGTTCGGAGGTCCTAAGAAATCTGAACTGATTCAAGATTTCTTGATTAAAACATATTAAATCTTAATTAAATCAAGAATTTTACTGCACATTCTGCATAAGATTTACCACTAGCACACCAAGTTTCAGAACTAAAATACACTCACAAAAAACATAAAAATTTTTGAGATTTGCTGCTATTTTAGATTTATGGATTAGGGTTTGCATACCATTCATTTGCATTAAACTACTCTTAAGGGCTCTCATTGTTGTCAGATAAAGGAGGGATTGAGACCCCTTCCTTGGCCCAAAACAACCACCCAGGCATTCCAAACCCAAGCCTCTAATATAAAAGTGAGTAACAACTTAACTGATATTTGCCCTAGAGGACTAGGAACACCAACAGTCGGTCTAGTATACTGGAGAAGACTAGTACAACTTAATCCGGCATGTGCTCTGAAACTGGTGTCTATAAGGGGAGTCAAATGTCAAACGACTTAAGCGAAGTGTTGGTGTCAGCTCCCTCTCCTCTCTGGGGCCACCGACAGCACACCTGCACACTTGTGGTAATCGGATAGAGTTTTACTAGTCTTTATGTAGCGCTCCATAAAGAGCTAGAGAACCCTAACTAATTATCATAAGTGGCAGACACTCGAAAACACATCCTGTTAAAAACTTTTCACTTTCATCTCAATTATATGCACAAATCACTCAATCAACACTAAGCATCAACCTGTTCAGATAATATTTTTCATGACATTCCTCAGGCAGTTTACAAGATCACATTCACAATCGACATCAAAATCCTAAGTGCACACATCATGCTCATAATTTTCTCCAAAACATAAGTCTCGCATTCATCCAAAAAGGTCTAAAACATCATTACATCTCACTGTACACATACACATATACAAAATACAAATATCAACCCACACTCTCTCAATATACAAGGCTAGCATTTATACACTTTTGCATCCAAGCAAGCTTCACCAGCTAAGGGTTCTGTCCTGTTTATCTTGTGATCCTGGCAGAAATACTCACTGATCTGAAAGAACATTTAAATCATAGAGGGATGAGACCTAAGTCCCAGTGACTGGATAACCATCTAACTATGGAGAAATAGAGAACCATAACTTCTTATTTTCAATCGTATGCTGACACTATTTAGCTTGTACAAGTCAAAGTACATTTTTAACATGATATCAGATAAAATAAAATGTAGCTTATTCTTCAAATAACATATCAGTACTGAAATACTCTACAATAACCTTTTACTGTAAGATAACTCATTAAGATAAAAATCCATGCATTACAATATAAAAATATGCATTCTTTATCTACAACCCAGACTTCTTTATTAAATTCTCAGACTCCCACCGGAATCTGATTGCCCATTGGCATCTCAAGTAAACTCTCCCTCTCGGGATAACTACTCGGCCCACTGGCCCTTTTTATATCACAACATATGCTTTTAAATCTCATGATGCTGGGCTGTGTGTGTAATGCCTCTGAGGTACCACCCTACAGTCGCCTCCCGTAGGTGTACTCTCATCGGGTGCGTGACTAGCAACAGGATCCCCGCACAAATAGCACCACTTACCCGTGCGGTTCACCCGGCAAAGTGCTTTGTTCCTTAACCCTGGAACCTCGGGTTTTCTCTCTGCCCCCACGGGCTATATATAGTAATCAGCTCCACTGAGCTATGATTCATGCCCCCACGGGCTGCTCACAACCAGCCCCACTGGTCTGGTTAAGCGTACACTCACCCCTAATTTTGGGGTTCATCGTACGATTGTTCGCAAGGAGGTGCCGGCTCGATAGTAGTGTGCAATGCTCATGCTACAGTACAGTCTAAAGGGTGATCAGCCCCCTAGCTGCCTGATGCTCAGTATGATACATACATCATTTGTAAAGCTTTATCATGCAAATATGCCATGTATACATAAAAAATCCCCTCATCGAAACTCATGCTTATGTGTTTATGCTCAAAACTCATGCTCGAAACTCATGCTTATTTCTTTATGCTTAAAACTCATGCTCAAAACTCATTTATCAGAATATCATACTAGGTTCTCATTTCTCATATTTAAAACATACATATATTCTGCTAAACATACATACCACAACTAGGTATTAATCTCATTATACTAGCTCAAATTAACTTCTCATTGCTAGATGAGAAACCCACTCACCTTAGTAGGTTACTCCTCGACTGGTACAACTGGTACTTAACTCTGGTATTCCGACTCCCTGGAATAACCCTCTTGACCTACGTCAACATACAGATACGATAGCTATTAGGATTACCTCCACACGAGGTTTTCCCACGAATCATGCATGCATACATGATCTATCCCTAATATCTCATTATTTTCTTCCACCCATTCTCTACTCAAGATTACTTCTACTATTACCTCAAAATACAATAATCTAAGAAATTTAAAGTCATACAAGATCTAGGAAAGCTATAGCTTACCTGGAGTCGAGCACAAACCCCAAGCTTTCCTTTCCCTTTTCTCTTCTTCCTTTTCTTCTTCTTCTTCCTCTTCCTCTCTTTTCTTCTCTTCTTCTCTCTTTCTTCTTTCTTTCTTTTCTCTGGCTAAACCCACGTTTCCCTTTTTCTCTAATGACTTGGGGACCAAGTCATTGGAAACTTAAGGGTTAAGGCATGCCAAATCTCCCTTTTGCCCTCAAACACTCTTAACGCACGCTTTTTAGAAAACACGTGGCTCACTTATAACCATGATATTTGCCCTTATATTTTCTTTCCCAAGTTGCCCTTAACACAATTAGCAATTGACATCAGAGCCTTTTCCCATTTTGCCCTGATATAGCATTTTTTTAATCGATTTATAGCCCAGATCATCATTTTTCACTTAAATCGATACTTTTATGTAACATTTCTAAGAAAAGACTTTACCAGCTTGAAGAACTCGATTTTAGAAATACAACGGTTCAAACGGTATCCAAATTGGACTTGAAATGGATTAAATATGAAATTCTCAAGATTTAACTCAGAAAAACCTGCCGTCTTGGAGTCGGCTCGAACAGATTGGAGTCGGCTCCAGCAAAAGTAGGGGTCGACTCCAGAAAAGTAGGGGTCGACTCCAGCTCTGCAGGGGTCGACTACAAAGCGTGCCGAAAGTTTAAAACCGTGCCAGAGTCGACTCCTCTCCAATTAGGGTCGACTCCAACCACTAAAAACATCATTTTAGGATAAAACTCAAACTAAACTTGATTTTTCTTGTGATTTAAACCCATTAAAACTTAAGTCTCTCAATTTCTTAAATCAAACTCATTAACATTCAGAAATATACTTATTTACTCCAAAATTTCTTCTTTTTCATTTATCAAAAGGCCAACACACCCACATTTCACTGAAACTTTCTGACTTTCATTTCAAATGAAAATACCATAAATTGCAAGGTTTTCAGGATGTTACAGTTGGGGTTACTCTAATTAGGCACCTGCAATTTGCAGGAAGAACCTTCTTGCCCTCCCACCTGCCCCAACTGGCCAATTGAAGAGTTACTGTTAGATTGGCTTGCATTAAGCCAAATCCTTTACTCTGGATGACTAGGTCTAGCATACCGTAGTTTGAGTCAATTTGAGTCTTGTGTGCTTGATTGTGTTTGCATGTGCACTAGATCAAGAGCATCTTTTCGTTCATCACCACCTCCATTAGAGGCTGATACCCATCTGATAGATGAGTACGATGGGGGGAGGAAACATTTGAGTCTGAAAATCTACTATGAGTGGTTAGATGTATCTTGACCCAGACCCAAACTAAGGACCAGGAAGATTGGTGTAGGACTAATATCCTATAGACCTTTGTCAAGATAGGGGATAAGGTGCTCAAGATCATAATGGATAGCGGGAGTTGCATCAATGTCGTCTCTGCCAATACAGTTAAGTCATTAGGATTGACCATAGTTCTCCATCCTACTTCCTATAAGGTCTCGTGGGTAGATTCTACCTCTATCTCAATCAAGTCTAAATGCCAATCCTAATCAAATTGTAAAATTATGAGGAAAAGGTCTAGTACGATGTACTTCCTATGGGTGTCAGTAATATTATTTAGGTCGACCTTGGCTTTACGATCACGATGCCACCTTGTTTGGTCAATTCAACATTTGCTCTTTTAAATACAATGGAAACAAGTATGGATACATCTAGCTCCACATAGGGACCCAATCAAGAAAGAATCTAGTAGCCTTAAGAATAGCAAGCCAAGAGTTAATCTGATTAAAGCTAAGGAATTAGAAAAGGACATCACTGAGGGTAACTCTGTTTGGATTTTAACCACTAAAAAGATCCATGAATCAGTCTAAAAGGAACAACCCCCAGAAGTAATTGAGATCCTAGAGGAGTTTAAGGATGTCTTCCCTGAAGAGTTGCCTGATCAGTTACCACCCCTGAGAGACATCCAACACGCAATTGACTTGATCCCAGGATCCACCCTCCCAAACCTTCTCCAATATAGGATGAACCCCACTGAGCATCAAGAATTACATAAACAAGTGGGTGAATTACTTAGGAAAGGTTTCATTAGGGAGAGCTTAAGTCCTTGTGCAGTTCCTGCACTCTTAACCCCTAAGAAGGATGGTACCGGGAGAATGTGCGTGGACAGTAGGGCCATCAACAAAATCACTATCAAGTATATGTTCCCTATCCCCAGACTAGATGACATGTTAGACATGATGGTGGGTACCACTATTTTTCCAAAAATAGACCTTAAAAGTGACTATCATCATGTTAGAATTAGACAAGGGGATGAGTGGAAGACTGCATTTAAGACTAGAGATGGTCAGTTTGAGTGGGTCGTGATGCCTTTTGGGATTTCAAATGCACCTAGCACATTATGAGAATCATGACCCAGGTTATGAAAGAGTAAAAGAGAAAATTCTTAGTGGTCTATTTTGATGATATATTAATTTATATCAAAACCAAAGAGGACCATTTTAACCATCTCGGATTAGTTTGTCAGACCCTTAGAGAGAACAACCTTTATACAAATCTTAAGAAGTATGATTTTATGATGCATAGGGCTATCTTTCTAGGTTTTATGGTAACACCAAAGGTTGTTGGGTTACGGAATGAAAAATCTCAATCTAATTGGAATAAAATTGCAGCGGAAACAAAATAAATTTATAACCCACCAAGAATCACATGTGTTTCATAAAAACCGAAAGAAGGATAAACAAAAAAATTACCTTTTGTTATTACCTTTTGTTATTACCTTTTTAATCAGTATATAATCCTTCTGTTCTTGTGTTGGGTTTTCTCGGATCTTCAAAGGTGCTGCCTTTCAGAAAGACGATCACCTCTACAAGTATCCACACACGAACGAACACCAAAATGGTTTTGAATGCTAGTTCAACCATTCCATTTTTCATAAAAATGAACCATGTTTTCAACTCTCTATTTTTCAAACTTTAAGGCAAAAGATATGACGCTTCAAAAGCCCCAATCGATGTGACCTTTCAAATGCCCCAATCGATGTGACCTTTCAAATGCCCCACAGACTCTAAAATGTATATATCGAACATATATACAAGCCTGCTAGGAATTTTGGTTAACTAAGATTTTAATTGATATTTATTTAAAACTCTTTTTAAATAATAACAATTTAAATCCTTTCCTTACAAAATAAGGAATATATATTTTTAACCAAAAAAAACTTTATGGATTATTTCCTTATCCAATAAGAAAATGTAACAATTTAATTACTTGTCACAATTTAAATTACGAATTTAAATTTTCTCAAAATTAAACTCGAATCTAAATGACAACTAATTATTATTTGTAATTTAAAATAATCTCATCATTTTAAATTATATAGAGAGTAACAAATCGTAACCATTATTGTCCGTTCTTAGTGTGCGACCCTATAGGTTCAATTAACGTTGGCAGTAGGCCTAAATCCATTTTGAACCTACAAGTCATAAGCGGCCTCTAGCAAGACATTATGACTACCCAAGTTAAATGAAAAGCTCATGTTCCGAGACAACCTTAAAGTAGCTATTAACATAATCCTTTTGTCACATGATATCTTGATAGAATATAAGGCATGGATAAAGTCAACCTTATATCTCTCTATCTTTAATTTCTCAAAACCCAATTAGACTGACTAAACAAATGATATTGATCTCCATCAATTCATTTGAGCATGGCCATGCATTTCTCAGTCTCAATCATCGAGGGGCCCAGAGATATCTCTCTTATAATAAGAGGGACAAATTCCATCTTAATCACTCACATCTCACTACATGATTCTTATTATGTTCAATCATAATCTTTATAATCATCCGGTTAAAGACAACGTTTGATTATGTCAAAACATAATATTCCTCATGTTGAGAACTATGGCAATCTCAGGTCTAAGGATTTAATGACACAACTACTAGAGATTAACTTATGACTTTGATCCATGTATTAATCTCAAGGCGGGTCTTGTCCAATATTTGTTCTCAACAAATACATATAAATTTGATTTGTATCTCATACACATATTCATCCCATGAATATCAATCAAATTTCATACTAATCTTAATTTATTGTTATTCCCACAACAATAACCGATTAGGGACATTTAGAATAATTCATAATATTATTCAAGGATATTATTATATAATAAACATGCAAATTATGATAATAGTAAATGTTCATAAATATTCAAAATACCATGTCCATACAATAGGCCTAGGGCACTATTACTAACAATCTCCCACTTGCACTAGGCCCACTCATCAATGTATCTAATACCTATGAACCTAGCATGACGATCATGCTTTGCTTGTGGTAGAGGCTTAGTCAATGGATCAGCAACATTGTCATCTGTTGGAACTCTGCATATTTTTACGTCACCTCTCTCAATGATTTCTCGAATGAGATGATAACGCCTAAGAATGTGTTTGGATCGCTGATGTGACCTAGGTTCTTTTGCTTGTGCGATAGCACCATTATTGTCACAATAAACATCAATAGGATTTGTGATGCTAGGAACCACTCCAAGGTCAGTAATGAACTTCTTGATCCAAACTGCTTCCTTTGCTGCATCAGATGCTGCTATGTATTCAGCTTCAGTTGTAGAATCAGCAACAGTGCTTTGCTTCGAACTCTTCCAGCTAACAGCACCACCATTTAAACAAAACATATCCTGACTGCGATCGGAAATCATCTTTGTCAGATTGAAAGCTTGCATCTGTGTAACCACTTACAACTAGATCATCTTCCAATCCGCCATACACCAAGAACATATCTTTAGATCTTCTCAGATACTTAAGAATGTTCTTGACCGCCGTCCAGTGACTCTCACCGGGATCTGACTGGTATCTACTCGTTATGCTTAAAGCATAAGAGACATCTGGTCTAGTGCACAACATAGCATACATGATAGATCCTATTGCTGAAGCATAAGGAATCTTACTCATGCGCTCTCGCTCATCTTTTGTGTTAGGACACTGAGATTTGCTGAGTGTAATACCATGAGACATAGGCAAGTATCCTCTCTTGGAATCTTGCATACTGAACCTTTTCAGTACTTTGTCTATGTAAGTACTTTGACTTAGACCAATCAGCCTCTTAGATCTATCTCTATAGATCTTTATCCCTAGGATATAGGCAGCTTCACCTAAGTCTTTCATTGAGAAACATTTCCCTAACCAAGACTTGACACTCTGCAAGGTAGGGATATCATTCCCAATGAGTAAAATGTCATCAACATATAGGACCAGAAATACAATGGCGCTCCCACTAACTTTCTTGTAAACACAAGGTTCATCTTCATTTTTGATAAATCCAAACTCTTTGACTGATTCATCAAAACGAAGATTCCAACTCCGAGAAGCCTGCTTCAAACCATAAATGGATCTTTGAAGCTTGCATACTTTACTAGAATTCTCAGGTTGTACAAAACCCTCAGGTTGTGTCATGTACACATCCTCAAGTAAGTTTCCATTAAGAAACGCTGTTTTAACATCCATTTGCCAAATCTCATAGTCATAATATGCAGCAATGGCAATAAGAATTCTAATAGACTTAGCATGGCTACAGGTGAAAAAGTTTCATCATAGTCTATACCATGAGTTTGTTTGAAACCTTTTGCAACTAGCCTTGCTTTGTAAGTATGCACTTTACCATCCATGTCAGTTTTCTTTTTGAAAACCCATTTGCACCCAATAGTCTTTGTACCTTCAGGTGGCTCAATCAAGGTCCATACCTGATTATCATACATGGATTGGATTTCAGACTTCATGGCCTCTAACCATTTCTCAGAGTCTGGATCTAACATAGCCTCTTGATAGGTAGTAGGTTCATTTTGATCCACTAACAATACATCATGATTATCAGTCACAAGAAATCCATATCTCTCGGGCTCATGACGTATCCTATCAGATCTACGTAACTTTTGTGCTACAGGTGGTGTGTCAACAGTGGTTTGTTGACTTTGAGCATCCACAGGCGGTTCAATGTTATCTTGTGGTTCTCGAATCTCTTCGATTTGTACCTTGCTCCCACTGGTTCCTTTAGAAATAAATTCCTTTCTAGAAAGACACCATTCCGAGCAACAAACACTTTGTTCTCAATGGGATTGTAAAAGTAGTATCCTTTAGTCTCTTTAGGATATCCCACAAAAAAACATTTATCAGACTTGGGTTCCAGCTTATTTGAAACTTGACGTTTTACATAAGCTTCACAACCCCAAATCTTAAGAAAAGACAAACTGGGCTTTTTACCATTCCACATCTCATATGGCGTCTTTTCAACCGCTTTGGTTGGAACTCGATTTAGTGTGAACGCAGCTGTGGCAAGTGCATAACCCCAAAAGGTAAGTGGAAGATCTGTTAGACTCATCATAGATCGAACCATATCTAATAAGGTTCGATTCCTTCTTTCAGACACACCATTCCATTGCGGTGTTCCAGGAGGAGTTAGCTGTGGAATGATTCCACAACTTCTAAGATGGTCATAAAAATCTTGGCTCAAATATTCTCCACCTCGATCAGATCGAAGTGCCTTGATTGTCTTGCCAAGTTGGTTTTGTACTTCATATTGAAAAGATTTAAACATTTCAAATGATTCAGATTTGTGTCTCATCAAGTAGACATAACCATATCTACTGAAGTCATCAGTAAATGTAATGAAGTACTTGTAACCTCCTATGGCTTCTGAACTTAATGGTCCACATACATCTGTATGTATTAGGCCCAATAATTCATTGGCCCTTTCACTGTGTCCAGTAAAGGGATCCTTTGTCATCTTACCCAATAGACAAGATTCACATGTATCATATGATTCAAAATCAAATGAGTTCAAAAGTCCATCTTGATGGAGTTTTGATATGCGTTTCTCATTTATATGGCCAAGGCGACAATGCCAAAGATAGGTTGAATTTAAGTCATTGGACTTAACTTTCTTAGTAGTTATGTTATAGACAGAAGAATTGTTGGATTTTTGAAGATTCAAAACATAAAGACCATCTAGTAATTCGGCATTTGCATAGAACATGTCTTTATGATAAATGGAGCAATTATTATTCTCAATAATAAAAGAAAAACCATCATTATCCAAACAAGAAACTGAAATAATATTCCTACACATTGTAGGAACATAATAGCAATTGTTCAAACTAACAAAAGCCCACTGGGCAAAGAAAGTTCATAACTTCCTACAGCTAAAGCAGCAACTTTTGCTCCATTGCCTACTCGAAGATCAACTTCGCCCTTCTTCAGTTGTCTACTCCTTTTGAGCCCCTGCACATTTGTGCAAATGTGAGATCCACATCCAGTATCTAATACCCAGGAACTAGAAGGAGAGAAATTAATCTCTATAACATAAATACCTGAAGAACCGGTCTCACCAGTCTTCTTCTTCTTCTTTAGATCCTCCAAATACAGCTTGCAGTTTCTCTTCCAATGACCAGGTTCATTGCAAAAGAAACAGACACCCTCCTTTGGGGCTTTAGCCTTGGGTTTAGGATTGGGCTTGGGTTGAGCATTGGACTTTCCAGCCCTTCCCTTACCCTTTCCTTTTCTTTTCTTCATAAGGCCCTTTCCCTTTTGAACCATCAGAATATGGCCAGGCTTGGACTTAATATTCTGTTCAGCAGTTTTAAGCATCGTATGCAGCTCAGAAATTGATTTGTCCATTTCATTCATGTTATAGTTCATGATAAACTGATCATAACTATCAGGAAGTGAATTTAGGATCAAATCTGTTGCCAACTCTTGGCTCATTGGAAATCCAAGCCTATCAAGGTGCTCAATATAGCCTTTCATTTTCAACACATGAGCGCTAACTGAAGCACCCTCAGCCATTTTACAAGAGTGCAATGCCTTGGTAGTATCATACCTTTCTTGCCTTGCTTGTTGCTGGAACATTTCCTTTAGATTGACAATCATATCATAAGTTTCCATGTTTTCCAAATCTTTCTGAAGTTCAGAACTCATAGTAGCTAGCATCAAGAATGCATGCAACATCAATATCAAGAGTCATTATGATGCTTCTCATAAGCATTCTTTTCAGCTCTAGAAGCATTATCGGCTGGTTCTTCAGGGTGAGGTTGATCCAGGACATAAAGCTTCCTTTCTTGTTTGAGAACAATTCTCAAATTTTGAAACCAGTCAAGGAAATTAGTCCCAGTAAGTTTGTCCTTCGCAAGGATTGATCGCAGTGACATAGTAGAATTGTTATCATTGTTGGCCATCTACAATAAATGCAAAGTTCGTTAAGTATTTTGATTATGAAAAACTCCCACTAAATTAACAACCCTCAATGATAAAATCATATTAATTTAGTGAGCTAAGATCCATATTTATACTCAACTTTAAGTCAGCTTTGGCATGACGCTTAAAATTAAGTTTTTTAGGTAGGTAACTCTTACCAATTGCAACTCATGCAACTCTTAGAAATTTATGGGATTATGACATCATATGTCTCGGCATGTTTAAATCCCATCTCATGCCATTAGGCCCAAAACCGTTTTGATAACCTAATTAAGTTAAACCATTTTTAAACATATGGGTAGCACCATTACCCATCTTGCCTCACTAATGTAACCCAATGTACTTCTACTTTGGTAGAACCCACATTAAGGTGATAAAAGCCTTGACAAGTATTCAAATATGGATGGCATATCAACTTAAGATTTTATGTGAGGGATCTAGAGAGATTAACATATCACATCATGCATTTAGTATCACATACTCATTAATATCATACATAGCATCACATACTTATGAAACATCATACATAGCATCTCATACATGTATATAATAAACATGTCATAGTATGACCTTATCAAGATTGATCTTCATAAGCCAATATGAAGATCAATGGTCAATCCTAGGTAATAATGAGCAACACCATAATGTCTACTTGACCATCATCATGTGCATAGACACCTAGCTCCTCTATCACCATAGTTGGATTGCAGGATTTTAAATGGTTTGCTTTGTCTTCTTGCTTTATTACAATAAATAAACAAATACTACTCAAAGTAAAAGAAAAATTATAATGAAACAAAATAGCATGTAGGCCATATATGTGATAATTACAACCCTTGTAAAAGAATAATAAAAACCTACCAATCATATTGGTCACAAGGCCATACCATGCACCATACAAAGCAAAGCAACACATCATGCAAAATATATCATGTTATCATATAGCATATACATATTGCATTAAAGAAAATAGGCATGTTTTTAAAACCAATTAAATTTACAAGGCGCTCTGATTAGGTAGTACTGCGGTTCCTAAAATTTGGAGATACAATAAAGTTTCATCCTAAAATTTGATTTTATTGATCTCATCAATAATTTTAAGGCTCACATCCGCACCACCATAAACAGCAATTGATAAATCCTTATTGATATGTGAATTCAGTTCATGTATTAATCTAATTAAGACATCACCGAAATCATATATCAAGATATTAAACACTTAATTGCAATATCTCATTCGGATTTTTAATCATATTAACGAATCCTTATAGGAAACAGATTCATCAATTAACACCTTAGAAAACCTATTATCTATGTCGTTCGTGCAAACACTAATATCATATATATATACAAGAACGCAAATCATGCCAAGATCATATACATCTCATACATACAATCAAACATGGCAGTTTCGATTTTTATGAAAACGCAAGAGGCTCTGATACCACTATTGGGTTACGGAATGAAAAATCCCAATCTAATTGGAATAAAATTGCAGCAGAAACAAAATAAATTTATAACCCACCAAGAATCACATGCGTTTCATAAAAACCGAAAGAAGGATAAACAAAAATATTACCTTTTGTTATTACCTTTTATTATTACCTTTTAATCAGTATGTAATCCTTCTGTTCTTGTGTTTGGTTTTCTCGGATCTTCAAAGGTGCTGCCTTTCAGAAAGACGATCACCCTCTACAAGTATCCACACACGAACAGACACCAAAATGGTTTTGAATGCTAGTTCAACCATTCCATTTTTCATAAAAATGAACCCATGTTTTCAACTCTCTGTTTTTCCATCTTTAAGGCAAAAGATATGACGCTTCAAAAGCCCCAATCGATGTGACCTTTCAAATGCCCCAATCGACGTGACCTTTCAAATGCCCCAATCGAGTTACCTTTCAAATGCCCCACAGACTCTAAAACGTATATATCGAACATATATACAAGCCTGTTAGGAATTTTGGTTAACTAAGATTTTAATTGATATTTATTTAAAACTCCTTTTAAATAATAACAATTTAAATCCTTTCCTTACGAAATAAGGAATATATATTTTAACCAAAAAAAAACTTTATGGATTATTTCCTTATCCAATAAGAAAATGCAACAATTTAATTACTTATCACAATTTAAATTACGAATTTAAATTTTCTCAAAATTAAACTCGAATCTAAATGACAACTAATTATTATTTGTAATTTAAAATAATCTCATCATTTTAAATTATATAGAGAGTAACAAATTGTAACCATTATTGTCCGTTCTTAGTGTGCGACCATATAGGTTCAATTAACGTTGGCAGTAGGCCTAAATCCCATTTTGAACCTACAAGTCATAAGCGGCCTCTAGCAAGACATTATGACTACCCAAGTTAAATGAAAAGCTCATGTTCCGAGACAACCTTAAAGTAGCTATTAACATAATCCTTTTGTCACATGATATCTTGATAGAATATAAGGCATGGATAAAGTCAACCTTATATCTCTCTATCTTTAATTTCTCAAAACCCAATTAGATTGACTAAACAAATGATATTGATCTCCATCAATTCATTTGAGCATGGCCATGCATTTCTCAGTCTCAATCATCGAGGGGCCTAGAGATATCTCTCTTATAATAAGAGGGACAAATTCCATCTTAATCACTCACATCTCACTACATGATTCTTATTATGTTCAATCATAATCTTTATAATCATCCGGTTAAAGACAATGTTTGATTATGTCAAAACATAATATTCCTCATATTGAGAACTATGGCAATCTCAGGTCTAAGGATTTAATGACACAACTACTAGAGATTAACTTATGACTTTGATCCATGTATTAATCTCAAGGCGGGTCTTGTCCAATATTTGTTCTCAACAAATACATATAAATTTGATTTGTATCTCATACACATATTCATCCCATGAATATCAATCAAATTTCATACTAATCTTAATTTATTGTTATTCCCACAACAATAACCGATTAGGGACATTTAGAATAATTCATAATATTATTCAAGGATATTATTATATAATAAACATGAAAATTATGATAATAGTAAATATTCATAAATATTTAAAATATCATGTCCATACAATAGGCCTAGGGCACTATTACTAACAAAGGTGTCTCAATGGATCCTAAAAATGTTAGGTCAATCATAGAGTGGCCAGTACCCATGAATGTCCACGATGTATGCAGCTTCCATAGCCTAGCAACCTTTTATAGGAGATTCATTAGGGGATTTAGCACCATCTCGCACCCATCACAGATTGTATTAGGAAGGGTAATTTCGAATGGACTAAGTCAGCTAATAAGGCCTTCCTAGAGCTTAAGGATAGGATGACTCATGTACTCGTACTTAGATTTTCAGACTTTTCTAAGGTATTTGAGGTTGCATGCGATGCATCGAGAGTAGGCATAGGTGGAGTGTTAAGCCAAGAAAATTATCCCATAGCTTTCTTTAGTGAAAAACTAAATGAAGCTAAACTTAGATATTCCACCTATGATAAGGAATTCTATGCGGTAGTACAGGCCCTTAAGTATTGGAGACATTACTTATTGCCACAGGAGTTTATCTTATTTTTTGATCATGAGGCACTAAGATTCCTGAACTCCCAAAAGAATCTTAATTCTAGACACGACAAATGGGTTGAATACATCTAGGCATATACTTTTGCCCTGAAACACCGTACCTGGATAGAAAATAAGGTAGCAGACGCCCTAAGCTGTAAGTCTTTATTGTTGAGTACTGTTAGCACCAAAGTTATAGGGTTCAACTGGATAAAATATGAATATGAGACATGCCCTGACTTTAGTGAAATTCATAAGACCCTTCAGCTGGGACCATCCAGTACCAGTGGTGATTATACCATCCAGGATGGTTACCTTTTTAGGGGCAATAGACTTTGTGTTCCTAGGACATCACTTAGAGAGTTCCTAGTCTAAGAAATGCATGCTAAGGAATTAGCTGGTCATTTTGGAAGATATGAGACCATTCTAGAGATAGAGGACCAATTTTACTAGCCAGGATTAAAAAGGCTCATTGCCCTGATAGTGGCCCGATGTCGAACTTGTGTTGTTGCAAAACAGCAAAAGTAGAACACCGGTCTATATACTCCTTTGCCAGTGCCTGATCGTCCTTGGCAAGATCTCAGTATGGACTTCATTCTAGGATTACCTAAGACCCAGAAGAAGCACGACTCCATCTTTGTAGTGGTTGATTGGTTCTCTAAGATGGCCCATTTCATCCCTTGTTCGCAAACCTTTGATGCTTTTAGGGTAGCCCAACTTTTCTTAGACAGTGTGGTCAAGCTCCATGGCCTACCCAAGACCATTATTTTTGATAAAGATGTTAGGTTCACCAGCTACTTTTGTAAAATGCTATGGCATATGTTAGGGATCAAACTTAATTTTTCTACAGCCTTTCACCCCCAAACGGATGGACAAACTAAAGTGGTGAACCATAGTCTAAGAAACCTTCTTAGGTACTTTATAGGAGAACACCTAGGGACATAGGATCTATTGCTGCCTCGTGTAGAGTTCGCCTACAACCGCTTAATGAACAGGTCTACGGGCAAGAGTCCATTTGAGATAGTCCACATGTACAAGCTTAATCGTCCACTTGATTTAATTCCTTTACCCCTCCACACGAGTCTCAGAGTCCTCACAAGCATTTGCATAGCATATCAGAGACTTACATAAGGATATTAGCCAGAAAATAAATCTAAGTAATGAAACTTATAAAAGACTGGCTAACTTTCGAAGAAGAGCCAAAGAGTTCGGTGTAGGGGATTCTGTCATGGTTAGGCTTAGGCCTGAACGGTTCCCGCCAGGGACTGTTAAGAAACTTCACGCTCGCGAAGCTGGCCCCTTTAAAGTGATAGAGAAGGTAGGACCCAATGCCTATGTGCTAGATCTGCCCTCGAATTGGGGCATTAGCTCTACCTTTAATATTATAGACCTAGTAGAGTATAGGGAACCGACAGCGATTCCTAGTGAGTAATTTGGACCTAACCCTTCTTTCATTAGCGAACCTACCCAGGAGTGTCCACCACCAATTTTACCTGAGCGAGGAGAGTAGATTGAGCGTATCCTGGACGATCAAGCCATTACGACCCTGAACAGCGGTTACTAACGCTACCTGGTCCGATGGCAAGGTCGCCCCTAATCCGATGATTCATGGATTACTTGAAAGGACTTGCAATGCCTCAACCCAGACCTCCTAGAGAGCTACCAGAGCTAGAGCGACCCATACTCGATGGGGTCAAGTTCCTCCCACCCCGGAAAAATTGGTGCGGGCACTATAATCAGGCAGATGATTCTTAATCCTCTATGGATATCTGATTAGGTTTGTAAGGTTTGATTCAGTTGGAAAACTAGGTTTAGTTTATTTTATTTTAATTTGGATCCAATTTTATTTTTGTTTGGGCATTTGAGTCCTATCTTTTGAGTTGGTACTCGTTATTAGGGTTTGGGTCATATTGAGTCAGCTCATTATGAGCTTGGGTCAATTTGAGTCCTGTCCAGTCCAGTTGGTCTTATATGTGTCCTGTCCAGTCCAGTTGGTATTGTATTAAGTTCATTCAGCTTACAAGAGGAGACACCAGTATTGGAGCAGAAGACAAGGCCATCACAGTCAAATAGAGCAGCTGCTAAATTCAAGTTGGCGCCATACCTACATAAGAAGTCACATGCCAGCCACACACCTACCACCCTCCAGCACAAGCAGAGCAAGTAGGTTAACAAGATAAGCCTCAATAAATCATGCAACCCTACCTAGCAGCCACCTAGCAGAGCAAGCAAGTCAACAGGATAAGCCTCAATTCCCCAATTCATGCAACCCTGTTTGAAAGAATTCCAGCCCAAAGAAGCAGCAAAGGGACCCTTTATTGCCCCCATAAATTACCTTTTTGAAAGGGATTTGTATGGCATGAAGTTTTTTTTCATGTAATCTAATCCACACTTTAGGAAGAAAGTGGGTGCCCCTTTTCTTTCCATATCTATATTTACTTGGGCCCTAAGTCTCTTGCTCTATAAAAGAGACCCTCTTGTATGAATTATGCATCTTTGAATTATTAATCAATCAATCCAGTTTTGAGTTATTGTGAGTTTTATTATTTGGTTCTCTGGTGCTCTTGATTCTTTCTCCTGCGCGTGCCAACATCCCAATCTCCAGAAGAAATCCTGGCCGCCGCCCTTGTTTTCCTCTAGTGGATGCCCAAGAGCCTCTTGGCTGCCCCTCCTTCTCTACTTCTTCTTGCCTTTGCCTCTAATCTAACTTTTCTCTCTTGTTCTTTAACCCTTGGATGGTGTTCTTGCAGGTCCCTTAGTAACCACGAATCTAGGATTCAAGGTGATCGCCATCCAGGTCAGCGGATACTTAGCCGCAGATCCACGGGCTCGGGGCTTGGTCATCAGGGCGCATCCACCAGGCAGAGCGACCCCTTCAGCATCTCGATCTTCTTATCCTGCCAGGTACACCCCCTCTAATCTGCTAGTAGCTTTATTGTGAGAGAGCAAGCCTTACTGGGGCTTCTTAGCCTCGGCGATCTTCTTCTCAAATTTTCTATGGAACTGTTTCGCGTGCGAAAATTATTGCGAGTTTTTCTGAACCCCTCTTAGGCCCTTACTTCAAAAAATTAATCAACTAAAAATCATAAATCCTCTAAAATCCACTTTCATGCGATATCAGTCCTACATCAGCGACCGCCTAGGAGACGGGGCTGCCTAGGGGCTGCTTATGAGTTGGGGCCCCCTTGAGGCCACTTATGAACTGGGGCCACCTAGAAGCTGGGGCCACCTAGAGGCTGCTTATGAGTTAAGGCTACCTTGGGGCCACTTATGAACTAGGGCCACCTAGGAGCTGCTTATGAGTTGGGGCCGCCTTGAGGCCGCCTAGGAGTTGCTTATGAGTTGAGGCCGCCTTGGGGCCACCTAGGAGCTGTCGGCATCCTAATGACTCCCACCGTTGGATAGTTTTGGTCGTTAGCCCCCACGTGGCTTTTACCAGCCACATCATATGCCTCCCTGCTCCTAAGTCTTGGCACTCATGCTTGCAGCACTTGCCAAGAGAAAGGAGCAC
Organism: Calamus simplicifolius; assembly: GCA_900491605.1. Lineage (NCBI taxonomy): Eukaryota > Viridiplantae > Streptophyta > Magnoliopsida > Arecales > Arecaceae > Calamus > Calamus simplicifolius. The sequence goes on from UESW01001653.1 coordinate 45,374, forward strand.
AAAATCTCTTGCCTTTGGCGGGTCTCGTGCACCATATATTAGCAGAGGCGGGCGTGTGTCCTCAAGGAGGTAAAGTCTCTTTGAAGTCTTCTTATCATTTAAGGAATGGCACCGAAAGCGATGTGATCTACGAAGAGATTGGGAAAAATATTCCTCGAGCAACGAAAAAGATGGAGCACGTACCATTATTGGATTATTCTTATCTGTGTCCCATCATTGGGCGCGGATCGCACCCTTCAAGTGCTATCGAGGCATTGTATCTCGAACAACGAAGAGTTTGTAGACAGCTAGATAGTACCTCCATTCATGAATATCCGTGTGGCACTGTAGTGGGCGGGACATTCAAAAATTATGTATAAAGACTGCTCCGCTCGCCCCTTCAAGCCTTTCATTCCTCCATTACCTTCCTTGTCTTCTTCGCCTCCATTACCTTTCATGACTCCCGTAGAAAAAGTTAAGAGCCCTATGGTCAAACCCTCCAGGAAGGAGATCCTCCAGGCACAGCGTCGGGCTTCTGGTGGCATCTCCATTCGCGACCATCCGGCGACTGGGCCCAAACATCACCTAGGGCTTCTCCTCCACCACCTAGGGCCTCTTCTCCTCTACCTCTAGGGCTTCTCCTTCATCCCCTAGGATTTCCTCTTGATCATCTAGTCATCACGCATCTCCTCCGGTTGCCCTCTCTGAGTCGTAGGTCCGGAGGGGATAGCATCTACCATGACCGCCCAAGACATAAAGAACCTTAAGGCTCAATATGAGATTTTTGATAGTGTTTGCATCTCTGCCCCTGCTCTGGTGATAAGGTAACCTTCAGTCAGTTTGGTGGGATTGCCTTGTATGAAAAATTTTTTAGGAGTGGGCTTCATCTTCCTTTTTATCCCTTCTTTCTGAACCTCCTAGATAGGTATGACCTTATTTCGGCGCAGTTAACTCCGAATTTCATTCGAATTATCTATGCCTTCATTGTTCTCTACTATTTTCATGCCATTCATGCTCGAGTTTCTTTATTCCGGGCCTTGTACAAACTCCATAATCCCAATAAAGCCGGGTGATGGAGTTTTGCCTTTAGACCCAAAAGAACCCTTAAGCTTGACCTGTCCTCCAAAATCAAGGGATGGATATTCCAATTTTTCTATATCTATTTGGATGGGGTGAAGATGGGCTAGGGTGATCCCGACACCAGCCCTACTAAGAATTCAACAATAAATGAGGAAGATCGAGAGATTTTTGATGCGCTGTTATCATCCGATCTTCCTCCTTGCTGGGAACTACTGTCAGAGGACAACCTCCGTGACATCGGCATAGCACCAGTGGTCGGTGCAGCACCGGTGTCGCCAATACCAGCACCCGATGAGCACCATATCCCCTTAGTTATCATTCATTTTCATTCCATTCATTTCATTTTTCATCATTTTTGTTGTTAGATCTTTGACTCTGGTCTTTGTTCCTTTGTGCAGCAATGAAATTTTCTCCTGACTTTCTGGTGGCAGGACTTCGAAAGAGGAAAAAGGCCACCGACAACACGGCAAAGGCGGTGCCTAAGAAGCCTCACCGAGAAGAAAGGGCGGGTCATCCCGGCCGCCCACAGCTCCTTCCATGGCTCCCAAGGCTGCCCCGATGGAAGAGCCGAGAAGGAAGGATCCCCTTACCAAAGTACCAACAGCATGGGTTCCTCCTATTGAAACTGAGGCAAGGTCGTCTAGGGGAGAGTCCTTGGCCACTACCGAACCTGAAGGTGAGGGTTGGGATGCCTCCGGTGGTGAAAATTGAGGATGATGCCCCACCGGCCGCCCAACCGATGCCGGAGGAAGGAGGGGTGCCCCCTACCGGTGAACCGAGGAGTCGGCTATCCTGGGTGACTGTGATGAACCATAGTCGGCTTGTGGAGCGTGTACTGAGGCAATCCAGCCTCCCAGGCTTCCAAGCTGAGCTCCACCATTTTCCCATTGCGGATTCTCTTGATACTCTCTTTATCGCTTCCCTTTAGGTACATCTGTTGACTTTGTTTCCCCTTTGTATTGGAATTACTCATAATTTTTAACTGATTACTTCGCACAGATATCTAACGACCTCTTTGTTCTTTGAGACGTCTATGTTGGGGCTGCCAAAACCCGGGCCGACGCCTTGGCTAAGGAATTGGCCGAGGTGCGAGCTTGGGAGGCGAAGGCGTCCAGCGAGCTCCGAGTCACCCAAGAGGGGAACCACTTTTTGAAGGTCTAGGTAGAGGAAGCCGAGCATAAGGCTAGAGTCGCTGAGGCCAAGCTGGTGGATGCCATGATGAGGCTTAGGCCAACTAAGGAGAGGCCAGAAGATGCTCTCCTCAAATTGAAACATGTTGAGGAGAGGGCCGACAAGGCCGAGTCCGAAGCCCAGGCTGATATGGAGAAGCATGCTCTTGCCGTGGTGGATGCTCGGACCTTCTGGAAGAAGAAGACCATTGCCGAGACTGAAGCTTGAGAGGCAACAGAAAAATTGGCTGCCACCGAGGCCATGATGCGGAGAAGGTGGCTACCGCCAAAGCCCAAGCTTGGAAGGCCGTGGAGCAGTGCAAAGGCTCCACTGACTTTTCTGCGGAGTTGAGTGAAGCAGCCATGGATGCCTTCTCCACGGCTTTGAGAGGTGTAAAGAGAGGATCTCACGGATCTTCAAAATAAGTGGCCTTGAAAACCTTCGGCCTAAGGATGGAGAGGGGGATATGGAGAGCAGCGACGCCAAAGATGGGCAGGAACCCTCCAAACCTTAGAGTTTATTTCTTTTCTCTTTTTCAACACTTTGTAATCCGACTAATGTCGGTCTTTTGTATGACAATGCTATGAAATTAATAAAAGAAATATTTTGTTCAATCATGGTGACCTTATCTTTTTGTAGGGCCTTAGTCTTTTGGTGATCATGTCATGGCTTTAGCCTTCAGGCTTGACAAGATGTACCTTCGATCTTTTGAGTATATTTGGAAAGTCGGCAATTTGATGTATAGGCTTCATAGGAACATTTAGACTTGCCTTTGTCTCTCAGGTTCTTGCTGAAGCATTCCTTGAATGCTGGTGCCGACCATCGCTCCGGCCATCGAACGATCACGGGGCCATCAGGGTCCTTTTGAAAACTACCATGGGGGTATCTCGGTGTCGGCCCGGGAGTTTGACTCGAGGTCGTCGAGATCTTAGGACTTGAACCACCTCGGAGATTTCTTGGTGCTAGCCGGGGGTGTCCTTAAGATCACGGGACCATCGAGGTCCTTTTGAAAACTACCACGGGGTTTCTCGATGCCGGTCTGGGAGTTTGACTCGGGGCCATCGAGACCGTAGGACTTAAACTACCTTAGGGGTTTCTCGGTGCTAGTCTGAGGGTGTCCTTACAATCATGGGGCCGCTGAGGTCCTTTTGAAAACTACCATGGGAGTTCTAGGTGCCGGCCCATGAGTTTGACTCGAGGCCGCCGAGACTGTAGGACTTGAACCGCCTCGAGGGTTTCTCGATGCCGGCCTGAGGGTGTCCTTACGATCACAGGGCCGTCAAGGTCCTTTTAAAAACTACCATGGGGGTTTCTCGGTGCCGGCCCAGGAGTTTAACTCGGGGCTGCCGAGATCGCAGGACTTGATCTACCTCGGAGGTTTCTAGGTGCCGGCCTGAGGGTGTCCTTACGATCACGGGGCCACTGAGGTCCTTTTGAAAACTATCATAGGATTTTCTCGATGTCGGCCCGGGAGTTTGACTCAGGGCCGTCGAGACTGTAGGACTTGAATCGTCTTGGAGGTTTCTCGGTGCCGGCTCGGGGTATCCTTATGATCACGGGGCTGCCAAGGTCCTTTCAAAAACTACCATGAGGGTTTCTCGGTATCGACCTGGGAGTTTGACTTGGGGTCGCCAAGACCGTAGGACTTGAACCGCCTCGAAGGTTTCTCGGTGCTGGTCCAGGGGGTCCTTACGATCACGGAGCTGCCGAGGTCCTTTTAAAAACTACCTCAGGAGTTTCTCGGTGCTGGCCCGAGAGTTTGACTTGGGACTACCAAGACCATAGGACTTGAACCGCCTTGGGGGTTTCTCGGTGCCGGCCCGGGGTGTCCTTACAATCATAGGGCCACCGAGGTTCTTTTGAAAACTACCATGGGGGTTTCTCGATGCCGGCCTAGGAGTTTGACTCAGGGCCACCGAGATCGTAAGACTTGAACCACCTGGGGGTTTCTCGGTGCCAGCCCGGGGTGTCCTTATGATCCCAGGGCCGCCAAGGTCCTTTGAAAACTACCATGGGATTTTTTTTGCCGGTTCGAGAGTTTGACTCGAAGCCACCGAGACCATAGGACTTAAACCACCTCGAAGGTTTTTCGGTGCCGATCTGGGAGTTTGACTCGGGGCCACCGAGACCGTAGGACTTAAATCGCCGGAGGTTTCTCAATGTCGGCCCGGGGGTGTCCTTACGATCATGGGGCCGTCGAGGTCCTTTTGATATTTTTCAAACCAAATAGAAGGATGAAATTGAAATTTTTTCGTATATTCATTGGCTAAGTACATTCACTATTGATAATACCGACGAAGGTTGTCCGCATTCCAAGTACGCGGGATTATTTTCCCGTTGAGCTCCTCGAGTCGGTATGCTCCTTGGAGAAGTCCTTCGGTAACTCGGTAGGGCCTCTCCCAATTTGGACATAGCTTGCCTCCTTCGGTTGGCTTGGATATCTCGGCCCTTCTAAGGATTAAATCTCCTGAGCGGAACGTCTTGAGGCGGACTCGAGCTTTGTAAATTTTGCTGCTCGCTGGCGAAAGATAGCATCTTGAATCGTGCCTGGTCCCGAATCTCATGATGAAGTCGAAGTTGGCCTTTAGTTGATCAGGATTATCTTCTTCATTATATGATTCCACCCAGGGGCTTGAAGACCAATCTCACCGGGATGACTGCTTCAGATCGAAGATGAGACTGAAAGGTGTTTCCCCTGTGGGGATCCTTGGAGTCGTGTGATATGCCCACAATACACTAGGGAGTTCCTCCATCCATTTGCCTTTGAACTCAACCAATCGGGTTTCTAAGTCCTCGAAGGATGATCCGATTCATGACTTTGCTTCTCCATCGGTTTGTGAATGTCCGACAGAAGTAAAATGATGGCCGATACCCAACTCAATGCTAAAATCCTTGAATGCAGCATTATCGAATTGTCGACCATTGTTGGTAATGATAATATGAGGTATGGCCAAATCGGCAGATAATAGACTTCCAGAAAATGCCTTCCCTTGCTCTCGATAATTTTGGCTAATGCCTCAACTTCAACCCATTGGTGAAGTAGTCGATGGCGATAATAAGAATCTTCCTTGACCTAAAGCTGGGAGAATGGTCCAAGGATATCCATTCCCCATTGAGCAAAGGGCCACAGAGTAGAGAGCGGGCTCAGCTAAGAGGCTGGCTGTTGCTGGAATTAGAATATCGCTGGCAGCTATGCACTTTGGACTAGCTCAGCAGTTCCTTTCGCATGGTAAGCCAATAATATCCTTGACGGAGAGCCTTATAAGCAAGTGATCTGCCCTCTAGGTGGTTCCCACAGATGCCCTCATGAATCTCCCTGAGACATTAGTTGACATATGTAGGATCAACATTTGAGGAGGGGATAAGANCCAAGAGTTCTTCCACCATCGGCCGCACTGTACTTCGACTTGATGCTCAGGGGATGTAAGTATATACTAATTAAAAATATATGTTTATATTTTTAAGTTAATTACTTATAAACATGCATTTTTTAATAGATTCATTGAGCAGCATCATGTATCCAGCCACATCAGCGCCGTATTTCAGAGGCGTGCAGATCCAGTGGCTACAATTGGCGCGACGTATCTCCAGCCACGAGGGAGTTTTATTTTTCTGAGTTTCAGGTAAACTTATTAAATACAATTTATCACTGATATAAATTTCTTAAACTTAATAAATTCAGAAACTAACTGTTTATTTTAATGCAGAAAAAGTTTACGTGGGATCCTGCCAGCCATGATGCCATTAGGGCAGCATGGGAGGCTCTGACGGGACGCCGATACTCCGACATGCTTCATCGTTGGAGGTCATCGGGTCAGCGTCCTGTGCACGTGCTAGAGGGTATTTGGCACGAGTGGCAGCAGGCCTGGCAGTCCGATGGCTGGCGTAGGAGGTCCGCATTAGCCAGCACGAACCACCGATCTGAGAAGGGTGGTCCTGGCACGGGTCTCTCCCGCCATACTTCGGGCTCCATTTCAATTCAGGAGCACAGACGGCGTATGGTAAGAAAACATAAATATTTTAATTACTATTTTAGTTATTTATAAATATTTTATTAATATCATTTTTTTATTGTTATAGTCTGAGCAGGAGGGCGGAGATCCTGGTGAGTTTCGTCTATTCAGGGCGACACACACCAGGAGGGACGGTTCCTGGGTCGACACGCGATCACGGGAGGTTTCGGTAAGAAATTAGATTTATGTAGTATCTGTTTAATTTCTAAAATTTTATTTTGAGAAATTTATTAACTCATTTATTATTGATTTCATAATTTAAAGACACGAGTCGAGGAGCTTCGCTCCCAGGCATCGTAGGTCGACTCTACTGATGGGGAGACGCCCGTCGAACTCTCAGCAGAGGAGAGTCGGCGTGTGTTTTTGGAGGCTGTTGGTGCCCAGCCACGAGACCGCAGTGTCTATGGTCTGGGCACTAGAGCTTCTACATATTTTCCCCATCAGGCCTCCAGCTCGCGTTTCTGGTGATATTCCTCCCGAGCGTTTACACGACCTTCGTAGATCTATTGCAGAGGAGGTTCGCCAGGAGGTTGAGCAGGATTTCGAGGATCGTATGCGAGGCCGGGATCAGGAGATTGCAGACATGCGAGATGAGATGCATTATTTGCGGGATATAGTTAGCCGCTTGTCGCAGAGTCTTCAGCCTCCACAGCCTCCACGTGATCGCCCAGATTTTTGATGTATTTTTTTTTTTTTTTTATGTTGTAAAAACTTCAAAATTTTAATATATGAATTATTTTTGGAAATTGATTATTGTTTGGATTGAGTGAAAATATTTCTATCAATATTTAGATTTAACGAAATTGTATTAATCGTTTAATTTTTAATCTTTTATATTTTTTTAAAAATTTAATTTGCGACGTATTAGCGACTGAAATTGCATAGCTAATATTTTTAAAATATTATTATTAAATATTGCAACGCAATGACCTGGCATCGCAATAATTTAAAAAAAAAATAATAGCGATGCATTAGCGACTCAAATTGCGTCGCTATTATATCTAAAATATTTTTAATAAATATTGCGATGCAATAACCTTGCGTCGTAATATTTTTAAAAAATTTTTATTTGCGATATCTTTTTCCCTTCATATTATCTATTATTATATTATATTATTATGATACAATTAAATTATAAAAATATTAAATTATATTTTTTTCTTAAATAATGGATAGGAGATCACTGAAATCATCCTCAATATCAATAACGAGTATGGAATCACTGAATTCAACGATGATTCTAAAATCGATCAATCACCGCATTATGTAATCGGAGCAATTCCCAAATCGGATATTATCCGGAAGCTCCCTAAATAAATAAATAAATAAATAAGCATAAAAACATTAGGTCAGAGATTCTGCCACAGCTTGCGACCTTCTGTGGCAGAAAATTCTCATTACCTACGGTGATGATCATCCCAACCTCCGAGGATATATAGATAGATCCAAACCCTACAAAGCCAGAACATTCATCAGTTTTCAGACCATACACAAGATCGAAGAACATAGACAAACACGAGACTCGCAATTTTGAGAGCAAGGAAAGGGTCAAACTTTGGCTGTAGCGCTGCATATTATTGATGTCCGTCCCACTTATCATTTGTCACCGATCACCGATCACCGATCAGTCGGAGAACAAAGCATACGCTTCAAGAAGAAGGCAAAGACTCCTCCAACCGGCAAGGAAACTAAACCAAGGACCTATACAACGCCAAACAGTCACAGAGATCATCCATCTCCACCGTCAAGCAGCAGCCTTCCTGGCCCTCTTCGCAGCAGGGGACCTGATGGACTTGGGTTGCTTCGGCTTGCAGGGCTGGCCTTCTTAACCCCTGGTTTCTTAGCCTTTGTAGGCTTCGGGGACTTCTTCGGAGCAGCAGCAGCAGCAATACGGGCATTCATCTTAAACGGAGGAGCAGAGACTGTCTCCTTCGCCGGCTGCTTCTTTTCCTTTGTCGTCGGCTTCTTTCTTCTTCTTTTCCTCCTTCTTCCCGGTCTCCGATAGCTTGAAGGAGGCCTGTAGTACCCGGTTCAAACGAACCAGATTTTGGTTCAGATGAACCAAGCTCCTGACTGTTGAGTTCCCCGGACTAACGCTTCGCTCCAGGTGAAGCGCTTAGTCTTCCGGGAAACCTTCGATCCGATGCGCTGCTCAAGTGATTAAATAGGGAGGATGAGGACCCTTCCTTCATGCGGGCGCACTTCATCCATCAGGTAATTCCCTGCCTAAGAGAGAGAGAGAGAGAGAGAGAGAGCGAGCGGGAGAGAGAAAGAGAGAGCGAGAGAGAGACAGCGTGAGAGAGAGAGAGAGGGACAGAAAGAGAGCTCGGGAGGCAGAGAAGCATGGAATCAACCCGGTCGTCCCCCTTGGTTCAGGCCCGGCGGCATGCTCGCCGCCTCGCCGGGCCTGAGATCTGGCCGACGACTCCGCCGGCGCCGGAGGAGGCGTCCGGCGGGGTGGTGGTGGAGAGAGAGAGGAGAGAGAGGGCCAATTGGCCCTCCTCTCGCCGCCTCGCCGGGCCCGAGTTTCGGCCTGTCGCCTCCACCGGCGCCGGGCGTGCGTCCGGTGGAGGTCCGGCGGCCAAGGTGGCCGGCTGTGCCGTTGGCACAAAGACGTGCCGCGCGGATGTGAGAGAAGATGAGAGAAAATTAAGGAGAGGGAGAGAGAGGGGAGGCCGGCCGCGGCGGCGGCCGGCTCTGGTCCGGCCAACGGCAGCCGGACCAGCCCCAATTTGGCCGGAATCGTCGCCGGCGCGATGAATTCCACGCGGGAGCAGCGGAGAGAAAGAGAGAAGGAGAGAAATTGAGGTAGAAAGAGGGAAAAGGAGGCCGGCCGCGGCGGCGGCCGGCTCCGGCCCGGCCTCCGGTGGCCGGGCCGGACGGAATTAGGCCGGCGGTGGCCCTGGCCGCCAGCCGGATGCTGTCCTCTGATTCGGGCGAAACAGAGGAGCTGGGATCGAAGGATTGAGTGGGCTGGCTGGGCTGCCATCTTTTGGGCCCTATTGGGCCATGCAGCGAGCAGTTTTGGGGCTAGTTTTTGGGCCTCGTAACGGGCCGGGATTAGCAAGAAAATTATATGGCTAGAATCTGGGTGAATTCTAGTTTCATGGGGTATTTTTACTTCCCCAATTGGGTGTGTATAGAGGGAGATATTCGAGCCCAAAGTTGGGCCCATGAACTAGTCTGGGTAGGGTCTTAAGGGTCATTTTATTAATTAGATTTCGTGAATTAATTATGTACATTGATCCTGTAGGTGCCCAGACATCTGATTAGTTGGTTCATCACTTGGATTTTGCGTAGGAGGTAAGTAAGACTATTATGCAATTTAATTGTTTAATTAATAAATTGAGTATATACAGTTTGCATGCATTTTTATAAATTAACTGAATTCTTTATGTAGCATGGAACTGTGGATTTCAAATGAACAATTATATGATTATAATGATTGGTAATATTGTAAGAAATGATTTATTGATGTATATGCCAGAATTGTGATTGCCTATACGGCATGTTTATATTGAGGTGATTATATGTATTTCCTTGTACTGTGCAAGCCACTGTGAGATATTGTGAGATACAGATGCATGATGCACATGTGATGAAAATGTTAAATAGATTTATATGTGTCGCCGCGGTTCTCCTTTACTATGGCCCCACACATTGTAGATGTGTTCTATTTGATTTTTACGGCCACACACACTGGAGATGTATTCTGTTATGATATGGCCCCACATATTGTAGACATGTTCTGTATGATTTTTATGGCCTCACACACTGACGAGTGTGTTCTGTTACGGTATGGCCCCACATGTCTTACAATGTGTTCTGTATGATTTTTATGGCCACATACATCGTAGAGTGTGTTCTGTTATGGTATGGCCCACATATCGTACAATGTGTTCTGTGGATGTTGATGGCCACGCATCTGGAGGATGTGCTCTGATTGAGGTATTGCAGGGCCGTGGGACACATAGGAAATCTATAATTACATAAACAGTGAGTTTGCTAGAGTGCATATTCTGATGCTTATCAAATGTTCAATTTATGTTAAGTTGACGAGGTGCATATGTTGATGGCATGTTAAATATAATTCAAGTATGATATGATTGTATAATAGGCTTACTTATTGAGTGTAAACTCATTAAACCTTCACAATGTTTTTCAGAGCCTCAGGGTTGATGATGGATATTCGGAGTTGATGGAGCTTCTAATAAATAAAATGAGAACCATTGCATTGGTGTAATCCTATTATGTTTGTGTGTAGGGCTTGTTATAGCCCAACTTTATTAGCATGACTTGGATGTAGGGTTTGATACCCAAAACTTATAACTATCATTTGTATTATGGTTGGTTTCCATATTCATTGCCTTTTGAATTGTATATCAAGATTTTTAAGACGCCTTGCGTGCCTGGCACGCGGCGGGTTGTCACCCTAGCTCAAATTTTTGGGTCTGGGGCGTGACAAGGCCTTCACCTTCACAAGCTTGCCTTTGGCAGTGAAGTTCCTCAACTGGGTGGCCAACACCTTCTTGTAATTCGCCGGCAAAACACCCTTGTGCTTCTCCTCCATGTGCTTAGCAATGGCATAGGGGCTGGAGCCAGTCTTCTCATTGAGTGCCAAGATCGATCTTTGATCATCTAAACCAATCAACAATCAAAACCCAGAACAAATTAGCAATCAAAACCGAAGCTTTTTTAACGTAGAAATCATCGAATTGAGAGAGAGAAAGAGGAGGAGATCTTCTTTACCTGGAAATAAGGTGGGTGGGAAGGGGCGGAAGAGGACTTAGAAGCCTTGGGCTTCTTCTCCTTCGCCGGCTTGGACTCCGCCTCAACCTCCGCCGCTGGCTGCTCGGCGGGAACGACCGCGACGTCGGCTACTTCAGCTATCGTCATACGTGCAAGACGACGGGATTTACCTGAAAAAATCAGCATTCTCCCGATCGCTGATGAAGGGCACCGGAATACGACGGCCTTTTATAGGAGGACGGGATCCGGTGGGGGAGAGGCTAGAGCGATGCGATTGGCTTCAAATGGAGGAGCACGGATCGACCGCCTCGGTGGCATGAATCGTGGCCGTCCATTTCTCTGACGTATGTAGGGTGAAGATTGCTTCACGTTGTGAGGACGCCGGATTCAGAAAGTTCCGGGGATTCTCGGGGTCGGGGATGCGTTCTTGCGCTTTATTTATTTTATTTTATTTTTTTTTGACTTAAGAAAATGATGAAGAACTACTTGGTCCTAAAGTATTATATCTTAGCGTAATATGTGCATTAATGTATCTTGTGACTCAATTCGACCTGACATATCTTTTTTAGTAAACTTGTTAGGAAGATATAGTTCTTTGCCTACAAAGACGCATTGGACAGGTGTTAAACACATATTCTGATACCTTAGAGGTACAATGGATATGAGTTTGTATTATTCAAATTTATTCAAAACCGAGTTGGTAGGTTTGCATATGTAGGATATTTGTTTGATCCTCATAATGGTCGATCACAAATGGGTTATGTCTTTACATATGATGGCACTGCTATTTCATGGCATTCTACAAAGCAAACAATTGTGACTATATCTAATTGTGCCAAAATTCTGGCAATTCATGAAGCAAGCTGAGAATGTGTATGGCTTAGATCGGTAATCCAACACATTCAGAAGACATGTGGATTATTCGCTCAAAAGAACGTACCAACTATTTTGTATGAGGATATATAGTACCAACTATTTTGTATGAGGATATATAATACCAACTATTTTGTATGAGGATATATAATACAGCCTACATAAACATATATCCTCAAAGTTCTTTTTTACTCATGACCTTCGGAAGAGTGGTGTTGTTAATGTTCAATAAGTTCGATCTAGCGATAATCTCGCTGATTTATTTACAAAAGCACTATCTACAAAGAGATTTGAAGAGTTAGTCCAAAAAATTGGATTACGATGACTCAAGGATCTCGAATGATAATTTTAAGGAAAGTATATCAAGAGATACCATCAAAAGGAGAGCAAAATATTGTAGCATGGTTTTGTCCCATTGGGTTTTTCTGGTAAGGTTTTTAATGAGGCAGTATCCCTTTTCAATAAAAGACACGAATGATGTACTTTTCATGGTCAAATAAATTGACATCCAAAGAAAAGTGTTATAATATTGCTAATAGAATGGATGCCCATTAGTATTCTAAAAGAAGGTTATATCAAGCTATAAAGATGGTGTCATTGGTATTTCAAAGGAGGTTATGTCTATTGGTATTACTTATTACTTGTAACATCTTTTACCATTTGCCTATAAATAGATGGCATGGAATTGTATTTAAGAATGACGAAATAAGATATGGATGAAATAAGAAAAGATAAAATAAGTGAGAACATATTTCAACATTTTCTTTTCTTAGTCTTTTTGTTCTATCGTTACTCTTTAATTATATAACATTAGTTTGGACTTTGGACTTATGCAAAAGAGTCACATTAGTTTGGACTTTGGACTTATACAAAAGACTCTTTTTGATGATTGGCTAGTAATTCATATAGGCTTGAAGCTCATTAGTGAGGCATTATGGAAGGGTTTGTTAGTATAATAGTGTTTCATTATAAGCAGGCTAGGTCCTTTTCTCTCTTATATTAAGATTAGTTTTTCCCAACAAATATATCACCTAAGAAGCTTTCATATAATGATGCAAATAGGTATGAATTTTATTTTGTTATTATTTAGTGTTTTAACCATACATATATGATCCTAAAATTTCAACACCTAATGTTTCAACTTTTTTTTCTTCTCATTTATTTATATATTTTTATAACTTTGGGATTTACAACTCTCAACCTCTTCTCACGCTGCCCAACTTTGCTCTTATTATGATGTATTTATGGCTCATAAAATGCACCTTATAACTGTAGGTATTCCGTAATAACGACTAAAACAGGAATAATTTTCTGAAGCCCCTGACGAAAAGAAATCCTTATTTTCCACAATTTAATAATAAACTGCAATATCCTGATGGACGGTAACTTTTTTTCAGGATAAATCATGGGACAATATTGTTTTCAAATTCCTAATATCATATTTACAAGTTAAAGCAAGATAGGATGATGATTTGACAACAATGGTTAGATCCATTTGTTTGTGTTAATATATTGATATTTTAGTGAGCTGCTCTTAGTTAAAATTACATCTGCTTGCCCTTTTATTGCCACCCAAGTATGACCTTAAAGATCCATAGAAATCTACAAATCTTTCAAGAATTTTTTTTAAAATTTAGTAATACAAGCATTTCAAGAATTAAAATCCAAAAATAGCAATGATAAGTTACATCATAATTTTTTGTTACTTTTTTCTTAAAAGAGCTCCTAACAAGATTTTTCTTCGTGTTCTACTAGAGTCTTCACTGTAAAGCTACAATGCATATTTTGATTAGGATAATTGAAGAATAGATACCAACTCAATTTGATAGGATCAGATTAATTTGATTCTTTGGATTAATAGAATTGATTCTGTTGAGGGGTAAAATCGCCATTGCATTGATAACCATGCAAAGAGGCTAAGATCAGCACTGGCCCTCACTTGCTACACTGTGCCCACAAAGAATGAGCTAACCAATATGATTCGGCAGATCGAGCAACCCATAGCTCAGCTCAATCCATAGCTTGGCTCCCCCGAGCAATCCACTCGGCTCCCCGAGCAATCCATAGCTCGGCCTCTCCGAGCACTCCATAGCTTGACATGCGCCTCCGCGGAATGAAACTGTTTTCACGTCCGGCTTATTTCTTCTGTCATATCTCAGCCGCCCTCGTACCTTGGCTGCTAAAGCCATGCTTACACCCCAGCAGCACGAACTATTTGTGCATTTCGGCCATCAAGGCCGGGTCGTCCCTCGACCGTCCGAACCAAGCCTTTCTGCGCCCCTGCGGAACCTAGTGCAGGAGAGCCCAAGTTCAGTGTAACAGAATTTCAAACGATGAATCATATCGAGACGTGGCCTAGGACCTACATAGTCATCGGATCTTGGGCCATCAGAAAGCTCTCCCAGCCGTCGATCCTCTAACGGATAGGATACGGATCTTACCGGCCTCACAACAGCTTGATTCGAATCATCTTCGAATCCCAACAACCTTCGAACCTTCCAGAAGGCGCTCAAGATTCAGGTGATTGCCTATAAATAGGACACTTCCAGATTTTTCAGGTACGCGACTCTGCTCAGTCTCAGCATCACTCTCTCTCTTTCACTGCTTCCCCCCTCTCCGCCATTGGTGCTCCACGAGCTCCCGATGGCCACCCCTGGAGAGACTCCCCAGAGGGTCCTTCTCCCCATTTTGTTGATCGTTGATCTCCACTGACTTGAGCGTCGGAGGGTCTTCCGCGGAGGGCCACCCCCAACGCCTCTCGCGTGAGGACTTCTTTGCAGGTCCGCCCAGGAGGAAGCCCAATCAGGAGACTGATCGCGCCCGAGTCGGAGGACGGATCCGGCGGCAATAGATTGGCGCTAGAGGAAGGGCCTCAAGTCCCATTAAAACTTGAAGAAAGGAGATAAGGATCTCGATCTGGAAGAGAACCTCTCCAATGGCTAATCGGAGAAGAGCAACTTCTGAAGCCCAGGACCAGGTCGCCTCCCAGAGACCTGATCCGATGAGTATCGTGGCACCGCCGCCGCCACCAGTTGAGACCCCGTCGCCCAGCTATCCCAGTGACCCAGGACCAGTTTGCCACACTGGTCCAGCAGGTCCAAGCCCTGACCCATCTGGTTCAGGAGCGCCTTGCAGCTGCCCCTGCTCCATGCCTCCCTAAGGAGGCCGCAGCTCCTTTTTCTCCGGCCACCTCTTCTTCTGGTCCGCATGGAGCCGCGGACCCCCCACACCGACCCAAGGAGGCCAGACCAGTCCCACAAGGGGGCTGCGACAGGATCTCCCAGATCTCGGCGGGCCCGGTCCCTCTCTCCGGAGTCCTCCCGCCATGATTCGATGCCATCCCGCGCTCTCCTCGCCGGCCCCTCCTCTTATATCTGAAGAGGAGATCCGCCGACAGCTCCAGGAGATGCGTCAGGAGCTGGACGCCGCCAAGCAGGCTCATCGCCTCAGCCTAAGGCAGAGCAGGGCATCCCCTTCTCCAAGGGGATCATGGAGGAAGTGATTCCCTCCCATGTTAAGCTACCCGCCATCGAGCCCTACCATGGCTCCTCCGATCCCGATGATCACCTCAGCAGCTTTCGGTCGATCATGATGTTCCACGGGGCATCAGATGCGATCCTGTGCCGCGCCTTTCCCTCCACCCTTAGAGGGTCCGCTCGAACCTGGTTCAACGCTCTGAAACCGGGTTCCGTTGATTCGTTTGACGAGCTGAGCCATCTTTTTATCGGCCAGTTCGTCAGCAGCCGCCGTCACCGACGAAGATCCGACTCCCTCTCTGAAGTTAAGCAGAGAGAGGGGGAGTCCTTGAGAAATTACCTTGGCCGCTTCAATAAGGCCATGCTGGAGGTGGACCACCTTAATCATGAGGTGGCTATGTCCCCTAGCGGGGGAGTTTTGAAGGAGAGCGACTTCTACCTGGCGATGGAGGTCAGTTACCCCCCGAACCTCTCCGATATGATGGCCCTGGCAGACAAATACGCCAGAGTCGAAGAATCACGGAGGGCTGCCCGCCGAGCTGGCAAAGAAGAAAGAATCCAAGGGCTCGGACAGGCATCGACCTACCCGTCAGCCAAGCCCACCTCGTCGCCAAAGAGCTCCCCCACCGCCACCAAGAAATCGCTCCCGGAGCCCGCCTAGGCGGTTTGACCGATACACCCCACTCACTGTTCCTAGGGCGCAGATCCTCATGGAGATAGAGCGCCAGCTCCCCCGACCAGCTCCTCTCCGAGGGAACCCAACCCGGAGAGACCCCACCAAATACTGCCGCTATCACCGGGAGCATGGCCACGATACCGAGGAATGCTGGCAGTTGAAAAATGAAATTGAGAGGCTAATCCACGGGGCCGACTGAACCAGTTCAGGAGGGCGCCCGAGCCAGGACAAGGGGGTGATCGCAGCCCGAGCTTCAGCAGCCTCCTCCTCCAAATCCACCCGTGATCGGCCATATCAATGTGATTGAAGAAGCCGGTAGTTCGTCGAACTCCAAGAATGATGAAGGTTCGGCGCCGAAGAAAGCACGAACGGGTGAGCTCTCCTTCTCCGACGATGATCTCCAGGGATACAATTCCCACATGACGACGCATTAGTTGTATCTCTCAATTTAAATAACTATGATGTAAGTCGGATCCTTGTTGATAGTGGAAGCTCCGTAAATGTTCTGTACCTTGATGTGTTCGCCAAGATGAAATTGCTCATGGAAAATCTCCGAGCCGTGGACTCCACCTTAATGGGGTTCACCGGCGATGTTATCGTCCCAGAAGGGGTCGTAACTTTAACGGTTCGGGCAGGAATCTGGCCCCTTGTGGCCACTGTTCACACAGACTTCCTGGTGACCAAGCTTCGGTCGCCCTACAATGCGATATTTGGGAGACCCGGCCTGATGTCCCTCAGAGCCGTCGTCTCCATTCCGCACCTATCTATGAAGTTCCCCACCGGGCGGGAGTTGGTGTTGTCCAAGGAAGCCAAACTATGGCTCGGCAGTGTTTTGTCACCAGCCTTCAGTCCAGGATGCCTGAGGTTGATGGGCTGGACGCTCGGGAGGACTTCGCCGAGCAACGAGGAGAACCAGCCGAAGAACTGGAAGAAGTACCGCTGGACGAAGCCCGGCCCGACCGAACTATAAAGATTGGGTCGCTACTGAAAGGCGAGTCCGGCAGGAACTGATCGACTTTCTCCGAAGCAACGCCGATGTCTTCGCCTGGTCCGCCTCCGACATGCCAGGAATCAGCCCTGATGTTCTCGTCCATCGCCTTAACGTGGACGAGATGCATCCCATCAAACAGAAGAAAAGGAGCTTCGCCCCAGAGCGACAGAAAGCTATCGAAGAGGAGGTTGATAAGCTTATCAAGGCGAACTTCATTCGGGAGGTGAATTACCCAAGTTGGCTGTCGAATGTTGTCATGGTAAAGAAGTCGAACGGCAAGTGGCGGATCTGCATCGACTTCACCGACCTCAACAAAGCGTGCCCGAAGGACAGTTTTCCTCTCCCCGAATTGACCAGCTTGTAGATGCCACCTCGGGTCATCAGATGCTGACATTCATGGATGCCTATTCGGGCTACAACCAGATCCGGATGGCCCCGAAGATGAAGAGAAGACCGCCTTCATAACTGACCGAGGTACTTACTGTTACCGTGTTATGCCCTTCGGTCTTAAAAATGCAGGTGCCACCTACCAAAGGCTGGTCAACAAAGTCTTCAAAGAGCAAATCGGCCGGAACATGGAGGTATATGTCGACGACATACTGGTCAAGAGCAAAGAAGCGTCACAGCATGTCGAGGATCTCTCGGAAAGCTTCGCGACACTCGCAAATATCGGATGAAGCTCAACCCAACTAAGTGCGCCTTCGGCGTTAACTCTGGAAAGTTTCTCGGCTTCATGGTTTCCCAACGGGGCATCGAAGCCAACCCCCAGAAGATCCAGGCTCTTCAGCAGATGGCGCCCCCAGCATCTGTTAAAGAAGTCCAGCGCCTGACTGGAGAATAGCGGCCCTTAATCGCTTCGTGGCTCGGTCTGCCGAAAGATGCCTCCCTTTCTTCAAAACTCTTCGGTCGGCTAAGAATTTCCAATGGTCTTCCGAGTGTCAAAAATCATTCGAAGATCTCAAAAAGTACCTCGGCTCTCCCCCTCTCCTCAGCAGTCCAGATCCTGGAGAAACATTGTTCCTGTATCTGGCTGTCTCGGAAGGTGCCATTGGCTCGGTGTTGGTCAGAGAAGAAAATAAGACCCAGAAGCCAATTTATTATGTCAGCAAACTGCTCCGAGACGCGGAAACGAGGTATACCCGGATTGAAAAGATGGTGTTGGCTTTGATAACCTCGGTCCGAAAGTTGCGGCCATACTTCCAAGCACATTCTGTGACAGTCCTGACCGATCAACCCATCAAGGCGGTAGTCCATCATCCGAGACATCGGGGAGGATGACCAAATGGGCCGTCGAGCTGAGCGAGCATGACATTCGGTTTCAACCTCGTCTGGCCATCAAAGCTCAGGTGCTAGCTGATTTCCTCCTCGAATGCACTATCCCGGAGGATGGCTCCACTCCCAACTCCCCGAACGCCCAAATCTGACGCCCGGTGGCTCCTCCATGTCGACGGGTCATCCAATGCCCATTGCTCAGGTGCTGGCTTAATCCTCACCAGCCCGGAGGGGGTGACTTTCGAATATGGCGTCCGCTTCTCCTTCCCAGCCTCCAATAACGAGGCCGAATATGAAGCTCTGCTCACGGGCTCCGAATCGCCCACGACCTTAAAGTGAAGAGGCTGAATGCCTTCACCGACTCTCAGCTGGTGGCTGGCCACGTACGGGGCGAGTTTGAGGCCCGGGAGCCGAACATGGTTCGATATCTCCAAGAGGTTCGAAGCCTACTTTCCCATTTCCCTGAATTTGAAGTTATTCAGATTCGAGATCCGAAAATGCCCGTGCCGACCTATTGTCTCGGCTGGCAACTGCGGAATCGATGGATGCCGAGCGAAAATTTCATCTGGAGATTTTGGAGAGGCCCAGCATTGCGGAAGCTAACCGAGTAATGCAAATTGAGGCCGAACCATCATGGTTCGACCCCATCCTGAAGTATCTTAAAGAAGGATCGCTCCCAGCCGATCGAAGGGAAGCTAGAAAGCTGAAGCTGCAAGCCACCCACTATGTGCTAATTGACGACCAGCTCTACAAGCGGTCCTTCTCTATGCCGCTGCTCAGATGCCTTCGCCCATCTGAAGCTGATTATGCCCTTTGGGAGGTACACGAAGGAATTTGCGGCAACCATCTGGGAGCCGGTCTTTATGCCACAAGGTGCTGCGTCAGGTTACTATTGGCCTACCATGCAAAAGGATGCTGACGACCTCGTCCGAGCTTATGACCCATGCCAAAGACACTCCAGCATTCAGAGGCTCCCCTCCGCCAACCTGGTCCCCATTTCCTCCGCTTGGCCCTTGCCAAGTGGGGAATGGACATTCTCGGCCCATTTCCACTTGCCATGGGACAGCGAAAATTTTTATTCGTCGCCATCGACTACTTCACCAAATGGGTCGAGCGGAAGCAGTTGCTCAGATAACTGAGGCTCGAGCCAAGGACTTCGTGTGGAGGTCCATCATCTGCCGCTTCAGCCTCCCACACACCATCATTACTGACAACGGCAAACAATTCGACAATCCGAGTTCCGTCAGTTCTGCGAGGAGCATGGGATCCATCACCGCCTTACCTCGGTCGGCACCCATAGGCTAATGGAGAAGCCGAGGTAACTAACGAACCTTGCTTCAAGGATCAAAGCTCGGCTCTCAGAGCCCGAGGTAGATGGATGGACAAATTGTACCATGTCCTATGGGCCTACGCACCACCCCAAGAGTGCCCACGGGCGAGACCCCATTTCGAATGGCCTTCGGCACAGAGGCCGTCATCCCCATGGAGATAGGACTCCCATCCCTGCAGGTGGAAAGCTACTCGGAGGAAGCCAGTGACGAGCAGCTCTGCACCAACCTCGACCTGATAGAGGAGATCAGAGAAAAAGCTCGGATCAGAATAGCTGCCTACCAGCAAAGAGTGGCCCGTTACCATGCCTCCAGGGTCAAAGGGAAAGCTTTCTCGCCTGGCGACCTCTTTCTCCGGAAAATATCTGTCTCCAAACCGCTAGAGCAAGGAAAGCTAGCTCCGAACTGGGAAGGCCCCTACTAAGTAACGGAAGTCATCGGACCTGGTACCTACAAACTACAAGATCTAAGCGGGAGACCCATTCCTCGACATGGAATTCGACAACCTCCGCAAGTATCATCAGTAGGGTACGCCTTCTACAGGCTTGCCTTCTTAATTTTTGTTGGCATATTGTTTTCATGATTCATGGCATGATTACCACAATTATATCACCAAAAATCATAAAGAAAACAGATGCTGCTTACCAATCCTCGGTACGACCAAGTTATCTATTTAAGCAGGGAACCTCCGAACCTCGGCTGGGCCGAGCAACAAATCTCCGAACCTCGGCTGGGCTAAGCAACAAATATCTGAACCTCAACTGGGCCGAGTAATAAATCTCCGAACCTCGGCTGGGCCGAGCAATAATCTTCGAAGCCCCGACCAAGACCGGAGTGCATAAGCCCAGCCAAGACCGGAGTGCATAAATCTTGGCCAAAGCCAAGGAACTTTTCCCATTATTAAAGCCTCAACTCAAAGTCGAAACGCATGCCTCGTTATCACAAGTCCCGACCGAACCAAATAATCTCCAAGGTTCCATCTAGATTTGAGCGGCTTACAAGCCCCGATCGGGTCGGACAGCGCAAAATCCTCAGCCAAAACTGAGCGATAACTCCGCGCCTTAGCCTACGCCAAGTAAGATACTATCAAAAGATGCGGACGAACCGAGCGACTTCTTAAACATTCCAAGACAATGAAAGCGCCCCACGGTGCTTCGGTAGAGGTGAACCTCCTTCTACCCAACAATAAAGACATACGAGCTGTCTCTTCCGAAGAAACACCTGTTTGTTCTATAGATGAGACCATATTTACCGTGTGAGTCCACAGGACCGCCCAAGTCTCCCTTTGGCTCGAATAGGAACAAACGGTCTCCCTCACTGAGGATCGAACATCGATCTTAGCAAAAAACAAAGCGGCGAGAACACTGCCAAAGTATGCTATGACACGGGAGCAACAACTCTCGACACAAAAAAGAAACATGTGCTAAAAAGAAAGAACAAAACTTTCTTTATTTCATTATCAGTAAAATGAATTACAACCTCCTAAGAGGCATTACAAGTGTGTCATAGCACAGGAAATAAAGACGAGCAAATGACTCGGCCTGACTGTTGTGACCAGCTTCAGTTAATAATGATATCTCGGCATCCGGCCTGAGACATCAGAGAAATCAGAAAGGGTGGATGAGCCTTGTCCCAAGCCACCCATCCACGGAGCCCTCGGCGAGTGGGAAGAAAACCCATGGATGCTGATGCCGGGGGACTCGTACAAATTGAGTGTGTACTGCTAGCCACTGCCCAAGTCAAAAGGCAATGTACTAGCAGACAACACACCATCACCCCCTCCTCACATGGCAAAAGATTTCCCGGCGGATGAGCCCAGGAATCCGGATCAGGGAGGAGGCGAAGTTCACGTAAGCCATGGGGGGTACGCGTACATTCCTACCCTGCGTCCCCCATAGCAAACCGCAAAGGACACATAGGAAGCGCGTATGTGCGCTCTCCATGTGATCTCTGCAAACCTTCTGTGCGCTCTCCATATGATCTCGGAACTCCTCTCTTGAAGACGAGCTGCTCTCCAGCGGCCCTTTCATCGCCCCAACTATTCGGGGGAAGACAACTTGCCAAAGGGAAACTCAGTCCCCCTACTCTCAACCTCGGAGACATGGACGTCACAAACGCTTACACAACTCACAGAAGGGAAGGTCTTGTGGATGGCCTAACACGGCCCCTTCCTCCCCTCATTTTTAGGCAAACAAACCGGGGTTTGCTATCAGAGCAGAGAGCCTCGAGATTCGAAATGCCCTATCTACACTACCACATGGCCTCCCAGGACGAAAGTCGCACCCTTCGATGTGCGCCAAAATGCATCGCCTGAGTCATGACGCACGCCAAAAGATTTTTCTCTGACCTCGAATCAAGGGCATTAAATGCAGAAGATTGTCCGCAGACCCTCAAAACATGGGCTGGCCCAAGGAATTTTCCTTCTTTGAGAAATGCCAGAAGGCAAGCGATCCACCTCCGGTCCCGAATCAGGAGCCTTAAATGCCCCGAATCGCCTACGAGTTCTGATCCACCTCCCCGAATCAGGAGCCTTAAATGCCCCGAATCACCTACGAGTTCCTAGGATGTGATCAAGCCTGGGAAACTCCCACTCGAAGGCAACACCGTCCAATGAAAATCGAATGCTTGTCCCGCACGTCAAAAGGGCGTACATCGGAAAAGATCAGTGCAGTAAATGCTCTGGGCAAAAGGCAAAAATGCCCCTCTTCCGGGATGTCTTGTATACCTCGACAAAAAGTGGGCTGGTCCCAATCAGATCGAGGTTAAATGCTACTTTATCCATCAGTCTAAACTGGTACTGACGGAACGCTCCTCATGCTATAGAGAGACCGAATGATATGAAGCATTTCGGATGAAACTCATAAGCCCTCCTTTATCTCGGTCAAAAATGGAAGCGCCACATCCGTGCCTTACCGCGATCTCCAAGGGTCCCCTAAGGGGATAGATCATTCGCAAGACTCATACAACGAGAACCAAAATCTTAGAAATGAAAAATAAATGGCCATGAGCACAAGGGTTACAAAAAAACTTTCATTCATTCATTGCAAAAAGAGAAACAAAAAGAAAGAAAAGAAAAGGATACACTAGCCCTCACTGGGGCTTACTGTCCTCCCCTGGCGCCACCGAGCTTCCCCCGTGACGTGGGGTTAGTTCGGCAACCCGCTGCTCAAGGGACGCCACCTCCCCCTCCAGCCGGTCGTTGATTCGGCAGAGGAGCTCGATCTCTCTCGTGCGATGGTCATATACTGCTCAGCCACCCTCACAAGCTCCTCGTGGCTTGCAAAGGACATCGCCAGAACTTCTACGTCAACAGTCACCATCGCACGGCCCCTATGGGACTCCCCGTGGCCTCTGCCGCCACTGCCAGATGCTCCGGCAGACCGCCCCCTGCCTCTGGAAGCCATCTTAGTGGTTGAAAATCTTGGGAGGTTAGCTAGGAAGGCGGTTAACGATGGCGTACCCCCCACCAGTATTTGTACCACTTCGAGCGAGTATTCTGATCGCCCGAACCACGTTTCCAATACCATTACTGCGGAGGCGCACCACGTGTCGCCGCCTCAGTGGGCTCTCGCGGGACCGAAGAGTCCCTCCCCTCGACAAAGAGGATCATAAATAGATAACGCTCGGAATGTGCCCTCTGTTCTTTGAACCCAAGCCCCCTTTTATTTAGATCACGGCGCTTGGGATTACGTTCCCCACTCCTGAATCAACACTTCGGGATAAGGAGCCTCGGAGGGGTCGAGTAATAAATCTCCATGCCTCGTCCAAGGGCGTCTTCTCTTCGGGAATGGACATGAAGAAGGAGAAGAAAAGGTCAATCAAAAAAGGCAAACAAACGAAAACAAAAGGTCCGTTTATACAAAAAATACACATGAGGGCCCCCAAGAAATTAAGGCTGGGATCAGACCCAGCGTCTCCTACAGCAGCATCAGCGGGGGCACCGCTTGGCTCCCCCTTCTTAACAGTGTCCCGCCGAGATACCTCGGCAGCCGCATCGGCGCCCAGAACAGCTTCGAGATCAATGTCTGAATCTCCTCATATTCGTCCTCCTCGGCTCCCGGGGTGCGGGTCTCATAGCATTCAGCTCCAGATAGGACAAGTCCAAGTCAGGATAAGCTTGAGTGACCTTAGCTCGCGCCTCATCTTCGCCGAACCGGAATGTATCGGCACAAGCCGCCCTGCGTTCCTCGATAAATTGAGTAGAGCTCTTATACTCCTCCACCGCTGAAGAGGCCCACGCGTTTGCCTCGGCCAATTGTTTCTCCAATTCAGAAGTCCTTCGACGCCTCGAAGCCATCTCCTCTCCGAAGGCCTTCAGCCGCTCCTAGAACTCCAGGCTCATCTTGTTCACCTGCAGACAAAGAGCCAAGTAAGGCAAGAGTCGAAGGCCAAAACAGACAAAACAGGGGACACCCTACCTGCTCGTCCCGCCGAGCCAGTTCATGGCTCAGTACTTGAACCCTATCGAGAGCCTTCGATTTAGCCGATTGATTTTGACGAAGACTCTCTTGAGTTCATCAACCTAAGACTGTCTGTCCCCAATCTCCGATGAGCATAGTCGAGATCATCGGAGAGCCGAGCAGCTTGCTCATCCGACCATTTTAGCTGATCCTTCATTTTGGCAGCTCTTTATTCAAACAGGTAAGCTGGTCCTGCTACTACCGACACTTGTGCTCCTCCTCCTCGAGCCTCTTACTCCAGTTGCTTCTATCTTCGGTGTGGCTGGCCTTCAGTTGGTCCCATCTCTTCTCGAAAAACTACTGCATGGCCTTGACCTTATCTTTGTGCTCCGCTCTAATCTGTGATAATTCCATACTAGCCTTATCGGATTGCTCGCGAAAGCCCTGAAGCTCATTGACTTGCATTGCAAGTTGAGAGGCTCTTTCTCTCTCAGCTGTAAGAATCTTGTGAGTCTCCTCGAGCTCCCTTTGGGAGATCGCCAAAGCTCAGGAAAGACTGGCTGTTGAATCCACCCTCTCCTTGAGGTGACCCATTTCTTTACGGACCTGAGCCCAAGCTCCGACAGCCAGATGCAAACGCCATTTCAACACCCTCATGATCAAAGCATTCTGCGAAAAGAATCACACGTATGGAAACATAGTCGAACTAACTAACTAAAAACTTTACTTCGGGGCGATGGCTTACCCGAGATGCATAATCCATGGCAATCCTCGTGAGGGAAATGTCATCGATCTTGGTAAGAAGGAAAGCTTCACTCGGCACTCTAGTATACCTGAAGGCTACATCGACAAGGCCACAGGATCGTCCCCTCCGGCCGAGGAACTTTCTCCCTCATGGAACGTAGACCGCATTAAAGCAGAGAACATGGCACTAACCTCCGGATTGTGCAAGTGAAAATCTTCACTCAGGGGGCCAACTTGGGACCCGCGGCCCCTAGAGCCCTCGTCCGGCTAACCTCCTCCACCAAGGCCCTCATTTGAGAGTCCTCAGGCATTTTAGCTCTGGCAAGGGGAGCCTCAACCCGGACGTCCCCTTTGCTTAGTGGCTCCCCTTCTTCTTCAGACATTTCTCTGCCCTTGGTAGACTCCTCTTGAGCTTCAATCTCTCTCGGGGCCTCCGGTGCCTCGGTCGAAGGCCTTTTGCCGGAAGACGTACCGCGAAGTTCGATCACTGGTTCAGCTGGTTCGGTTGCCCCTTCATCCTCTGCCGGCTCTCCCGCAGGCAGCCCAGGCTGAACTTTAGCAGCTACAACCGTTTCTCCCACCTCGATTGAAGAAGAGACCACTCCTGTCTCTGCCTGCAATGCCTCTGGACCATCGGCATCCAATGAGGAAGACCGGGCGACCCCGACCGCAGGGGTCTCCGAGTAAACTGACGTCGCTTCCGCACCATCATCTGGCAAAATGACAACAGGTGGTGAGGAATTTTGGCAGCCTCCTCGAAACCCCAGCGGTATCCTGACCTCTCCCTGCTGACGGACCTTCCTCCGGCATCGAAGGACCGCGCACGCTGCTGGAACTTCGATACTTTCATCCCGTGGCGATGAGGAACGGCGATCATCACCATCTCTTCTGATCCCCCTAGGGTGGGAACCGGAAGGGCGAGACCTTTTCTCGGCCCTATGCTTACTACTGGGGCTGGGCCTCCCGTGATGCTTACCTAGTTCCTCTATCATCCGATCTACGAACGCTGACCTTTCGGCTGCAGACGCAATGCGAAAAGAGCATCCTCTGATAGAAGGGTGCTAGCTGGAAGCACTCGATTGCTGTGCAATACGACTAGATCCCTCTTCTCCTGCTTGGATAACTCTGGATGCGCTTCCGGATCTTTTACATAACGTCCCCACACCCAAGGAAAATCGAGCCGATATTTCCTTCGACTATGAAGAATCGCGATTTTCATTCTTTTATCGACGACGGATTGTCTGAAATCATCTTGAAAGACCTCCGGGGACAATGTAAGGCCACTCGGAAGCCCTCCCAGAAACCAAGTTGTAGCACACCCTGAACATCGGGAGAGTCACGGTTACCCCAACGCGGCTGCACAGCAAGATGAATCCGATAAGGTTGCGCCAGCTATTGGGAGCCACCATGGTGAAGCATATGTTGTAGAACCTCATCACCTCCTGAACCAGCGGATGAAGAGGAAACCTGAGGCCCGCCCTCAAACTTCCCTCATAACAGAATGCTCCATCCCCTAGTTCAAATGTCACCCTGTCATCGGCCGTCGGAGTAACAGGGCAACATCCCAAGGAATCTTGTATAGGTGGCGTATCCGTTCCAGATCCGCCAGGGTCACCTCCGAAGCCAAATCGCTCGAACTCACCATGCTTTCGATCGAAAGAGACGCTGAGCAAGGTCGCCAAGAAAATAGGAGAACGAAGTTCTTCGAGGGAAAGCAAAGAGCGCTGCGAATGGGGTTGGCGCCGCTTCAACTCGTTTTTTCAAAAGAAACCGCCTCAAGGAGAAGATAAAGCGTCTCAACCAAGACGTCCGGAACCGCCACTGCAGGCACCGTGAAGATCGAGATCCCCTACGTGGCGCAACCCCGGCCGTTGCACCCAAGAAATGATGGATCCACCTCGTAAAGGTAAGGCGACCACGCAGCATTACCTAGGGCATCATTGCGTGGGCTATCAAATCTAGATCCCCCCGTTCGGATCGCACCACATAGGTCTATACTCCCTATGCCCAAACCTACGCTTCAAACTAGGGAGTGGAGGGCATGTGTTGAGGGGTAAAATCATCATTGCATTGATAATCGTACTAAGGGGCTAAGATCAGCCCTGGCCCTCACTTGCTACACTGTGCCCACAAAGAATGAGCTAACCAATATGATTCGGTGGATCGAGCAACCCATAGCTCGGCTCAATCCATAGCTCGGCTCCCCGAGCAATCCATAGCTCGGCCTCCCCGAGCAATTCCTCCCCGAGCAATCCATAGCTCGGCCTCCCCGAGCAATCCATAGCTCGGCCTCCCCAAGCAATCCATAGATCGGCTCCCCCGAGCAATTCATAGCTCGGCCTCCCCCGAGCAATCCATAGCTCGGCCTCTCCGAGCACTTCATAGCTTGACATGCGCCTCCGCGGAACGAAACTGTTTTCACGTCCGGCTTATTTCTTCTGTCATATCTCAGTTGCCCTCGTACCTCGCTGCTCAAGCCATGCTTACACCCCGGCAGCGCGAACTATTTGTGCATTTCGGCCATCAAGGCCGGGTCATCCCTCGACCGTCCGAACCAAGCCTTTTTGCACTCCTGCGGAACCTGGCACGGGAGAGCCCAAGTTCAGTGTAACAGAATTCCAAATGATGAATCATATCGAGACATGGCCTAGGACCTACACAGTCATCGGATCTTAGGCCATCAGAAAGCTCTCCCAGCCGTCGATCCTCTAACGGATAGGATACGGATCTTACCGGCCTCACAACGGCTTGATTCGAATCATCTTCGAATCCCAACAACCTTCGAACCTTCCAGAAGGCGCTCAAGATTCAGGTGATTGCCTATAAATAGGACACTTCCATATTTTCTAGGTACGCGACTCCTCGCTCAGTTTCAGCATCATTCTCTCTCTTTCACTACTCCCCCCCTCTCCGCCATTGGCGCTCCACTCGAACTCCCGATAGGCCACCCCTGGAGAGACTCTTCAGAGGGGTCTTCTCTCCATATTTATTGTCCGTCGATCTCCACTGACTTGAGCATCGGAGGGTCTTCCGCGGAGGGCCAAAGGGTCTTCCGCAGAGGGCTATCCCCAACGCCTCCCGTGTGAGGACTTCTTTGCAGGTTTGCCCAGGAAGAAGCCAATCAGGAGACCGATCACGTCCGAGTCGGAGGACAGATTTTGGCGGCAACAGATTCTAAATTTAAAATCTTAAAATCAAACCATTAGAATGGTTCTTGCAAGGTTTCAACCTATTTTCTAAGCAGAATTTATCAATTTAAGGTTTAATTTTTTTAAAGCATAATTTAAGGTTGATTCTTTAATTTTAGTTCCACGATTTTTATTCATACTTTCTAAGTTATTTACTATCTTTACTAAAAAAATATGTTTATATTAAATCAGTCAATAAATATCATATATTCTTATTATTGAACATGATCTAATAAAAAAATTCTAACCATTAAATCAATTATGTGCCAAATAAGAAAAAAAAATAAAAAATTGGTTGGGTTAGTTTGAAGGTATAATTAAATTGATTCAGAGTGCAAAATTTATGAAATCAAACCTGATTAGATTTGTAAAAGCAATCTTGATAAGATTGATTATCGATTCTATTTGAAATTCTTTAAATTAAGTTATGTGCTCTTTTTCAATGTAATTTTATAATTTTTTACTCTATTTTTGAATGACGGATAATAGCATTATTTTATCATTTTTTTTGTTATAATTTGTAGACAAATTTTTTATTGATTGGTATTAAGATAAATTTTTTATTTGAGTTTTGAAGAAATTTTTTATATATAACATTGTGACTCTAACTGAAACAGGATCTCTTTGTTGTTGTTGAATACAACAATGTAAAAATAAAAATTTAAAATTTAAAAATTTAAAAATTGTTCCATTCACTTTCAATATTTTTATAGTACTGCTCAACATCTCATAAAAATAAAAAATAAAAAAAAGCATTCTTATAAAAAGCTTCAAATGTTACCTAAACATTATTATTTTCGATTAGATTTATTAAATATTAATTTATTTTGTTGATTGACGCTATGCATCAATTTTTGTGGCACTGCAATGTTACGAAATGATTGAAATGCAAAGGGCATAAGTAATGGACTTTCTCACTGATAGAGATATAGACTAAAAGATATGCTTTATGTTATGTCTTTACATTTTTAATGAGAATTCATTTGAGCAATGTGTGCCATTTACTATATATATGTGCATGTGTCTAGTATTTACAAAGAGTATTTGATCTAGTGTGTAGAGTACGGCTTACACACAGAAGACTAGATCATCGGTTCTTTTGGAATACAAGTTTATTGTTCACAGTTTTAGATGAATTGGACACACCATCAGTAGAACTGTAGCACAAATTTTTAGTAGGTCTGTCTTGACTACGGGGAATGGTTTATTCTAACTATTTGTGCTAGTACACTTTGTGTGTATTGAACAGGACCCAGTTGAGTTGATTATTTTATACTGACTTTATAAAATAATTTAGAACTCATGAATATTATGATTACTTATGCTCTTAATCTGAATTCTATTTCTAGACACGTGTATGTAGTGATTATTGCTTTGATTACACATAGAGTGAGATTCTATATGAGTCAATAAACTCAGTGGGTTGGGCAATAACATTATATATGGTGAATATTAATAGTTGAAGGAATCCACGTCCTGTTAATTTGGATTGATGATATCCCCTTGAGAAAGCTTATAAGTTTTGATTGTATCAAATCTTGCAAGTGGATTTTGAATCCGATACATCAAATAAGTTAAGTGGATAAGTCTCAAGGATAATAACAGCCAATTAAATTATATTGTCAGTATTTAAATTTAATTGGTGGATATCTGTAATCTTAACGTGGGGAGATAATAAGTATTTAATATTAAGGCTCGAAAATATAAATTCGAATGTGATTAGGAGTACAATTATAATTCTTTAGTGGAATGAATTATAATTTACGTAATTGAATCCTAACCCGGGATAGGATTAGGAGATTTAATTACGTGGGAAGTCCTTTTCATATTTGCCTATTTGGTCCCTGTTGTAGCCCTATAAATACCCTCTCAGTTGGTTGCTAGGGTTAACGTTTTTGAGAAAAAAGAAAAACAAGAAACCCTAGGTCGGCCGAGAGATCCCACCATCTTGTGAGAGAAGGAAGGTATTTCGGGAATACGGCGGAAGGCTAAAAGGTTGAGGTCGAGCAATCAAATCGAAGTGTTCCAACGTTCAAGTCTGAAGGTATAATCTTATACTCATAGATTAGAACGGTAAAAGATTTTTGTATTACTCATATACGCTATAGCCGTGATCTTGGGGGTATTCCGCGCTCCCCAACAGTGGTATCAGAGCCACGGCTGATACTGTATATGAATAATGCGGCCATGTTCTCCATTAATCGGAATATGCATGCGTGGGATGGATCGTGCTTGCTGCTAACGTTGTTTTGCAGGTTTCTATCCTGTTATTATGGTCACATGAATGTATGTGTTCTGATTTAATATTGCTTAGATCTGTTTTGTGAACTCCGGTTTTAAGGAGGCGTAGGATCATTGTAATATTTTATAGCATGTATGCTCCGGTTTTTTGAGAGCTTTGTGATTGTAAATACGTAGCATGTGAACTCCTATATGGAGGCATAGGATTTTTGTAATCTGGTGCGGCTCCATGGAGGAAGATGACCTGCTGCACGTTGCAGGATATGATTCTAAGAAGAATCGTTGCAGATAGGATTCTAAGGAGAATCCTTGCATGATAGGATTCTAAAGAGAACCCGTTGCATGATAGGATTCTAAGAGAATCCGTTGCAGATAAGATTTCAAGGAAATCCGTTGCAGATCACGATTCTAAAGGAAAATTCAAAGCGCGAAGGGATCGGATGCGAAGCGGCAAATCGTCGAGCAAAGTAGCAATCATGGTGCAACAGAGATCTTCATCTGCATGGAAAATTTTGACCATAATAACAGGGATTTTATTTATCTTGTTTATATTGGTTATGTTGCATACTTGCTTGATTGTTTATCCTTTTGTTCTTATGTCTATAACTAGGAGAACATGGTTAATTGGATAATCACTTGCTGTTTGTGTTTGAATTTATAAGATAATCAAACACAAGTTTTATAACCCTCAAAATATTGTTTAAATAACTAAGTGGGAGAGGGAATTAATCACATTTAAATCCCATGGTCCCATCACTTGTTTATTGGTGAGGTAGTTAATTTCACGTGTTAGCATTAGTGCTTTCCTCCCCATAGGATGAAATTGATTGCCAGCTCACCAAGAATAATCCCTGGTAGTTGTTAATGTTGGATTACCTCTCCATCTGAGGGATCCACCATGGGACAATGGATCTAGCATTGAGTGATGGTATACACTTAGGTATAAATATTGGTATCCTCCCCATCGGAGTCACTACAAATATTTATATGACCAAAGTTAGCCAGCTAATTAATTTTACTTGGTATGTTACCTTTTACCTAGATAGTAAAATTAATAGGTTTTATCTGTCTAGATAAATGATGAGTAGTAGACGTCCTCCCATCGAGGCATACTATTCAAAATGTACTAGGCTGCTGGCGAATTCTATTATTATGTAGTGGTTGAGGGGCCCTACTTATAATTTTGAATTTAAAGTTTATTGCTCATTATATCTTATTTGATGTATGAATGATTCTCAGGATTAAAATGTCTTCTTTCAATCCACTTGCTGTGATACTCAAAGAAAACAAATTGACTGGTCCTAATTACATTGATTGGAAAAGAAACCTGGATATAGTGTTAACTGCAGAAGGGTACAAGTATGTGCTCACTCAGGTCTGTCCCGCAGAGCCCGGTGAAGGGGCTTCAGATGAGGAGTCCCAAGCTTACCGTAAGTGGGTTAAGGCTGATGAGATGGCGCGGTGTTACATATTGGCATCTATGTCAAATGTTCTGCAACATCAGCATCAATCTATGCCCTCTGCCTATGACATGATGTTCAACCTCAAAGAAATGTTTGGGGATCAGAGTCGTGCAGCTAGGCAGACTGCGATGAAAGAACTGATGAACACTAATATGGCTGAAGGAACTCCTGTCAGGGATCATGTTCTAAAGATGATTAGCCTTCTGAATGAACTGGAGATCCTTGGAGCGGAGATGGATGGGGAAACCCAAGTTGATATCATTCTCCAGTCCCTACCTGATTCTTTTAAGCAGTTCTGCCTAAATTACACCATGAACAAAATGAATTTTTCATTGGCAGAGCTACTTAAAGAACTTCAGGTAGCAGAGAGTTTCATTAATGAAGCCTGCAGTTGCTATGGTTACTGAAAAAGGTTCTTCTTCGAAGTCTCATGCTAAGAAGAAGAAAAAGGTTCAGAAAAAGAAACAGCATCAGGCCCCACAGCCCAATGGGGAAATAAAAAAGAAGGGAAAGTGCTTCGTCTGCAAGCAGCCAGGTCACTGGAAGCAGCAATGTCCAGTTTGGCTTGCCAGGAAACAGGCTAGAGGTATATCTCATTCACTTGTAGTTGAAACTTGTTTAGTGCTGTTATCTACCAGTGGCTGGTGTGTAGATACGGGAGCCACTAATCATGTTTGCAATTCTTTGCAGGGGTTCCAGCAGACCCGGCAGCTAAGTGATGGGAGATTTACATATTTCTGGGAGATGGCACGAGAGTGTCAGTAGTTGCAGTGGGAGATTTTAGCTTTTCTTTTAGTAGAAATAGAATTTTAATATTAAAAGACTATTTTTTTGTACCTTCAATTAGAAGGAATTTAATTTCAGTTTCTAAGTTGGTTGATGATGGATATTCAGTTTATTTTAATGACTCCGTTGTTATTAAGAAAAATAAACATTTATCTGTTCTGGTACATTGGTGGATGGTCTTTATATTATTAATCCTGTTTCTCCTACTGTGCAACTAAATGAAGTGAATAACAATAATAGACCATGTAAGAGAAAACATCCTTCTGAAATGAATCAAACTTATCTTTGGCACTTGCGCCTAGGTCATATAAATCTAAGACGGATTTCTAGACTGGTTCAAGATGGACCATTAGGTTCATTGGAAGTAGAGGCACTACCGGTCTGTGAATCTTGCTTAGAAGGAAAAATGACCAAGCGGCCATTCTCGGCCAAAGGCAATAGAGCTAAGGAGATATTAGAATTGGTTCACTCTGATTTGTGTGGCCCAATGAACATCCAAGCTAGAGGTGGTTTTGAGTACTTTGTCACTTTTATTGATGATTACTCAAGATATGGGTATATTTATCTGATGCGCCGTAAGTCTGAATGCTTTGAAAAATTTAAAATTTTTAAGGCAGAAACGGAGAACCGTCATGGTAAAAATATCAAGACACTACGATCCGATCGTGGTGGCGAGTACCTCTTAGGGGAGTTCACAGATTACTTATTAGATGCTGGGATTGAATCCCAGTTGTCTGCACCTAGAACGCCACAGCAGAATGGTGTAGCTGAAAGAAGGAATAGGACTCTTATGGATATGGTTAGATCTATGATGAGTTATTCAGACTTACCTATTTCGTTTTGGGGATATGCATTAGAGACCGCTGCATATATTCTTAACTTGGTACCATCTAAGTCAGTACCTAAGACACCCACAGAACTGTGGACTGGGCGCAAGCCTAGTCTAAGACATGTTCGGGTTTGGGGTTGTCCAGCACATGTACTAAAAGGTAAACCAGATAAGTTGGAATCAAGGACAGATGTATGCTTCTTTGTTGGATATCCTAAAGGAACAAAAGGTGGTTTATTTTATTGTCCTAAGGATCAGAAGGTCATTGTTAGCACCAATGCCCGATTCTTGGAGGAGGACTATATTATAGACCACAAACCCAGAAGTAAAATTGCTCTAGAAGAGTTGAGAGGCGATAAAACTAGACAGGCTCCTTTAATACCAATAGTACAAGCAGAAACACCACAAGAAAGTAGGTTCCCAAACTTCCCAATAACTATTCGTAGTGGGAGAAGTATAGTAACACGAACTGACCCTGAACTGATACAAAAGGATACCATTAATGCACCAGTTTCAGAACCAGTGCAGGTTGATGGAGCACAAGGATCAGAGTCAGATCGTATTACTACAAGCACATACAATCAGGTTGTGCCTCGTCGTAGTGGGAGGGTTGTAAATACACCTAAACGGTATACGTTCCTTGGAGAGTCATATGACAGAATCTCTGATGAACTGGATACTGAACCCAGTAGCTACAATGAAGCATTACAGGATAAAGATGCAACTCTTTGGCAAAATGCTATGAAATCAGAGATAGAGTCTATGCACTTTAATCAGGTCTGGGATCTTGTAGAACCACCCGAGGGAGTAAAACCCATCGGATGCAAGTGGATCTATAAGAAGAAGAGAGGAGCAGACGGGAAGGTGGAAACCTTCAAGGCTAGGCTAGTTGCAAAAGGTTTTACTCAGAAAGAAGGGATCGACTATGAGGAAACCTTTTCACCAGTAGCTATGCTTAAGTCTATCCGGATTCTCTTATCCATTGCAGCTCATTTCGATTACGAAGTTTGGCAAATGGATGTCAAGACAGCTTTCCTTAATGGAAATCTTGACGAATGCATTTACATGATGCAACCAGACGGTTTTATAGTAAAAGGCCAGGAGCACTTGGTGTGCAAGCTTAAGAGGTCCATTTATGGACTTAAGCAGGCATCTAGATCTTGGAATACTCGTTTTGATCAAGCTATTAAATCTTATGGTTTTGATCAAAGTCCTGACGAGTCATGTGTGTACAAGAAGCGTGATGGAAAAACTTTGGTGTTTCTGGTGCTATATGTGGATGACATCTTACTTATTGGAAACGATATGGGAGTGTTATCTTCGGTCAAGGTATGGTTATCTGGACAATTTGATATGAAGGACTTGGGAGAAGCAAGTCACATCCTAGGGATCAAGCTTTTGCGAGATCGCAAGCAAAGGATGATATGCTTATCTCAAGCCACTTATATCGATAAAATTCTCACCCGTTTTGGTATGCATAATTCCAAGAAAGGATTTCTTCCTTTCAGGCATGGAATTTCTCTATCTAAGGATCAGTGTCCTAAGACACCTGAAGAGATAGAAAGTATGAAGGCAGTTCCTTATGCTTCTGCAGTAGGAAGCCTAATGTATGCTATGCTATGTACTAGACCTGATATCTGTTTTGCCGTAGGCATGGTTAGCAGATTTCAGTCTAACCCTGGGCGAGAACATTGGACTGCAGTAAAACATATAATTAAGTACCTGAAAAGGACTAAAGATTATATGTTAGTTTACCAAGCAGATAGTCTTGTGCCTATAGGATATACAGATTCGGACTTCCAATCAGATAATGAATCTAGGAAATCAACCTCGGGATATGTGTTCACTTTGGGTGGTGGAGCAATTAGCTGGAGGAGTGTGAAGCAGACTTGTGTTGCTGACTCTACCATGGAGTAGCTGAGCTGCAAAAGAGGCTGTTTGGCTAAGAAACTTTCTTTTGGATCTTAGTGTGATACCTTCAGTGCAATTACCTATTACACTTTATTGTGATAATAGTGGGGCAGTTGCTAATTCGAAGGAACCCAGGACCCATAAGAAATCTAAACACATTGAGCGTAAGTATCACCTGATACGTGACATCGTGCAAAGAGGTGACGTGCTGGTGACCAAGGTTACATCTGAGGACAACCTGGCAGATCCTTTTACAAAGAGTTTAACTTCAAAAGTTTTTGATAGACATGTAGAGGGCATGGGAGTTAGATGTGTACAAGCATTGCTTTGAGTCTAAGTGGGAGATTGATAGAGATATAGACTAAAAGATATGCTTTATGTTATGTCTTTACATTTTAATGAGAATTCATTTTGAGCAATGTGTGCCATTTACTATATATGTGCATGTGTCTAGTATTTACAAAGAGTATTTGATCTAGTGTGTAGAGTACGGCTTACACACAGAAGACTAGATCATCGGTTCTTTTGGAATACAAGTTTATTGTTCACAGTTTTAGATGGAATTGGACACACCATCAGTAGAACTGTAGCACAAATTTTTAGTAGGTCTGTCTTGACTACGGGGAATGGTTTATTCTAACTATTTGTGCTAGTACACTTTGTGTGTATTGAACAGGACCCAGTTGAGTTGATTATTTTATACTGACTTTATAAAATAATTTAAACTCATGAATATTATGATTACTTATGCTCTTAATCTGAATTCTATTTCTAGACACGTGTATGTAGTGATTATTGCTTTGATTACACATAGAGTGAGATTCTATATGAGTCAATAAACTCAGTGGGTTGGGCAATAACATTATATATATGGTGAATATTAATAGTTGAAGGAATCCACGTCCTGTTAATTTGGATTGATGATATCCCCTTGAGAAAGCTTATAAGTTTTGATTGTATCAAATCTTGCAAGTGGATTTTGAATCCGATACATCAAATAAGTTAAGTGGATAAGTCTCAAGGATAATAACAGCCAATTAAATTATATTGTCAGTATTTAAATTTAATTGGTGGATATCTGTAATCTTAACGTGGGGAGATAATAAGTATTTAATATTAAGGCTCGAAAATATAAATTCGAATATGATTAGGAGTACAATTATAATTCTTTAGTGGAATGAATTATAATTTACGTAATTGAATCCTAACCCGGGATAGGATTAGGAGATTTAATTACGTGGGAAGTCCTTTTCATATTTGCCTATTTGGTCCCTGTTGTAGCCCTATAAATACCCTCTCAGTTGGTTGCTAGGGTTAACGTTTTTGAGAAAAAAGAAAAACAAGAAACCCTAGGTCGGCCGAGAGATCCCACCATCTTGTGAGAGAAGGAAGGTATTTCGGGAATACGGCGGAAGGCTAAAAGGTTGAGGTCGAGCAATCAAATCAAGTGTTCCAACGTTCAAGTCTGAAGGTATAATCTTATACTCATAGATTAGAACGGTAAAAGATTTTTGTATTACTCATATACGCTATAGCCGTGATCTTGGGGGTATTCCGCGCTCCCCAACACTCACCGCCTCATGGCATCCATCAATCGTTATCTATTTCCATGTTATTTGATAACAATAACGATGGAACTTTTAAGGATGAAACTTACGTATACTTTCTTAAATATAAATATAATTAAATTATATATTTTTATTTTTTATTGCACTTAAGGTTTTTTTTAATACGTTTGGCAATTGAAGATAGATAGGCTGGAACGGGAAGCTTCTATTTACACAGCAAAAATTATTCTCTACATCCTTAATTTTAAAAAAATCAATTTTTTAAATTATTTTTAAAACCCTTGCTTTCCTTTTGACTTTTTTTTTTTCGTTCGCTTTTCCTCTTTTTGGCCCGATCGTTTCAGCTCTTTTTTTGGCACTAAGTCAAAGAAAAATCAATAAAAAGGATCGATACTCGAAAGGAAGGAGAGAGCAACCAGAGAGGGAGGTATGAGGGTTTTAAAGATAGTTTAAAAAATTAAACTTTTTTAAAATATTTGAGAGGTGTAGAATGTAACTTTTGCTGTGTAAATAGAAGCTTCACTGGAAGTGCTAAAAAAAAAAAACTGAATAAAAACAGACTCCAATTGTGCATCTAACCAATAGCTTATAAATTTTATTTATTTAAAAACTTAAAGAGAACCATGGTGATCATTTAAATCATAAATTATTGTTATCCTCTAAATCAATGATATCAAAATATATTTTACAACTCTCAAAATTTTTTCCCTTCTCATATTATTTATTATTATATTATATTATATTATGATACAATTAAATTATAAAAATATTAAATTATATTTCTTTTCATAAATAATGGATAGGAGATCACTGAAATCATCCTCAATATCAATAACGAGCATGGAAACACTGAATTCAACGATGATTCTAAAAATCGATCAATCACCACGTTATGTAATCGGAGCAACCCAAACATGATCGCCTCCTCAAATCGGATATTATCCGGAAGCTCCCTAAATAAATAAATAAATAAATAAATAAGCATAAAAACATTAGGTCAGAGATTCTGCCACAGCTTGCGACCTTCTGTGGCAGAAAATTCTCATTACCTACGGTGATGATCATCCCAACCTCCGAGGATATATAGATAGATCCAAACCCTACAAAGCCAGAACATTCATCAGTTTTCAGACCATACACAAGATCGAAGAGCATAGACAAACACGAGACTCGCAATTTTGAGAGCAAGGAAAGGGTCAAACTTTGGCTGTAGCGCTGCATATTATTGATGTCCGTCCCACTTATCATTTGTCACCGATCACCGATCAGTCGGAGAACAAAGCATACGCTTCAAGAAGAAGGCAAAGACTCCTCCAACCGGCAAGGAAACTAAACCAAGGACCTATACAACGCCAAACAGTCACAGAGATCATCCATCTCCACCGTCAAGCAGCAGCCTTCCTGGCCCTCTTCGCAGCAGGGGACCTGATGGACTTGGGTTGCTTCGGCTTTGCAGGGCTGGCCTTCTTAACCCCTGGTTTCTTAGCCTTTGTAGGCTTCGGGTACTTCTTCGGAGCAGCAGCAAAAGCAGCACGGGCACTCATCTTAACCGCAGGAGCAGAGACTGTCTCCTTCGCCGGCTGCTTCTTTTCCTTCCTCGTCGGCTTCTTCTTCTTCTTGTCCTTCCCAGTCTCCGATAGTTTGAAGGAGGCCTTCACCTTCACAAGCTTGCCTTTGGCAGTGAAGTTCCTCAACTGGGTGGCCAACATCTTCTTGTAATTCGCCCGCAAAACACCCTTGTGCTTCTCCTCCATGTGCTTAGCAATGGCATAGGGGCTGGAGCCAGTCTTCTCGTTGAGCGCCAAGATCGCATCTTTGATCATCTAAACCAATCAACATCAAAACCCAGAACAAATTAGCAATCAAAACCGAAGCTTTTTTAACGTAGAAATCATCGAATTGGAGAGAGAAAGAGGAGATCTTCTTTACTTGGAAATAAGGCGGGTGGGAAGGGGCGGAGGAGGACTTAGAAGCCTTGGGCTTCTTCTCCTTCGCCGGCTTGGACTCCGCCTCAACCTCCGCCGCTGGCTGCTCGGCGGGAACGACCGCGACGTCGGCTACTTCAGCTGTCGTCATACGTGCAAGACGACGGGATTTACCTGAAAAAACCAGCGTTCTCCCGATCGCTGTTGAAGGGCACCGGAATGCGACGGCCTTTTATAGGAGGACGGGATCTGGTGGAGGAGAGGCTGGAGCGATGCGATTGGCTTCGAATGGAGGAGCACGGATCGACCGCCTCGGTGGCATGGATCGTGGCCGTCCAGTTCTCTAACGTATGTAGGGTGAAGATTGCTTCGGACGCCGGATTCGGAAAGTTCCGGGGATTCTCGGGTTCGGGGTCGGGATGCGTTCTTGCGCTTTTTTTGGCAAGCACACGCGGCCGTTCCGTCGGAAAATGGGTTGCCGAGAGAGGGCAGCGCACCGGAGGTGAGGTGAAGAGCGGGCGAAGCTGTTTGTTAGCTGTTGGGCATTAAACTTTCCAATCCATTAACTGGATCAACATGCTAGCTAATGCATCCATAACTTCTAATACAATATTATTTTCAATAAAATAATGATTTTTGATATATAGGGGATAAACAAAATAAGAATCCTTCAGAAGTTGGAGAATGTTGCCGCCGGAATCTGTCCTCCGATTCGGACGCGATCGGTCTCCTGATCGGGCTTCCTCTTGGGCGGACCTGCAAAGAAGTCCTCACGCGAGAGGCGTTGGGGTGGCCCTCCGCGGAAGACCCTCCAACGCTCAAATCAGTAGGGATCAGCGATTAACAGAAATAAGAAGAATGCTCTCTCTGGGGAGTCCCTCCAGGGTTGGCCTATCGGGAGCTCGTGCAGAGCGCTAATGGTGGAAAGGAAAAGGGGGAGCAGTGAAAAAGAGAGAGGGAGAGTGATGCTGAGATTGAGTCAGAAGTTGTGTACGGGGGCTTGCGCGTACCTCCGAGAATCTGGGAGTGTCTTATTTATAAGTAATCACCTGAATCTTGAGCGCCTTCTAGAAGGTTCGAAGGTTGTTGGGATACGGAGATGATTCGAATCAAGCTGTTGTGAGGCCGGTGAGATCCGTATCTTGTTCGTTGAAGGATCGACGGCTGGGAGAGCTCTCTGATGGCCCGAGATCCGATGACTGCGTAGGTCCTAGGCCGTTATTGCAGATCCTAGGCCACACCTCGATATGATTCATCGTTTGGAATTCTGTTACACTAGACTTGGGCTCTCCCGCGCCAGGCTCCGTGGGAGCACGGAAAGGCTTGGTTCAGACGGTCGAGGGATGACCTGGCCTTGATGGCCAAAATGCACAGACAGTTCGCGCTGCTGGGGCATAAGCACGGCTCGAGCAGCAGAGGCACGAAGGCGGCTGAGATATGACAAAAGAAATAAGCCGGTCGTGAAAATAGTTTCGTTCCGCAGAGATGCATGTCGAGCTACAGACTGCTCGGAGAAATCGAGCTATGGGTTGCTCAGGGGATCCGAGCTATGGATTGCTTGGGGAAACCGAGGTATGGATTGCTCGGGAAACCAGCTATGAATTGCTCGGGGGCGCCGAGCTACAGATTGCTCAGAGAGGCCGAGCTACGGGTTGCTCAATCCGCCGAATCATACTGGTTAGCCCGTTCTTTGTGGGCGCAGTGTAGCAAGTGGGGGCTAGGGCTGATCTTAGCCCCTTCGCATGGTTATCAATGCAATGGCGATTTTACCCTCAACACATGCCCCCCACTCCCTAGTTCGAAGCGTAGGTTCGGGCATAGGGAGTATAGACCTAGGTGGCGCGATCCGAATGGGGGGATGTGGATTTGACAGCCCACGCAATGATGCCCTAATTACTGCTGCGTGACCGTCTTGCCTTCTCGAGGTGGATCCATCGTTTCTCAGGAGCGAAGGCGATGGTTGGGGAAGCATCACGTAGGAAATCTCGATATTCACGGCGTCCGCAGTGGCGGTTCCGGATGTCTTGGTTGAGACGTCTTATCTTCTCCCTGAGGCGGTTTCTTTTGGAGAAAACGGAGTTGAAGCCGCGCCCTCCCCTTTCGTAGAGCTCTTTCATTTTTTTTCTCGAAAGATTTCATTCTTCTATTTCCTTTGCGCCCTCGTTCAGTGCCTCTTTTGATCGAAAGGATGGTGAGTCCCAGTGATCAGGCTTCGGAGGTGACCCTGGCGGATCTGGAATGGATACGCCGCCTATACAAGATTCCTCAGGATGTTACCCTGTTGCTCCCGACGGTTGATGACAGGGTGACATTCGAATTAGGGGATGGAGCATTCTGTTATAAGGAAAGCTTGAGGGCAGGCCTCAGGTTTCCTCTTCATCCGCTGGTGCGGGAGGTGATGAGGTTCTACAACATATTCATCTCGCTGTGCAGTCGCGTTGGGGTAACCACGACTCTCCCAATGTTCAGGGTGTGTTATAATTTAGTTTTTGGGAGGGCTTCCGAGTGGCCCTACATTGGTCCTCGGAGGTCTTTCAAGATGATTTCAGACAATCCGTCATCGATAAAAGAGTGGAAATCGCGATTCTTTATAGTCGAAGGGAATATTGGCTCGGATTTCCCCCTGGTGTGGGGGCGATATGTAAAGGATCCAGAGGCGCATCCGGAGTTATCCGAGCAGGAGAAGAGGGATTTGATCATATTACGCAACAGTCGAGTGCTTCCAGCCAGCGCCCTTCTATCAAAGGATGCTCTCTTCGCGGCTGGATTGAGTCCCGTGGATCCTCGCTGTAAGCATTATTTTGTAGCCAATAGGTTGATGTGATTTTAGCTTCGATTTTTGTGCGAGCTAATAGGCGAGTCGCATTGCTCCTACAGCCGAAAGGTCGGCGTTCATAAATCAGGTGAGAGAGGAATTGGGCAAGTGTCGCAGGAGGTCCGGCTCCAGTAGTAAGTATAGGGCTGAGAAAAGGCCTCGCCCTTCCGTTCCCCGCCCTGGGGGGACCAGGAGAGATGGTGATGACCACTGTTCCTCGTCGCCGCGGGATGGAAGTATCGCGGTTCCGGCGGCGCACGGTCCTTTGGTGGTGGAGGAAGGTCTGTCAGCAGGGAGATATCAGGACACCACGGGGTTTCGGAGGAGGCTGCCAAAATTTCCTCCCCACATGTTGGCATTTTGTCAGATGATGGCGAGGGAGCAACGTCAGTTCACTTGGAGACCCCCATGGCCAGGGTTGCCCGGTCCCCCTCATTGGAGGCCGGTGGTCTGGAGAAGTTGCAGGCGGAGGCGAGAATGGTCTCCGCTTCAATCGAGATGGGAGAAACGGTCGTAGTTGCCAAAGTTCAGTCAGGTTGCCCGCGGGAGAGTCGGAGGAGGATGAAGGGCCAACCAAACCAGTCGAACCGGCGACCGAACCTCACGGGGCGTCTTCCGGTGAAAGGCTTTCTGTTGAGGCACCGGAGGCCCCGAGAGAAACTAAAGTCCAAGAGGAGTCTGCCGGGGGCAGAGAAATGTCCGAAGAAGCAGAAGAAGAAGAATAAGAAGGAGGAGGAGGGGAGCCGCTGAGCAAAGGGACGTCCGGGCTGGGGCTCCCCTTGCCGATGCTGAGATGCCTGAGGCCTCTCAAATGAGGGCTTTGGTGGAGGAGGTTGGCCGGACAAGGGCCTCAGGGGCCGCGGGTTCCCAAGTTGGCTCCCTGAGTGTAGATTTCCACTCACGCAATCCGGAGGTGAGTGCCATATTCTTCGCTTTGATGCGGTCTGTGTTCCAAGAGGGAGAGAGTTCCTCGGCGGAAGGGAACGATCCGAAGGATCTTGTCAAGGTGGCCTTTAGGCACACTGGAGTGCCGAACGAAGCTTTCCTTCTCGCCGAGATTGATGACCTTGCCCTCATGAGGATAGCTTTGGATTATGCGTGTCGGGTAAGTTATCACACCGAAGCAGGGTTTTTGGTCAGTTAGTTCGACTGTGTTCTCATATGTGTGATCCTTTTCACAGAATTCCTTGATCATGAGGGCTTTGAAATGGCATTTGCATCTGGCTGTCGGAGCTTGGGCTTGGGCCCGCAAAGAAGTCGATCACCTCAAGGAGAGGGTGGATTCAACAGCCAGTCTTTCTCGAGCCTTGGTGGTCTCCCAAAGGGAGCTCGAGGAGACTTGTAAGGTCCTTACAGCTGAGAGAGAAAGAGCCTCTCAACTCGCAATGCAGGTCAATGAGCTTCAAGGCTTTTGTGAGCAATCCGACAAGGCTAGTTTGGAATTATCCCAAACTAGGGCGGAGCATGAGGATAAGGTCAAGGCCATGCAGCGGTTTTTCAATAAGAGATGGGACCAGCTGAAAGCCAGCCATGCCGAAGATAAAAGCAACTGGGATAAGAGGTTCGAGGAGGAGGACCTCAAGTGCTGGCGGCAGCAGGACCAGCTCACTCGTTTGGACAAAGAACTTGCCGAAATGAAGGATCGGCTAAAAAGG
Source organism: Calamus simplicifolius (assembly GCA_900491605.1). NCBI lineage: Eukaryota > Viridiplantae > Streptophyta > Magnoliopsida > Arecales > Arecaceae > Calamus > Calamus simplicifolius. Next base: position 88,506 of record UESW01001653.1, read on the forward strand.
TCGGACGAGAGAGCTGCTCAGCTCTCCGACGAGCTCGACTATGCTCACCAAGAGATTGGGGACAGACAGTCCTGGGTTGATGAACTCAAAGAGAGTCTTCATCAAAATCAATCGGCTAAATCGAAGGCTCTCAATAGGGTTCAAGTGCTGGGCGATGAACTAGCTCGGCGGGACAAGCAGGTAGGGTGTTTCCTGTCTCATCTGTTTTGGCCTTTCGACCTTTGTCTTACTCGGATTTTTGTCTGCAGGTAAACAAGATGAGTCTGGAGTTCCAAGAGTGGTTGAAGGCCTTCAGAGAGGAGGCAGCTTCGAGGCACCAAAGGATTTCCGAGTTGGAGAAACAACTGGCTGAGGCAAACACACGGGCCTCTTCAGTGGTGGAGGAGTATAAGAGCTCCACCCAGTTTGCCAAGGAACGCAGGGCGGCTTGTGCCGATGCATTCCGGTTCGGCGAAGAGGAGGTGCGAGCTAAGATCACCCAAACTTATCCCGACCTGGACTTGTCCTATTTGGAAGCCGAATATTATGAGACCCGCACCCTAGGGGCCGAGGAGGACGAGTATGAGAAGATCTCAGACGTCGATCTCGAAGCTGTTCTGGGCGTCGACGCTGCTGCCGAGGTATCTCGGCAGGATTCCATCAAAAAGGGGGAGCCAAGCGACGCCCCTGCTGACATCGCTGTAGGAGGCGCAGGGTCAGATCCCAAGCCTTGATCCCTTGAGGGCCTCCACATGTATTTTCTGTTTCTCTTCTTTTGTAGTTCGACCAAAAATTAGTAAACGGATCAGTTATCTTCGTTTGTTTGCCTTTCTCGGATGATTTCTCATCTTAAGTTTTATCCCAACCGCGAGCAACCTATGGCTTATTTGCGCCGCTTGGTTGGTTTTTTGGCTCGAATTTGAGGGAACATCTGGGTCGAGTTCAAGGCATAGGGATAGCCCCGATGAAGGAGCCGAGAGACAACACAGCTTGATAAAAAAAGGAGGCTGTTGGTCCAGATAGCAACCCAAGAGGGGGGGTGAATTGGGTTTTTCAAAAAATTAAACTCTTTTGAAAGATAACCCCCAGCGGAAATAAAAACTTAGATTCACAAATTTAAAACTAAACAACTATAGATAGAGAGTTGAAGATAAAGAGACAATCACGGCAAACACAAGAGATTTTTAGTGGTTCGGTGTACCTAAACCTACGTTCACTCCCAAGTACCTCTTGGGTCCACACTATAATCAAACTGATTACAGCAGAGTTGTTTTGCAAGCTCACAATTTGAACTTGTTGTTTTCCCGGGTGCACAACGAACCCAGCTGGTTTTCAAGGCTCACCAGCACAAAACCTATAATCACAAGCTAATGCTTGCTCAAGGCTAACAGCCTCAACTGAATCAATCACCAGATTGACCCAGCAAACAGTATTTATTTTTAAAAGTAAAATCAGCTCCTTTAATGAGCAAATATACAATAATGAAACAATAATAAGAGATTAGGAACCAAAGCCTGATTCGCAGATCTTGGTGGCTTCTTCCTTCTCTTCCTTTGACTGGATCTTCCTTTGAATGGATCTTCCTTTGAAGATGCTCTTGAGACTCAGAAGATCAGAAAAACTAGGGCTTCTTCCTTCTCTTGAGATTTCTTCTAAATAGAACAGCAAAGGCTTGGAATCTCTCTCTCTTCTTTTGGGGAATGAGTATGATCTTTCCTTACAAGTTTTTCCTCTTTTCTTTTCTGATAGATCTCAAAGATTTTCTCTATTCTTTCTTTTTGCCTCTCTTGTCTTCTTTTTCTGGATGCAACAAACCCTCTTGTTGAGAAATTTGGGAGATTGTAATTATTAATTACCCCAACTTTATTGATTTTGATGATTTCCAAAAGCCATGAGTATTTTAAAGGAAATAATGAGTTTATTTATCAAAAACCTTGAGCTTATTCAAAATGAAAGCAATGGACTCTCAATGTTTAAATTCACTGAGTTTTGAATCAATTTGAAAAAGAAGTTTCAAGCTCTATATTTAAGATTTCAAAAAGGAATTTTTACATGTTATATTTCAATCAATGATTTCTTGAAACATGTCTTGAATTCATGCTTAATGTCATATTTATTGTATTCAAGTCAAAATATCATTTAAAATTATTCTGGGACGAATTTCAAAGTCAATCAGAAAAATTTCTGATTTTTGATACGTTCCGGAGCCGACTCTAGAGTTTCAGAGTCGACTCCAGTAAGTAACAGAGATTTCTGATTTTCTCGAGTCGACCCTTGGATTTCAAGAGTCGACCCCTGACTCTGTGCGAGCCGACTCCTGGACTGTGCGAGCCGACTCCGCTCAAACAACAGAAAGCATGTTTTTTGAGCGCTTCTCGAGTCGACTCCCCATTTTCTTCGAGTCGACCCCCGACTGTCGGGAGCCGACACTTTGGTTTTCGCGAGTCGACCCTCTAACGTTTAAAATGTTTCTATTTTTAGTAATCGACTTCGAGCCGACTCCCACAGTGCTCGAGTCGACTCCGCGAAATTCTGGGCGCGATTTTTCACGATGACACGTCAGCCCCAACGGTAAGATTTTCAAATAACGGCTATATTTCTGTGTTTCTAACGGATATATTTTTGCAGAATCTATAAATAGAGGAGCTCTTTTCAAATCAAAAAAAAACAATAGAGTGGTGAAAAAGAGAGAAAGAAAATCTTTCAAAAAGAGGGAAAAACAGAGCTTCATTGGAAAAATCATTTGAGTCAAGAAAAGAGATTCAAAAGGAGTGAAATCAAAGAGAGAGATTCGTGTGCTCCAGAGCTACAATCTACAAAAGTTCAAGAGGAGATCCCAAAGCAACCAAGAGCAAATCAAGATCTTCCAACCTAGAAGAAAAAGAAGAAAAGCTTCAACCAACATCCAAAAGCCCCAAAGCTAGGAGAATCTGTGCTGAGGCCTGATTCCACACTTCAAAGGAGTTGGAGAAGAGAAGCAAAGAAGCCAAGCCTGCATTCAAGCTTATTTAATCAGGCTTTTCTAAACCTAAGCTTTATTTTGATTATTCTGCTCTAGAGGAGCTGTTTGTATTTAAACTCTAAATTATTTTCTTGTGTACTGATTCAATCAGTGGATTGAATCAGTGGAGGTAGTTGTACCTCGTTGTAAGCTTGGGATAGCTTACGTTTTGGGTTCGTTGTGATCCCGTTAAAAACAACGAGTTGGGTTTTGTGCTGGTAAGCCCGTGTAAAACCGGCTGGGTTCGTTGTGATCCCGGAAAAACAACAAGTTTGAGTTGTGAGCTTGTAAAACAACTCGGCTGTAATCTAGGGAGATTATAGTGTGGACCCAAGTGAATCTTGGGAGTGGACGTAGGTGCTGGTTGCACCGAACCACTATAAAAATTCTTGTGTTTGCCGTGCTCATTTGTCTCTCACTCTATCTCTCTTATATTTCTGTTTGTGCATTGCTTATAAGTTAATTTCTCTCACTTGCACATCTTGAGTTAATTGTTTAAAACATTTCAAAAAGTCTTAAATTTTTAAGAACCCAATTCACCCCCCCCTCTTGGGTTGCCATCTGGGCCAACAATTGGTATCAGAGCAAGTGCTCATTTAGAATTTGATCTCACGATCAAGGGCTAAAGATCCTTATGGCAACACAAAGTGGTTCATGTTTTGCTGAAGGTCATTCTACGAATAGACCTCCTTTATTTAATGGAACCAACTATTCATATTGGAAAGCTAGAATGAGAATATTCATTCAAGCTTCTGACTATGAATTGTGGGGAGTAATAATGAATGGACCTAGTACACCCACACACGTAGTTGATGGCACTATTGTTCCTAAGCCCGAAAGGGATTGGAATGATAATGATAGGAGAATGGCACAATTAAATGCTAAAGCCATTAACATTTTGTATTGTTCCTTAGATTCTAATGAATTCAACCGAATCTCAACATGTAATTCCGCAAAAGAAATTTGGGATAGGTTGGAAATAACACATGAAGGAACAAGTCAAGTAAAAGAATCAAAGATAAATATTTTGGTTCATAAATATGAATTATTTACCATGGAACAAAATGAAACCATCACATGCATGTTCACTAGATTCACTGATATTGTGAATGGTTTGAAAAGTCTTGGAAAAGTATATACTAACTCTGAGCTTGTTCGCAAAATTCTTAGGTCACTTCCAAGGACTTGGGAAGCCAAGGTGACAGCCATACAAGAAGCCAAAGATCTGAACATCCTACCATTGGAAGAGCTTCTTGGTTCGCTAATGACTCATGAGCTTCAAGTTAAACAACATGTCAATGAGGATGAGTCAAGAAAGAAGAAGACCATCGCCCTCAAAGCTGCAAAAGGAAGTAGCAGCAGCGATGATGAAGAGGATGATGATGATGAGACAGCCCTCCTTGCAAGGAAATTCAAGAAGTTTATGCAAAGAAGGAGGCCCTTCCACAAGAAGAGATTTGTATCAAAAATGGAAGGAGAAAAAGAAAAGGATAAGAAAAAGGAAAAGGACAAGGACAAAGAGAAAGAGCCCTTAGTATGTTATGAATGTAAAAAGCCAGGGCATTTTAGATATGACTGTCCTTTACTTAAGAAGGCCTATAAGAAAAAGAAAAAGGCCTACATGGCAACTTGGACTGACAGTGAAGAGTCTTCTTCCGAAGAAGAAGAACAAAAAGAAGTTGCAAATGTTTGCTTCATGGCGGACGACAACGAAGAGGTAAGTACCGAAACCCCCGATGATGAATTTACTTTTGATGAAATGTTTGAAGCATTTAATGAATTGATGATTGATTTCAAGGCTTTGAAAAAGAAACACAAATCTTTGAAAACTGAAAACTTAAATTTAATTAATGAGAAAAATGAGTTAAATCTTGTAGTTAAAGATTTAAAAGATAAAAAGGAAACACTTTTTAATGAAAAGAATGATTTTGCTCATAAGATTGATTTGATTAAATCTGAGAATGAAAATCTAATTAAAGAGAAAGAATCAATCTCTAATGAAAATGATTTTCTAAAGAAAGATGTTAAAAAGTATAAAGACATTGTTGAGAAATTTACTCTAAGCTCAACTAAACTAAATATGATTTTAGATAGTCAAAAAGCAGTTTTTGACAAAGCAGGTTTAGGGTATAACACATTTAGAAAACAAAAATCATTGAAAAATATTTTTGTAAAAGCTAACCAAAGTAATATTACTTGTTTTAAATGTAATCAAAAAGGACATAAATCTTTTGAGTGCAAAACAATAAGTAATAATGAAAAATTAAACACTAAAGGAAAGAAAATTTGGGTTCCGAAAGGAACAATTTTTATTGCTACTAACCATGAAGGACCCAAGAAAGCTTGGGTACCTAAACATAAAGTTTAAATTATGTTGCAGGAATGTCTTGTAGCCAAAAGATCAAAAAAAAGTGGTACCTTGATAGTGGCTGCTCAAGACATATGACGGGTGACAAAGATGAATTCATCACCCTGGAAGAAAAGAAAGGTGGAGTTGTTACGTTTGGCGATAATGGTAAAGGTCAAATTATGGGCCTTGGTAAAGTTCGTATAACTCCATCTACATTTATTGATAATGTACTTTATGTTGATGGTTTGAAGCATAATCTAATTAGTATAAGCCAATTATGTGATAAAAACTTTAATGTTTCATTTAAATCTTCAATATGCACTGTAACTAATTCTATTGATAATAGCATTGTATTTACTGGTTATAGACATGGCAATGTTTACTTGGTTGATCTAGAAAAATTATCTTTGAGTGATCATTGCTTGATTGCTGACAATGCTAATATAAATGAAATTAGTTGGTTGTGGCATCGTAGATTAGGTCATGCAAGCACACACCTTATTTCAAAATTAATTAAAATGGATTTAGTTAAAGGCTTACCTAAACTAGATTTTGAAAACAACAAAATATGTGATGCATGTCAATTTGGAAAACAAACAAGAAGTTCTTTCAAATCTAAAAATGTTGTTTCAACTTCTAGGCCATTAGAGCTACTTCACATGGACCTTTTTGGACCAACTAGAACCACAAGTCTAGGAGGAAAGAAATATGGTCTAGTGATTGTAGATGATTATTCTAGATATACTTGGGTACTGTTTTTAGCTCACAAAGATGAGACTTTCTCGATATTCCTGAAATTCTTCAAGAAAGTCACAAATGAGAAAAACACTACCATAGTATCTCTAAGAAGTGATCATGGAACTGAATTTGAAAATCACTTATTTGAAAGTTTCTGCACTGAAAATGGTATTAATCATAATTTTTCAGCCCCTAGGACTCCACAGCAAAATGGTGTAGTTGAAAGGAAAAATAGGACTCTAGAAGACATGGCCCGTACCATGCTATGCGAAAGTAACCTACCAAAGTACTTTTGGGCGGAAGCTATTAACACAGCATGCTACATCTTAAATCGAGCCCTAATAAGACCAATCTTAAAGAAAACACCTTATGAATTATGGAATGAAAGAAAACCCAATATAAAATACTTTCATGCATTTGGATGTAAATGTTTTATTCATAATAATGGTAAAAATAATTTAGGAAAATTTGATGCTAAATCTGATGAAGGAATCTTTTTAGGATATTCAACAACTAGTAAAGCTTATAGAGTATTTAACAAGAAAACCTTAGTAGTTGAAGAATCCATTCATATAGTTTTCGATGAGTCTTTAGCATCTAGTTCTGAAAAGCTTGATGATGAGGAAGATACAAACATAATTGAAAAAGATCTTGAAAAACTTAATATTGAAGTATCTTCAGATCATGAGCAAGAAGCTAAAGATGATGATTCACATAAGGACGATGATGTCAATATTGATCATAATGATATAGATCTTCCAAGAGACTGGAGATATGCTCATAGTCATCCCAAGGAATTGATTATAGGTGATCCATCTCAAGGAATAAGAACTAGATCATATATGAGAAATATTAGTAATCATCTTGCATTTGTATCACAAATTGAACCTAAAACTATTGAAGAAGCTGAAAAAGATAATAATTGGATGTTAGCAATGCAAGAAGAATTAAATCAATTCACTAGAAATAATGTATGGACATTAGTGGAAAGACCTAAAAATCATTCAGTAATAGGATCAAAATGGGTTTTTAGAAATAAACTAGATGAAAATGGCATAGTAATTAGAAACAAAGCTAGATTAGTTGCAAAAGGATATAATCAAGAGGAAGGTATTGATTTTGATGAAACCTTTGCACCAGTAGCTAGATTAGAAGCCATTAGACTTTTACTTGCATTTGCATGTCATATGAATTTTAACTTATTTCAAATGGATGTTAAAAGCGCATTTTTAAATGGTNGAATTTGGATGCGACAAAGCACGATCTCTTTACCTTTGTCATCGACAGGAGAATGAAGGGATCGATACTCGTGCATTATCCAAGAAGTGGCCACAGGCTTGCTTCCTTTCTTTGTTGGCAATATGAACTTAAGATTAGTCATCTTTGTTCCGATGATAACACCATCATTGTAATAAACTGCGCTGACCGCTAGCATGCCATGTACCATTCCCAGCACCACGCAGCAGCCTGCCATCGGAGGCACCTGAGCGAGTTGCTCGAGTGAAACAAAATATTGCATTTCTATCCTTCCCATGCTTGAATTCAACTGCAACCATGCATGCAGTGTAAGAATTCATTAGACAGTAATTATAACAAAATATATGCATATAAAGATGATTTATTGATAAAATTAATAGCTAAACTTACTTCCAAGATTCCATGGCTCCGTAGCATACACATCGATCTCGGGTATGATATTGGGAAAAAAAGGTTGCTTTCCTTGCACCTTGGGACTAAGATAATAATTGATCAATATTATGTCGCTGGGTTCAAATGTGAACCCTATCGGAATCTTCAGCACAGGAGTCATTGTCATCATCTCTCTATCCTGCAAAAAATATATATATATATTTAGATCAACTGCTGCAAAATATAATTATCGTATCCTATAGATGTACACATGGACATGCATGCATGCATGGTTCAGATTATATGTGAATTTAGAGCAGAAAGCTTCCTGCTCTTGCTCGGATGTGTTGTGATGATACACAGTTAAAATGAGGTGTAGATTTAGGAGGTGAAAAGCGGCGTGTTCTTGCTGCTCAGACTATATAAATTCTTTGGTGATATCAGTACATGGTTTCAAATCCCTTTGGGCAGCAGTTTGATTGATACATCTTGAGACATTTTCCATTTTAAGTGTCAAGATGGGGCCGGGCAAGAAAGTGGCGAGTGCCATTAGACCTAAGAATTTGGTGTCCTACAAGATATAAAATCTTGGTGATGTATAGAAAATAAGCACATTTCACTGCAAAAGAAAAAAAAAAATAGAAGTGTATATGGTTTTAACGTGCCTAGCAAAATTCCGTAGATGAAGAGTGCTAGCTGAACTATATATATAGATTTATCTGAAGTACACTTGCTGATGCCTGAAACAAAAAGTCATGCTCTTTTGTTAGAACTTAGAACACCTCATTTATCACTCCGACTGCCAATACAGAGCTTCTAACTATGTACATTTTTCTGGCTATCACCGGAGACTGACCCTTAGACGGCTATCACTGGAGACTGACCCTTATACCAGGGACCCATAGAGCAAAGACAAAGATAAGGGAATTACAAGTTCACGTCTTTTTTTTTTCTTCTTGTTTTCCTGCTCTGCTTGGCAAACGGTGGAATTTACCAATTCGAAGCTTCTTAATCGAAGAACGAAAAGCTTCTGTCTTTGAATCAAGAAAGACCTGTAGAGCAAAGACAAAGAAAGTTATTAAGATAAGGGAGTTACAATGCGATTAAAGATCATTTGACAGTGGAATGGAAGGGAAACAGAAGATAATATTAGCTTACCAATTTTCGAATCGTTGCCTGGGTCTTTTGCGTTCTTTCAGTCTTCTTGATCAAAGAACGAAAAGGTTTGAGGGATTAAATTGTGAGAGCTTCTTCCTCTCAGATTCTCAGTCTTTGAATCAAGAAAGACCTGTAGAGCAAAGACAAAGATAAGGGAGTTACAAGTTCACGTCTTTTTTTTTTTTTTCCTGCTCTGCTTCACAAACGGTCGAATTTACCAATTTCAAAGCTTCTTAATCGAATAACGAAAAGCTTCTTCCCCTCAGTCTTTGAATCAAGAACGACCTGTAGAGCAAAGACAAAAGAAAGTTATTAAGATAAGGGAGTTACAATGCGATTAAAGATCATTTGACAGTGGAATGGAAGGCAAACAGAAGCTCATGCTTACCAACTTTCGAATCGTTGCCTGGGTCTTTTGCGTTCTTTCAGTCTTCTTGATCAAAGAACGAAAAGGTTTGAGGGATTAAATTGATGAGAGCTTCTTCCTCTCAGATTCCCAGTCTTTGAATCAAGAAAGACCTGTAGAGCAAAGACAAAGATAAGGGAGTTACAAGTTCACGTCTTTTTTTTTTTTTTTTTCCTGCTCTGCTTCACAAACGGTCGAATTTACCAATTTCAAAGCTTCTTAATCGAAGAACGAAAGCTTCTTCCCCTCAGTCTTTGAATCAAGAACGACCTGTAGAGCAAAGACAAAAGAAAGTTATTAAGATAAGGGAGTTACAATGCGATTAAAGATCATTTGACAGTGGAATGGAAGGCAAACAGAAGCTCATGCTTACGAACTTTCGAATCGTTGCCTGATGAACCGTGGAAGAAGAGGGCAGGGTCTTTTGCGTTCTTTCAGTCTTCTTGATCGAAGAAGTAAAAGGTTGGAGGGATTAAATTGTTGAGGTGGGATAAGCCTCTTCCTCTCAGACTCTCTCAGTCTTTGAATCAAGAAGGACTCCGAGGAATGGCTTTAAATTGATGGAGGGCGTCGGGCGATGGGTTTGGGTTGAGAGCGTTGGCTGAATGGGGACTCTTCTCTGTGTTCCTAATGGGCTGGGCTTAAAAACCAATGGGCCAGCTGGTTCAAGTCCGGATAGTTTTTAAATTAAAAAAATGGAAAGAAAATATTAATCAGTTTGCTATATTTTTAAATTATGAAAAAATGGAAATAATATAAGGAATGTTACATTTCTGGTAATCTTACATTTGGTGATTATATTTACAGTAAAAGAAGATTGCTGTATTTGGCTCATAATAATAAAATATATTAATCAGTTTGCTATATTTTTAAATTTTATTAAATTTTATTATAATTTTTTTTTATTAAAGTATATCTTTTTTTTTTCTTTTTGTTAGAAGAGATATAATATTCTTTGTAAACTAATTCATTGAATTTGGTATTAATATTAAGTATTTAATTAGTGTTTAGCGTAATAATAATGCTATTTAAAACTATCATCAGCAGACGGTATTAATATTAAGGAATGGATCCGACTTCCGAGTCCTTCGGAAATCCTTGAATTTGACCAAGAGCGGACGTTGCCCCTTTCATGGCAACCAGTCTTGACTTGTTGACCGGAAACGAGCATATAAAAATAAAATAAAACCGCCGGATGCCTCGACTCCTTTACCTATGAAAATATCTATCAAATCTTTTTGTATGGAAGGCGAATCCTGACTTTCTTTATTTTCCAATGAGCGTTTTTAATACGAACGCAATGCATTAACCCCCCTTGACGAAAAAAAAAAAAAAAAAATTCTTTTCTCCCTGGGCTTCGAACGAGGCGATGGGCAGCCGGAGGGGAACGAGAGGTCCGGTGAACGTGCTGTTCGGATGGGTCCGGCGGCAGTCGGTGCGGGTGAAGGTGTTTCTCGGGGCGGTGGCTGCCATCCTAGCCGTGGTGGCCTTGAAACACCTCGTCGAAGATAGCAACTATTTCTTCTTCATCGGCGAGGCTGTCCACGCCGCCGGCATCATGGTCCTCATCTACAAGCTCACCCAAAAAAAGAGCTGCGCTGGTATCCACTCTTCTCTCTCTTTTTCGGTTCTTTATTTGTTAACCCAAAAAAAAGAATTTTTACCCCCCTTCCCTCCCCCCCCCCCCCCCACCCAATTTTCCTGGGTAAAGAAATATAAGCTTTTAATATGAAATTTCTTCTTTTATCTCCCTTTCAAATAAGAGTTTTTATTACTTTTCTCCTCTCTCCTCCTTTCTTCCATCTTGTACGTTCTTCTCCATTCAAACAAACTCTTAGGGCCTGATGATGACGCCCGATCACCGGTCTTGAACGTCATATATTATACCTGCAAATTGTCATTTGAAACAATGAAAGTAGTTTTTCATTTAATTTTGTACAGTCTTCTTATGATACAAAAAAAAAAAAAAAAATTATCATTCAAATGTTCCATTTTATTGACACTCTTTTTCTTGTCCTTAGGTCTTTCATTGAAATCACAAGAGCTAACTGCAACATTTGTAGCTGTACGTCTGTATGTCTGTTTGTTAGGTCACAAGGATATTCATATATTTCTTGATTTTGCAACACTTGTCTCAACTCTTTGGGTTATTTATATGATGCGGTTCAAACTGAAGTCAAGCTACAACAAAGAACTAGACACTATGCCAAGATATTACGTGGTAATAAACTCGACGGCCATCAACATTTATGTGTTTTCAAGGATGGGATTTAATCATTCTATATGTTTAATCCCTACCTGTTATACCTTTTCAGATCTTAATTTTGCTAAATCTTCTTTTTCGTGAACTACATTGCAATCGATTTCTTCTCATATATGGTATTTTCATGCATTTATTTCAAGATAAATACCTAACTCTTAAATAGGAGAGACGATGGGTCAGATTCAGGTCAGATCATGGTATATCCATACAAAATTTGGATGACATTCCTAAGATTTAAACCTAGATTAAGATTTATTAATAAATGGGTTTTGGGTAGTTTCTGGGTGTTGTTCTGACTCTTTTGGGCTTATTCCTGTTGTTCTACTTGGAAGCTTATGAGATGAATAAAACAGCGGTGGCCAAAATCATTAAAATATTTTTTATGACTTGCTTTATAACCTCTCATCATCAGTACACTATTAAGATATACTTCAGTGCAATGCCGTGGAATGTCCTTTTGACAATTTAAACCCATCCATGGGATCCATGCTTTAAGTTCAGTGTGCTCATATAATAACAGACCATCAGGACAACATGAATATGTAAATATGTATAAAGGCCTCTTTGAAATATCTTGATGAGAGAGTGCTCACAGAACAGATAAATGCTATGACAAGAAAGTTAGTTTTCAAAAATCTACAACTTAAACTGAGGATTAGTTGCTGCAATTATATTTACCATCAGTGTCAAGAGATGACCTCAGGATCTTCTCACAATTAGCTGGTCTTTCAGGTTTTCAGATATGGATCTGCCTAAATTTGGAACTAGATCTATAATAGCTGTCGGAACTAACACACTTGATGGGGGTAAGGCTACAATGGGGTTAGGTAACCCATGAACCGACCTAGCCCCAACCCAATTGGACCCAATCCAATCCATATTTGAAGATATGTGGCTTGGTTTGGATTCAAAAATTGCACCCGGTTTAAATTTCAGGTCTAATTTGATTCTTATATTTTTCAACTTAGCTTGATCTGTATATCATCCAAGTCTAAATTATATCAATAAAAATAGATTAGACCTGATTGGAATTTGATCCGTCTCAACTTATAAACCTATGTTATACAAATCTCGTTTTTCTTTAATTATGTTTATCAATTCATTGAACGAATTCTAAGTTACACTAATTCCTCTTTCATCTTAATAACTACATCTCCTATTATCTATTTTGTGCTTAATTGTATGTAAATATTCATATTTCACTATTTATTTTGGTGGATTCTTATTTATAATGCTTTCTAGTATATCCGTATATATTTTAAAATCATAACTTGTAAACTTAAGAATGATCAATTATTTGGATGAAATTACAAGTCTAAACAAAGTTTTTTAGTTTATATTATTTTTTCTAGTTTTATTTAATTTTTTTTGGTGATTCTATATCTATTTGTCAATTATTAGATTTTAGCTATAAAATAATAGCGTGCAAACCCAACCCAGCTTAAACCCGAATATTTTGGATTGGGTTTGGGTCATACTTGACTTCGAAATATCTTGAATGACCTATATGGTCTAAAGTTCTTTCTATTGACCTAATCTGACCAAATCTGATTGGTAAACGGATTAGGTCTGGACTCAAAATCATGATCGGAATCTAAATACGAGTCAGCTGGGGTCAGTCATAACCTGGTCTGACCCAATCTGTCTCTAGCCCTAACTAAATAGGGGAGATCATATTTTGGATCTAAAACTTGCAATAGTACTTTGGGTTAGTGGTCTATTAATTTCTGCTCTTATTTCTATTTGTTGGTGCATTTTTTATCTATTCATCAATGTGCATTGGGTGCTAATATTTTTCACATATTATATGCATACTTTATAAAACAATTAAGTGCTGTAACAAATGTATCATCATTATTTGCTTATTGGTATAAATTAGTGTGGTCAGATGATATCTGACATGTTTCTGCCCCTGCTGCTCAAATTCTTTCACAAGGATGGGAAATGACATCATTTTAAATATTTCTGCAGTTTAATATCTTGATTGTATTGTAATTCAATGGTTGTGTAAAATGATCTTTGTTGACAATGATTGTGCTAGTTTGGTGATGACACTTTTGAATGTCAATTAGACATCAAATAATGCAAGATTGCATATTATTGTATTTTCTAAAATTAGAGCTTCCTTCTATTCAAGTTTCTCATTTATGATGAAAATTTAAGTACTTTAGAGGCCAGAATGAATATCATTTTTTCACTTCTACATCAATAATATATTTTGTGCAGGTGGTTCCTTCTGCTATTCTTGCATTTGTCATCCGTCCTCATCTTCATTATTTTCAATGGAGTGGAATTCTTTGGGCTTTCTATGTGTACTTGGAATCTATATCAGTGCTTCCTCAGCTCAGACTAATGCAAAATGCTAAGGTGCAAGGGGGCACATTAGGCCTTTTCTTCATATCTGTATTTTTTACCCAATCGGCTGTAATAATTTTTGTCATTTGACTTTGCAGATGGTTGAACCCTTTACAGCGCATTATGTATTTGCTTTGGGTGTTTCAAGATTACTGGCTGTGCAAGTTGGATAATTAAGGTGACTTGTTTTCAACTTTCAGTGCATCGCTTTTCAATTTAGTATCAAATCCATAAGCAACAGCCACCACATTTAAATATTTCAGGGAAGTACTGTAGATTAAATCACTCCGGTTTCTTTTTTTTTCGAAAAGAAAAATCTTTTCAAGTCAAGAAGTTTACTGCTATTTTCAAGTTCCCAAATATGCTGCAGGTTTTTTGCTTAGAATCAAAGTTTAGACTGGGTTATGCTGCAAGGCTTGTCTTTATTATTTTTCAGTTGTGTTCCAGGTGTTTTCTTCCACAAAAAGAAAGATCTAATTTATATTAACTACTCTGAAAATTTTTGGTGATGTCAGTTGGAATGAATGTCATACCCCTGACATGAAGGTGAAAGCCAGGAAGGTGGTAACTGCAAAACATTAATAGTGCTTAACGCCATAGGCATATGAGTCTCCGGTCCATAAATCAGTCTTCCACTAGAACAATCCAGTTATCAATCCTAATATAACAGGTGGTGATGTAAACTGAGATCAGTTTAAAAGTCCTCCAAACAGTAAAAATCATAACCAATGCCTTATATATCCAGAACATGATCTAAACACAAAGTCAAGACTGACATAATAGCTACAAACTTCAGTTGGCAATGTTTCCCCCAATCAATCGATTCTGCCTGCTATCTATCTTCAAAATCAGTTACCTATCCTAAAAGCAGGAAGGGAAAATTCATTTCCTGATTCCTCATCCTACCTCTCATCCCAGCACCTTTTTCCATCGAGCTGAGATGGGGAGTGTAACGACCCGGGCCCACGGGCCCGTTTCGTTACAAGAAAGCAAGACGGACAAGGTTCACACCAACTTGGGCTACCACAGCCCAAAAAGGGATCCAATTGGTGGCTTGTCCTTCTTGCTTTACAATATATAAACCACTTAATCAACTCCCAATTTCTCGATATGGGACTATTGGAAGGGTTATCACAATCTATCCTCCTTACAAAGACGACGTCCTCGTCGTCAGGGTCAATTGATCACAACCACCAGGCAGGCAAGATTCTAGAGATGGCCCCCACAGGTTCAAGAGGTGGCTTCCATCAATGTAGCACTTTGTCCTGTGGCCCCCACAGGTTCAAGAGGTGGCTTCCATCGATGTAGCACTTTGTCCTGTGGCCCCCACAGGTTCAAGAGGTGGCTTCCATCAATGTAGCACCTTGCCCTGTGTGGCACTTAGCTCCTGCACTTTCGACTGGTGTATGGCTCTGATACCATATTGTAACGATCCGGGCCTACGGGCCCGTTTCGTTACAAGAAAGCAAGACGGATAAGGTTCACACCAACTTGGGCCACCACAGCCCAAAAAGGGATCAATTGGTGGCTTGTCCTTCTTGCTTTACAATATAAACCACTTAACCAACTCCCAATTTCCCGATATGTGACTATTGGAAGGGTTATCACAGGGAGTCATTATTTTTTAAAAAAATTTATTATCTGGGAGCTATGATGTAGTTGGTTAGCTGTGATGTAGTTGGTTATGTCTAGGGTTTAGGGTGCAGGCAATGGCAGATTTTGAGAGAAATATATATACAATATTAAGAAAATATTCCATGGCAATTTATTTCATAATGGAAATTGGTTGAAAGGTACATGTATTACTATGCTATCCTATATACAGTACTATACGTTGTATTATATATATACTATGTTATAATATTATATCATATTATGTTTTTTTATGATGAATTAACAAGAGTACTTTTGTCTTTGTAATGACCCGAGCCCACAGTATGGACCCGTTTCGTTATAGAAAAGCAAGAAGGACAAAGTCCACACCAACTTGGACCACCACAGTCCAAAAACGGATCCTATTAGTATTTATCCTTTCTTGCTTTACTATTATAAACTATTCAACCCCTTTTTAACCTTTCGATGTGGGACTTTACGAGCATCAAAATCTACCTCCCTTAAAGAAGGGACGTCCTCATTGTCAGAGGCAACCACTAGGCAGGCAGGATTCTAAAGATGGCCCCCATAGGTTCAAGAGGTGGCTCTCATCCATCCTATGGATGTAGCACTTTACTCGTATGGCACTTAGCTCCTGCACTTCTGGCTGATGCATGACTCTGATACCATATTGTAATGATCCGGGCCTGTACGAACCCATTTCATTACAAGAAAGCAAGACGGACAAGGTCTACACCAACTTGGACCATCACAGTCCAAAACGGATCCTATTGGCATTTGTCCTTTCTTGCTTTACTATTATAAACTATTCAATCCCTTTTTAACCTCCCGATGTAGGACTTTACGAGCATCACAGTCTTTGTGGAATTTTTGAAAAGGGTGTCTCGGTGCACAAGGCTCTTGCCATTGC
This sequence comes from Calamus simplicifolius, assembly GCA_900491605.1. Lineage (NCBI taxonomy): Eukaryota > Viridiplantae > Streptophyta > Magnoliopsida > Arecales > Arecaceae > Calamus > Calamus simplicifolius. The sequence continues at coordinate 104,909 of UESW01001653.1, forward strand.
GGGATTTGGGGATGGTTAGACCTGCAGCCTTATGCCCTTATCCTCAGGCAAATTTTGTCATTGGTGAGCTTAATTATCTGAAATAGATGTTGTAGGAGTGACATAGCGTGATAAATGGAATTGTTAACTAAATTTCAAGAATGAGAGCACATAGGTGTGCAGATTCTAGAAGATTTTGTGGTCATTGTGTACCCTCTTAGAAAATTCCTATGAAGTTATTAAATTGATCTTAGATTGAGAAGACATTGTTAATGCCACAATCCAAGCTCGTCTTATGCTGCACATGGACAAAACAGTTCAGGTTGCCCAGAGGATGGCAGGCTTAATGGGATTGACATTAGGTGGCCTGAGTTTTGACTAGGGCATTTTATGTTCTGCACAATCTGTATATTTCTTTTCTTTTCAAATCCAATTTGTTCAGTTGATCTGCCCCTAGACTTCTGAAAGCAACCACATACTTTGGTTCTGGCTGTATTCGGTACTTCCCTTTTGTTTGATTCTTTTAAAGATTTTGGGCCTTGTTAAGGCTTGTTTTATTTAACTTATTAAGACTCTTAAAGCAACAACGTATTTTCGAACTAGAGAGAGAGAGCGATAGAAGATTTACCACAAACAGAAATTTATTTATGGTTTAGATAAACAGAAATAATTTGATAGCCAAATTGCATCCCATAAATTAAATCTGCTTATGGGATTGCAGCCAATTTGATCTCTTCCTCTCAATCAATTCTTTTAATCAGTCACATGGCCAGATATTTGTACTGTACTTAGCAATTGGTATCCTAATATAAGCAATACAATAAAGCAAAAATAGGCGTGCTTATTAAAAAAATATTCTTAATTGTGCAGTTAATCGAGACTCGTGGAGCCATTCTATCCATTAGGGGAGTTGGCTTCCTCTGGTATCCTGCAGTGTTGGTCGCTGAAATTGTTCAAACATTCATCTTGGCTGACTTCTGTTACTATTATGTCAAAAAGTATGTTCTCTGTGACTACTGAGCTTTTGTAACACATCTCAAGCCATCATTGCTTTGATTAACAACTTGCTGCATGAGCTAACTAATGATACCTTTTATTGTTTCGCAGCTCCATGTTGGGCCATCTGTTGCCACGGATGACTTTAGCTGTATAGCCTGAAACCAGAAACTAGCTTATATGATGCCCAACAATTATCATGGACAGGCAGTCATTTGTTCATCATTGCTGTTAGGATCATCTTTCAATCAAACTCTGAAAAAATCTTGCATTTACTTTGCATAATTTTATAGAGTTGTTTCTGTAGTATAACTGCAATGTGTTTGCCTTTGGGACATTATAAGAGGATCCTAATGCTGTTAGACATGGAAGTGGTACCAGCATAATTGAAGCAAATTTGATTAGTTTTGCAACAACCCTGCATACTCATGGCTCATTCACAGGTTAACAAAGGCTGATCTAATCTCCAGATCCCATCCAAATTTCTAAGACCATTGAAAGATTTACCTGGATGGTGTTTCTCTCTTCTATAAATGATTGTCACATATAGATCAGAGAATAGGCTTATTTTCTTGAGTTAGAATAGAGTGGAAGCTTGCTCAGGAGATTAAGATAAAGTAGGGTTTGCAAGAAGAGCTATGCCATCAAGTAGTTTGTTAATTTAGTTGGAGTACCACTTCCTAGTATATTCATTTTATTTAGTATAAGGTTAATAACCTTTCAGAGCAGAGAAATAAGAGCTGGAGAAGGCACAAAACAGTATATCCCTCTTCTTTTTTCTTTCTTTTTTTTTTTTCTTTTTGGTTCAAAAAAACAGAAAAGGGGCATATCATTTTTTATCCAAATATTTAGTTCGTTGCATTTTGTTTCTAGTGGTTATGAAGGGGCAGTGACTGCCAAATGTGTTTTGTTCCTTCTCATGATTGAAATACTCACTGAAATAGATAATAAATTGGAGTGGATCAAACCTATTTCAATAAAAATAACACCTGTGGATTAGGTTAGGTACAAACTGAATTTTAGTTGGGTAAATCAAGTGTGTCAACTGGCATAGTTATTGAGGAACTTCTAATAAAACTCATGGCTTACATCGACTACAACCATTAATCAGGTTGATGGATAAAATTATGGACCAAGTTTTGATGAGAAAAAGATAAGGATCATCTCAAATAAGAGAAGAATAATCTGATAGAATCTTACGGTTTTACTTGAACTCCATAAATCTGATGTTTTTAACACAACTCCTGAACATACAAAATCTAATATTTCTCTTTGTAACACAACTCCTGAACATACAAAATATAATATTTCTCTACGTTATCGGCCATCAATCGCCAATTCTAAACCTAATGTCATGTTTGACTAGGCAGAGTTAAGCATGGTGATTCTAATCTTGATTTTGTTCCATTGTTTTTTATTACCTTAAATAAAACAAGAATTGGTATTCCTTTTGTACAATTTGTTTCTTTTTATTTGGGATATGGGCATTCCACCGCCTTCACTCAAGGATCATAATTCTATTTTGCTTCATCATCTATATTTTTTATTATTTTAACTTTGCCCCTATGTTATACCTAAAAGAGCATACTACCTTTAATATTAAATTTTAGATTATATTATAATATTATAATATAGTTAATATAATATTAAATTAATATTATGAAAATTATAACAATACTAAAATTATTATCATATTATAATATTATAACATTAAAACCATTGTAATATTATAGTATTAATTTTATAATAAAATAATATTATACTTAATTTTATAATTTTAATATTTAATATTGTTGTATTATAATTTTTAATATTAAAATATAAAACTTATAGTACTTTAATGTTACAATATTAAATTTAATGCTTCATATTATTAAAAATTAATATTAATATCATTGTGACTAAGTTATATTAATATCACATGAGTTATACTAAATTTACAATTCACTCTTAATTTACAATTCATTGATTCCAAGACTTTGTATTAAAATTTTGAAAAATAGAGTTTATTAACTTTCAAATCACTTTTTGTATGTATGGATAGAATAGTACATTTGCAATAAATTGGATTTTATTTCTTTAGTTTTACTAGAAATAAGAAACATACGAATAAAACTAGCATTCCATTTTGTGCTTAATTAAACAAACACTAAAAACACTTCTTATTTTATCCCATCCCTGTCTTGATTTCATTCCAACCTCAATTCTATTGGCATAATGTTTTCTCCAATTCTTTGTCCTAAAACTAAGTTTTTGCAATGAAAAATATATTGTTAAAATAGTAAAGCAAGCTACCATTTTAAATGCTGCAAATGGATGTGATAATTTGATTGCCACAATTCAATTTCAATTCCAATTCTAATTGTGCAAAAACTCCTCAATTATATTTGATATTGCGATTAGAAATGTCTACAATATGAATCATAATTTAAGCTACAAATTATATCTCATCCATCTTATATTCTCTTACTCTCCTACCTACGCAACTTAAATTGTAATCTAATAAAATGAATTATCAATATATTAAATATCAAATAATCAAGATAATAATAATTAGAAGTCCTATTCGGCTTAGGAAACTTTTTTTTTAACTCTTAAGATTTTTGTACTGGTTATACACTAGAAAACTATAAGAGCCTTAGGAAATCTTCCGTCTAAATACTTTTATAATTTTTCACTTTTCTACTAATCCATTTATTAAAGTATATTTTGAGATTTTTTTCAAATTTCTCATATAATGTTGCATTGCTTAAGAGCTTCTAGTACAATGTTATGAGTTGAGAGAAGAAACTGGTGTCAGGCTACAATTGTTTAATTGAAATCCTATGAAAATTGATGGTACGAGCAGAAGATTCAATTAGAAGACATGATGTGAGATCTTTCATTTGTTCCATAGCTTAATTTCTCTCCTAGTTCTCAAGTTCTATTTTGATCCTATTTTTAATTTTATTTCCCTCTACTTTAGCTTTGATTTTGTTTTACTACTTTGATTCATGTAAAATAAGTTCGGATTGGATTCCTTAAATGGGTCTTATTTGATATGAAGGCAAGATTATAATTTCTAGTTGTTTTATGATTGCCAATAGTTTTAGAAAAGGACTTTCAAATCATACTTGAACTCAAATTCCTAGTCTCTTTTCAAATTATAACTATTTTAAAATTTTTAGGTGCTTTATAATTTAGATTTAGACATTCCATTTCAACTTATCATTTGTTAAAAAAGGTTGCTATTAGAATTCAATTTGTTTTTTTTAAAAAAAAAAATTTTGCTTTATGCAGACACCTTGGAGCATCCTAGTCCAGGCTTCATATTCTAATATCAATAAATATTCACGTTTTAAAATCAAAAGCTCCTTGATTTTGATAGCTATTCATCCTACTAACCATTTTCACTTCAGTTAGTCTAAGATTGGTCAACTCCATCCTTAATTAATTAATTGCACAATTGGTTAGACTTAATTACACTTAGTTATATTAATTAACTTTTTTCAATTTTAAATCCAAATCAATCTAGCTCACTGATGATGCCCCCTTTGAGAAACATAACCTACTATCCTCTTTTATGAGACTACCTCACTGATGCCCCTTATCAATATTTCTATACAAAGAATAAATAAATAAAAAGACAGAGGGTATCCTTACTGTAACCCCATAGTTGATTTTAAAAAAAAAATCTAAGAAAGATCAAACTCATAAGAATAGCAAACTCAAGATCCATCACACAGTTACTAATCCATCGAATCAATTTTAAGAAAAAATGAAAGTAATATAACATAGCACTAAGATAATCCCAACTCACCCTATAGTATTCTCTCCATATCCAACTTCACTGCCATCATAGCTCTAGTCCTAGGTTCCATAAGTAAAGAATGAACTACCTTCTGCACCACTAAGATCTTATCAGATATATTTCTTCCTTTTATAAAGCTACATGTTCCTCAAACAATAGCTTAGATAATACCTCTGGATTCTTTGAGCAATTATTTAGCCACTAGTTTATACATTGTGTTACTAATAGGCTTGAATTTTTTTTTGGTACAAAAATGGGCGATCACACTAACCTAGTGCGAGTCAGCCTAAAAAGATCCGAATACAAAATTTGCTGTAAAATAGAAGGACAGGGATCGCTCGGCTTCCAAAACCACGATCTAGCATGCTGGGCCACAAAGGACGCTACCCAGTCCGCCGCCGAATTGGCTTCGCGTAAATGTGGCGAATCTGAGTACAGTCGACCTTAGAAAGGATAGAACGAATGTCCGTCAGCATCGGATTAGTAGGGCCAGAATGGCAGTTCTCCTTCTGCAGCCAGGAAATAACCGACATAGAATCACCCTCAATGAAAACCCTATGGGCCTGAAGAGTCCTGACAGCATAAGAAATGCCCGCCCAGGCCGCATAAAGCTCAAACATCAGGACGGAGGAGTCAATAGAACCAAAACCTTCCGCTCCCAGAAGCTCACCCTGAGGGCCATGGACGAGGAAACCAGAACCAGCAGCTCTGCCACGGACACTACCATCAAAATTAATTTTGACGAACCCTGAAGGAGGGGGATCCCAGGAGATGAACATCGAATGACGGTTCGCTGCCGAAGCAGCAGGGGATCCCCAGAGGCCAGAGACGTCAGAACCAACCCGGGCACAGTCCATGACCAAAGATCTGATTTTTCTCATAATTCTAAAGGAAGACATAGGCTTGAATGAGAAGGAGTCTTCGAATCCTAGCAAACGTGGCCTTCTAAGCTCTAGGCATAGAGTGATGTTCAAAAAAAATAGTGAACTGCACTGCACATCTTTACTAATGATAGGCTAGAATCGTTGAAAGAACCCCAAGAGAAAACCATCTAGTCCTAGAGCCTTATAGATACCATTGACTTCACAGCCATCCAAATGTCCTCATTGATGAACCCCTCTTCAAGCATATTTTTCTCTTCCTTGGTCAACTTCCTTACCACTGCATGAAGCTATGGTGGAACACAACTATGAGAGGGTGCCTATCTACAAACTAAGTAGTCCAGAAATACATTCTTGATATCAGAATCAAAATCTACAATTTAGTCATCCATACTTCAACCTATCGATTTTATTCCTTTATCTTCGAATAATGATGGATTTATGGAAAAATCTATTATTCTAATTCCCCGGCCTAAGCCTCTGGATCTTTAATCTCTGCTTCCAAAAATGTTATGAATAGTCAAGAGTATAGAGTAAATACAGATATGCTGTCTCAATTTGCCTAATTTTAGAACTTAAGCTTCTTAAGGCATCCTCTAGATGTTGTAATTTAGCTATCTTGGCCTCTACAAAGTTCAATTGCTGAAAAATGTCACTAATGCTATCCTTATTCCGAGCTCTAAGGTAGTGTTTGATAGCCCAAAAGCTATTCCTGGATAAATGTATGGGATAGCATTATCCAGGGGATAGCTGAGGGAATAAGCATTTTTTTAAAATTACAAGTCTGCCATCAAGGGATAACTTTAGTTGTTCTTGGATTCCCTAGGAATAAGTTTAGGGGATAACCCATAGTTAACCATGGGTTATCCCCTTTGGTTAAATTTTTTTAGACCTATCCCTTCTAGCATAGCATTTGAGAATAAGGAGGGATATCCAGGGGATATCCTTCCTTATCCCCCATATCAAACACTGCCTAAGGGTCTGCTTGGATGGGAAGGAATGGAGGGGAAGGAAAGGGAAAGGAGGTAAAAGGTTACAAGTTATCTTGTTTGGGAGGAGGGTGAAAGAAAGAGAGGGAAGAGAATGGGAGTAACTGGTTCCCTCCTTTTCCTCCCAGCGAGCGTAAATTTGTTAACCCCCAAATCGGAGGGTAAGCTGGGGAAGGAAAAAAGTTTAAGTCATACTTTCTGGAAAGACCAAAATACCCATTTATTTTCTATTCTTCATTCTTTCACTCCTAGATTTATTTCCTATTTTGAAGGGATATTATCATATAACTCTTCCCTTCTTTTCTCTCTCTCTATCCAAACAAGATAATTGATATTACCCTTTCTTTCCTTTCATCCTTTCCAAACAAGAGAAAAGAGGAACCATTCCTTTCCCTTCTTCCATCCCTTTCCTTCTTTTTACTCTCTCCTTCCTTCCCCTCCAAAGATCCAAACAAAGCCTAAGAGTAAACTTAATTTCCTTAAACTTCTTAACCAAACTTGTAGTTGGGAAAGTAATCACCATGTATTCTAAGCATGTTTCACAATAGAATAGGATGTTGAGTAGTGTAACTACTAGTTCTTAAATCTAAAAATTATAGGACTAGATCTTCCTTTTTTTCAAAGGAAAAAGTCTTTGTACACCGTCTTCAAATCCTACGTGGAGTGCATCGCTTTTTTTATTAGTCTTTGATACGATGGGGCAGGGATACCATCTTAAATTTTGACATGATGTGCATTAATACCTGTTCAATTTTTTTTTTAATTTTGTACAGACTATAGTGCACGTTTATGAATGGATGTCATAATTTTATAACTACGTTGTTGTAAATTTACAACTTGGCGTATTTTTTTTTTGGCTTTTTGAATGTGTCTTAACATTTTAACTCGTAAGTTTATAACCGAAGTGTCATCTTAAATTTTGACGTGCATTAATACCCATTCAGTTTTTTTAAAAAATTTATGTACAGACACATTTTCTGAGTGGGTATCATAATTTTATAACTATAAATTTTACAACTGAGATGTCGTATTTTTTTTTGGCTTTCTTAATTGATGCATTAATTTTATAACTACGGTGTCATAATTTTATAACTGGGGTATTATCTTAAATTTTGACATAACATGCATTAATACACATTCAGCTTTTTTTTAAAAAAAAATTATGTATAGACACGTTTTCTGAATAAGTGTCATAATTTTATAACTACGATATCATAAATTTATAACTGGGGTATCGTAATTTTTTTTAGCTTTCTAAACAAGTGTCATAATTTTATACTATGGTGTCGTAATTTTAAAACTGGATATTATAATTTTTTCGATCGGGATGTCGTAAAACTGTTTTAACATTTTTTAATGGGTGTTATATGCATATGGACCAATAAAAGGCGCAGCCCATGTAGGATTTGCTGCACCGAATGCGATATACAAACTTTTTTCCTTTTCAAGAAAAGAAGTAGCGGGCAATGATCAGACCCCACTCTTGATAGATGATAGACTAATATAAATGCCTCTGAAAATCTAAAGCCAACTATTAGAAGCCATAATCCTATTCCATCTTTCCCACACTCTAGCTTCCCTATCCCTATTATTGCATCAAGCAAACCTAGATCCAGAAAAACCAAGGTCTATTAGTCCACCATGCTGGAGGAACTACTGAATCTCCCTATTCTCCGAAGTTTCCACAAACAGCAGGCTACCTTGTTTCTTACCTTAGGAAATACAATTAAAATCTCCAGTTATCACCGTAGGTTTGTTCAAGGCAACCACATTGCTTGACTTATTCTATAAATAACCTTCGATTTAATCCATTGATACTTGCATAGACAATAGTAAGAATCTACGGTTCCCTACTACTATCATTATCAAAATTAACTCCATAGAAACATTGGGTAAAATTATTAACAAAATCAACATGCTCTAGTCCTTTCTTTCAAGGTACAATCAAACCACTCGAAAGACCGGTAGAATCAATATATTTTGAATTCCAAGAGGACCCCATTTTCTTTAGCACCTTTAAAGCACAAATATCCACTGGATAATGAGACAGTAAATGTCTAAAGTTTCGTAAAAGGAAGGGTTTGTTTACCCCTATAATTCCAAATTAAGCACTGCATAACGATGAAGAAAGGTATATAGTTGCGATCTTAGTAGCCATCACATCATTTGAGCTAATTACTTCCACCTAATCAGGTCCCTGCATCATATTCAATCCATTAAAAGAACATGACATGCCTCGTTTACTTTTGCCTCCATACCCTTCACGAAGCTTCCACCAGAGCGTTTTCCACCATCTTTTTCCTCATCTGCCATCATCCGCCAACCTCTTCAACCTCGACACTTTGTGATGTTCTTCGCCTGCTTTACCTTGACGGTTGTCCAAAGAGATTTTTCTGCCACCAAAGCAATTTGTAGAATATTCTCCTTAGACCAGGATTCCATCAGGAGTTCCTCCATCCTAATCCACATTGCTGCCTTAGAAACAAAAGTTATAGAGGTTCCAATGCAAGAATATGATTCCTCACTGTCCATGGCCCCTTAGTAAAACTTTGATGGAACCACTTAATTTATTCTGGAAACAAAAAAGCATAGTGATCCCACCTAATAAGAAAACACCTCAAACTCACTTGTCAACCTGCATCGATTCTTGGGATTGCTGGCAATATACTCCAAACTGGATCATTTTCCAATGATTCGACCTAGGACAGCTAGTTTGCATTTAAACCTAACCTCCTGCAAGTCCCTGTTCTCAAAATACAGTCGTCTTAAAACGAGACTAAGCTTTTCAATCTCAACCTCAGTCACTTGACATAACACCGATACACCTGAGATTGCCTGTGTCTCAGGTTGGTTGCCTCTGGGAACAAGGGTATCCCTGACCCCCTGTCCTCCACTTGGTCCCTCCTAAAGAGAGTGAGAAACCCTCGCTTCTCAACTTTGCGTTCATTATTGGATGCGACAATGGACTATCGAAGTCGAGTCATTGGGTCCACCATTGCCTTTTAACATGCTTTTAAGGAAGAAGTTGGAGAGTCACGGCCATGCAAGGGTGAGCAGAGCCCACAGCCCCTAGTTTTCTCAAAATCAGCTTCGTTGGCAACGTCATGAACGGATGTATAGATGGTGAGGAAAGTTTTGTTACCAGAAGTCCTGACTTGGCCTTCACAGCCGCGAGTGGTTCTCACATCGATTCACCAAGACTATGGTCTCATTCGCAGACAATGCCACTCAAACGGTTGTAAATGAGAAAAAAAAAAAAAAATCTTACTATGATTTTGTTTTTACTTTTCCAGCTCCACCTAGCAAAGGTGGTGAATTGCCAAATATCCGACGTGGTGGTGTGTAAGAAACCTTTCTTGGGGGTCCCATGTCGAGGTTGTGCGGGAAGATAAAACAAGAGAGGCTCGATTGCTGCCAATGGGTTGCAGACACTGGACATTTGACACCCGCTTATTTGATGCACTAAAATAATATCTGTCAGCACGTCGAAAGGATCACACAATTCCCTGACAATTCTGCTCTTGTTTCACGCAATGGTACCGCTTTAACCATGTGTCTCCTAACAGGAATAGAACGGAGATTTTGCTTCCAGTGGCTAGAAAAGCCTTTGTCACTCTAAAGTCGATAAAGTGTTATGATATATTATACATAAATTATAATGTTATGATATTACAACCAATATTAAATTGTCTATATTAAAGAACGAAGTTATATTACACTATGTATATTTAATATTTATGATATATTTACATTGCATCATATTGTTATGGTTTATAGTAAATAGTCATAAGTTTTTTTTTTTTTTTTGGCAAATAATAATAATAATAAGTTTAAAAAAATATGATTATTGCATTATATATTATATATAAGTAATGTTAACAACAAGATTAAGATAAAATATGCCATAAATTATTATTCAATTTATAATATGATATACTATTGATTATGAAAATAATAGTTCTTCAAATTTCTGATAATATAATATATTAAATGATGTTATTAGTATATTGTATTATATTATTATGATTTACTTAAAATTGTATTATGTCAATATATTATATCTTAATTCATACACAACTATTACAAGTGCATTATATAAGTAAAATTTGGTAAAATTAATATAATAGCCCTTCATTATGGGGACCATCTGGAAATAAAGTAGCTTTGGATGCATTCATGAAGAAAAGTTTAACACTGATATTTTGGATCTAAGAAAATAGCATGAAGGTTTCATGCTATGTTTTCAATCAAACAAGTGATCAACCATCATCAACTAAATCTCAAATCAAATTGCGACAGGCTGCAAACATAACATACACAACCAAATAGTCGTCCATCAACTACAAGCTAACCAGAGAAAAAAGCATAAATGGTTTTTTAACAAATAAAGATTATGTTCTATTTTCATAAATCTGATGGCTTGAGACCACCCAACAAATGCTCGTCAGAATACTTTTGTCTAGGATAAGGCAAAAAAAAGAAAAGCTAAAGACTAACTTAAAAGCATGTACCTAAAGGGCTTGCCAAAGTTCACTACAACAACAATTATTTTAAGATTTTCGTTCTCCATGGTCATATCCCAGGCAGGCATATGTATGCATAAAATTTTGAGGAAGACAAAAGTCTGCACGACAAAATGACATTAGAAAAAAATTCAGAAGATATCAACATTTTCTACTAGCTTATCATTTTACCAAAATCCCACTACAAATCAGCCAGTTGTTGATAGACCCAAAGTGGAAAGGCAAAATGATACCATAACACTCCATCAATAGTTAGGAGAAAAAATATTAAAGTCCTTAATTGAAACAGAAAATTCAGCTATATAGCAGAAAAGCTGTGAAGGAATAACATCCATATTCTACAAAATCTACCGATGTACCACGTTTCTCGCTGCTGTCAAAAATAGTCGAAAAGAACTAGAGAAAACTCGCAATCTATAGAAAACCTTCTGATATTCTCAGGTGGAAACAATAGAAAGAAAAAGTGCTCGACGAGTTCGACCAAAAACAACTTTAGAAGCAGATGGATGACAGCCTGAAAACCGAAGCTACATAAGTGAGAGGAGGCTCCTTTATTCAATGCTTGTTTGAACTGACAGCTGGTGATCCCGGATGGTTTCCACGGCCACCATTTGATCCCATGTGATCAACCCTTTGATATCCAACATCACCTCCACGGCCCCTACCGCCACCTCTGCCTCCAAAATCAGGTCTGCTATTGAAATCCCCCCTGCCAAAGACCCTCCCACCGCCATAGTTGCCACGCCCCTTATTCCATCATTCCGGAATCCACCCCCTCTGCCAGGTCCGAACCTTCCTCTGTTATTAACTGCAATGAACAAATTTTTATTTTGTTAATTAGGACCCTCAAAAAGGCAGAGAACTTTGTTGAAAATTGTTGCACCAATTTTGAGATCTTATGTTTGTATTTTATAATAGAATAAACAACAAGGATTATGATTAGCAGTTTGTGCATAAGCTCATATTTCATTTGTAAGAACAGAAAGAGTTTCTCCCACGCTTGCCTCGTGAACCAGTGGTCCTCTTTTCCTCAACGAAAGCTTGGCGTCCACCAATTATTATGGGTGAAGCCTGAAATAGCGTAATGAACTCATATTAATGGTGGAAAACTACATGAAAAGAATGGACATGAGAAAGACATGCAGAATTCTAATGCTAAAATTGGGTCTCTGCCAGCTTCCTCCTAATGTTCACGTCAGCTTCATATAATATCAAGACTTACAGATAATGTCCTAACAACATGCACACCAAAATCTGATATAAACATGCGTAAGAAGCAGGAAAACTTGAATGATAATTTTTAAATAAAAAGATTCTTTTGAAATTTCTAAGTTGTCAACACAAACAGGATGCTTGAAAATGAAAATTTTATATACTAAAGGTGGATCTATTGTTTGATTTGTTAAATTATCTATGTCAGCTTATGGTACATGTAGTAAAAATATTTCATTGCAATATCAAGCCAGAACAGAAATGGATATATAGACACAATTAATTAAACAAACCATAAAAGGCAGATCCTGTGGCATTGGAACAGAGACGTATAATACAAACATAAAATTAATTATACCAAACTGTACAACAATCCAAGTAAATCATGCATGAGTTTTGCCACATAGACTTGCACAGAAATGCAGAAACCAATTGAACAGCTTGCTAAATATATTTTGAGAAAAAACACAACCTTTTAAACTGAAGCACATTATAAGACCAAGAGCGAGAACCCTGCTGCTTATTGCACACATTTACTTGGGTGGTCTCAAGTGAGTTACTGGGAATAAAGTTCTGCCCACCAAAGGCAACCAAAGGACAATAGGACATACAGAAACTCTATATTTAAACTCAACAGACTGTTCCTACTTGAATTCCCTTCTTGGGCAATTCAATGTCATCTCAGAAAGGCAAACATTAGTACTTTGAGGGATATTACAACCTTAAAAGAAAACGGAAGCAATAAAGAAATTGTATTGCAGTTACCTTAGACAATTAGTAAGGTTAAGGTACGACAATCAGCTAACCAATTCCAAAACAAGAAACAAGAAATCGTATTTGCCTCATCCCATTAAAATTGACAGCACAGGTACAGTTAATAGACTAGATGGGATCTGGAAAGATCCTTCAGATATTTTCAATGGCACACAGAGTAAGTAGCTGAAGGCCTATGACCTCCCAGTGACTTATGACTTGCTCGTATGAAATATAACCAAAGGAAACAAAGTATTTTTAGTTTGAATTTTATTTACTGATATTTTTCTCATGAAATTATAGGACTAATTAAGTCTAATCATAATTCAAATCACCAATCAACAGAAAAGTCAATTTTTCAAATGGCAATAAACAGTTTCAGCAGGCCAGTTCACATTTGATTCTGTTTCCTAAGGTAATTAAATAAAAAAGGAAAACAGATGGAGTACACTCATATAGTAGGACAATTTTAGCAAGAAAACTGTGGTTTCATTACATGCTGAGGTCAAGCACGTGTGCAAATGAGTAGGCTGCAAAGCAAAAGTTTCCAACGACGACAATAGCAAAGCCTTAATCCCAAACTAGTTGAAGTCAACTACAAAATCCTTTTACTTCATCAGCTCGGTTTAAGTTATATTTTTTTTAAGGTACAAAGAATTTAAATCTTTCTTTATCATTTCCTTTCATGTCATTTTCGATCTACCTACCTCTTTTTCCTTCCACATGTATCAAATCACTCCATCGCATATGTACATCTCTTGGTCTACGTTGCACATATTCAAACCATCTAAATCATGTTTTTCTTAATTTGTCCTCAATTGGTACTACCTCTATCCTTTTACAAATGACTTCATTTCTTACATTACCAATATCCATCTCAACATTTTCATTTCAACCATATTCATCTCGTATATGTTTGCTTTTCTAACCACCCAATATTCAATACCATAAAGCATAACCGATTTATGGATTTTCTATAAAAATTTCTTCAACTTAGCATTTACTTTATAATCATATAGTATTCCAATTACACTTCATTTCTTCTAACTTGTTTAATCCTATGGATAACATCATCTCCAATCTCTCCTTATGAATAATCGATCCTAAATATCGAGAATAAGCAATTTTAGGACATTTTATCTCAATCTTTACGCTACATTCATCTCTTATTATAATTATACTAAAATTGCATTCCATGTCTTCTATTTTTATCCTGGTTGACCTAAAGCCTTTAGATTATAATGTATTTCTTCATAGTTCTAACTTACAATTAACTCCAAGCTTAGTTTCATCCACTAGTACAATATCATTTGTAAATAGCATGCATCATGAAATATCATTATAAATATATCTAGCAAGCTGGTTCATAACCAAACAAAAAAGATAAGAACTAGAAGCATATCCCTAATGTAAACCTAATGTAATAAGGAATTCATTAATATTATCACCAATAATTCTTACATTATTGATTGTTTCATCATATATATCTTCTATTATATATCTTTCATTATGTTAATAAATCTAATGAGTGCCCCTTTCTTTTCTAACACCCACTATAAGATTATTTATACACTCTATCATACGCTTTCTCTAGATCAATAAAAACCATATGAAGATCTAATCTTTTTTCTCTATACTTCTCTATTAACCTCCTAAAATAGAAAATAGCTTTTATTTGTTGACTTTTTTTGGCATAAAACCAAATTTATTCTCTGATATTTTTATAGTACATCTTAACCTAAGCTTAATACTTTCTCCTCAAATTTCATAGTATTATTCATGAGCTTAATACTATAATAAGTAGAATAGTTTTGAATATCTTTATTTTCATAAATTGATACTATAGTAACCTCCATTTATTAGGCATCTTCTTAGATATTAAAATCTTATAAAATAAATTTGTCTGACCAAATTACCTCAGCATCATTTTTTCAAACCTTGATAGAAATCTTATCAAATCCCATAGTTTTTCTATTTTCATTTTTTCATGTCCTCTTCCACCTCAAATATCCTAATTCTATAAGGCTGTGTTTGATTCATAAAAGGCTATCCCTGGATAAGTATACAGAATAGCATTTATCCAGGGAATAGCTCAAGGGATAACCATTTTTTTTAAATTACAGATTTGCCATCAAGAGATAACTCTAGTTATTCTTGGGGTCCCTAAGAAATAAGTTCAGGAGATAACCCATGGTTAAACATGGGTTATTCTCTTGATTAAACTTTTTTAGAATTATCCCTCCTAGTTATAGCTTTTGGGATAAAAGGGGATATCCCCAGGATATCCCTCCTTATCCCCCGTATCAAACAAGCCTAAGTATATGTTATAACTTTATCCTCAATAAAACAAATAAGGCATCCTAAATTATCAACATAATTCTTATTTAAGAATTTATTAAAATAATGCCTCCATCTTTCTTTCAACTCATCCTTCTTAACCTAAACTTTTCGATCATTATCTTTAATGCATTTAACCTAAAACATATCTTTAGTTTTTCTATCTCTTACTCTTGTAATTATATATGCATCTCTCTCTCCATCTTTAGTTTCTAGCTTGCAATATAATTTCTCAAATGCTTTACATCTACCCTCCCGTACTATCTTTTATTTTCTTTCTTAATCATCTTATAATTTTCATATGCTTTCTATTTCTATATTTGGATAGTTTCTATCAAACTCTCTTTTAGGGTGTAGTTGATATAAGATTAAAGAGGGTGAAAAATTATTCGTATAATTTTTCACCCCCTTTTAAGGGTGTTTGGCATGAGGTTAAATTTTTTAGGGGGATAATTCCTCCCTAACCTCAAATTGTTATCCTAAGGGTTAGGGCATAGGTTAACAAAATGAAAGGAAAAAAACATTTCAAGGAATGAAAAAGGGCTTAAACAATGTAACTAATAATAATCCCACAGACATATATATAATTGATCATAATATATTTATAAATATATATATATATATATGTTATATCATATATATATAATAATATATATTGTATATTAACAATATATAATATATTATATACTATAATATATAAATATAATAAATGAGGTAGATTTGGCTACATTGAAATATAGTCAAATCTACCTCATAACATATTATATATAACATATATATATCACATATAATATAATATATATATATACATATTATATTATAACATATATATATATATATATATATATCTTTTACATTAACCTTATTCCAAATAGGGTTAACAATTATACCTATAATATTTCACCCTCCCTTTAAAGATGCAACAAAACAAAATTAACAGAAAAACTTTTACACCCTTAAAATTTGAACCAATTTAAGTTACTCCTATTACTTTTCACCCCCATTTTTTTAACCTTATACGAAACGCAACCTTAGCCTTAATTACTAATTGAACTTTCTTATTCCACAACGAGATTTCCTTATTATACAATCCTTTTTCTATTGACTCTCTTAACACCTCTATACCTATATTTCTAATGTTATTAGCCATCTCTTCCAATGTAGCATTGATCTCTCTATCTATATTTTGCTTTACGATTTTATCTTTAAAAGCTATTGGTTTCTCTTCTTTCTAAATCCACCACCTAATGAATTCTTGTACTTTCTATTTGTTCTTATCCATTTTTTGAAAATATAACTGTAACCATCTATTTACATTGCATGGTTAGACTCTCATCTGTTATATCCTTACAATCTTTATAAATCACTTGATCAATCTTTCTGATAAAGAAGAAGTTTATTTCCATCTCCTTTTTAAATCAGAGTCCCTCTTTTTAAAATGTATTGGTTAATACTAAATTGTATGACACTACAAACTCTAAAAAAGCATTTTCTTCTTCATTTCCATCTCCTAACCCATAAGTAGCTTCCATGTACTTTCAAAACCTATATTATATTACCTATCCATCCAAATCTCCTTTGATAAATATTTTTTTCTCCATCAGAATTTTTTTGAATTAATCCATTTATGTCCTCCCAAAAACTATGCTTTATTGCATCATTTAAACCTACTTGAGGAGCATAAGAACTAATAATATTAATTGACTCCTCATCTAGCATTAATTGAATTAAAATTAGTCTATTTCCTATCTTCTTAATATCCATAACTTCATCTTTTTAAACTTTTATCGATAATAATTCTTATTCCATTTTTACTCATATCTTTATTGGTATACCAAAGTTTAAAACTATCAATCTCTTTTGCTTTTCTCCTATTCACTTGGTCACTTGCAAGAAATCTAGTCCAAGATAATAAAAATAAAAATGAATATCAAAATAAAAAGGAAATAAAATATATTTAATAACTCAGAATATAGGGCCATCATCAGACAAGCAGAAGTATATGGCATTGAATACAATTTCAAATCAGATTTGAGGGGGAAAAAGAGTCCTAGAACAACTCATAGGATGATTACTTGGATTACTAGAAGCCTCTGGTCACCCATGCCTCAAAGAAATTTGAGAGCTGAGTAACCTCATATGTGGTCATAACAAACAACTACAAGATGGGAATCAGAAACCAATCTCTTGATCAATTTGGGCTATGAGGTTCTTGACACAGTAAAAGTAATACAGAGGTCCTACGTCAGCGCTATTATGATCTTATAGACCTATGGCATACAGAGACTCAACATTTCGTTGAAGATGACACCACAGGCTGTTAGTTTGAGATGCAAATTTTTTTGAGGCATCTAAGTCATAAGTTTAAGCATGCAAAAATCACCACCAAGCAGGAATACAAACTTTAATAGCAGAATCAAGGTCCAAAAGGATTGGTTCCATCATTTGGAATGACTGGTCAGGTTTTCGTAGCAAGGGATGTTTAAACAATTTCTATCATCAAACTATGAGGGAAGGCTTAGATGAGTTGAGTTGAGTTGAGAAACTACAACGGAAGGCCTTCTGCCCTTCTCCATGCCATCCAGATTCAACAGGCACAGGGCTGAAAAAAACTCATAGGATGATTACTTGGATTACTAGAAGCCTCTGGTCACCCATGCCTCAAAGAAATTTGAGAACTGAGTAACCTCATATGCGGTCATAACAACCAATTACAAGATGGGAATCAGATACCAATCTCTTGATCAATTTGGGCTATGAGGTTCTTGACACAGTAAAAGTAATACAGAGCTCCTACGTCAGAGCTATTATGATCTTATAGACCTATGGCATACAGAGACTCAACATTTGGTTGAAGATGACACCACAGGCTGTTAGTTTGAGATGCAAATTTTTTTGAGGCATCTAAGTCATTAGTCAAAAGTTTAAGCATGCAAACATCACCACCAAGCAGGAGTACAAACTTTAATAGCAGAATCAAGGTCCAAAAGATTTTTTTTTTTTTTTTTTTGGGGGGGGGGGGGGGGGGGGTTGAGGAAAAAGAAAAGAAAAAGAAATCAGCAGTTCTGTTGCAAGTTTAGGAGGCACTAGTTGAGACAAATTATGAATTCTGGCCTAATCATGTCAGAATGGGCCTCCTCTACAAAGTATGAAGTCAGAAAAAAGTCTGTTAGACTTACAAAGGGACCATGATAACCTTTCAAACTATGTAAAGTTGACCTAGGAGGTTTACAATATCCACCTAAAGGAGCTTGCTGGTCCTTTAGCAGGCAAAGATGGAGGATAGCTTGAAAATGTGATTCTAACCACACACAGGAAATCAAAAATTGTATGGACATGTTGAAGCCCAAAAGCTCTTCTATGATTGAAGGAAAGAGTAAGATTATCCTCAAGCAAAAAGATTGAGGACAGCTTGAACATGTAACTCTAAGCACTATTTATAGCTATTAGAAACTCATGTAGATTTATTGAACTCCAAAACTTTTGCATGATTGATGGAAAGAGTAATATTACCCTAAAGGTGAGCTACAAAGTCAAAGGTGCCATGCAAAATTCAACGGAATTGCTAGCAACCCCCAATAGCAAGGTGGTGGAACTTGACAAGAATATGGTATTCTGCACAAGAATGTAACTTGCCACTCATTGTATTAGAATTCAATCCAACATTTTGAGCAATTAACAGCTGCATAACTCTAACTATAGGTCCCCAATAGAACAGTCGATCTGCCAGGTCAGGCAGGGTCGAGTTTAGACGAGAAACAAGCTCATGCCCAGCGAGTCCAGCCTGAATCAAGCCTGAGGGTCCCAATCCTGGGCATGACCAGACTGTGGGAGTGTGGGTATATTTCGGGCTGGGCTAGACCCAAGTCAGTCCCACCCCAGCTTGGAATGGAATATATCAGGCCACTTTCATTTCAGACCAATTCAATATTTTAGGTTAAAAGGTGAGCCCAATCCCAGTTTCTCACATGCCAGGTCATACTACTCAGACGAGCAGAACCCATTGATAGCCCTATGCTCCAAAAGTGTCTGTTCAGATACAATCCAAGCTCCAATATCCAAAAACCTGAGGATGTACTGGAACAAGCTGCATTAATTAGTGCATGGAACCAAATTTCTGTTAGATCACTGCACCTATGATAATATGAGTATGCACCAAAAAGTAAGTGCAAATGCATACGGTTGCACATATCATGTAGCACAAATCACAAAAGAAAGATAATACATTATGTAGCATATGTCATATGGTATGCTACTACTCACAAAGTAACTCTACGATATTTTCTGTCTGGTAATCTATATTGTCCTTCTCTGGATGTACTTAATGAAATTTGATGAACAAAGACCAGTTATCAATTTAAACATGAATAATTCTGCCATGCAGTTGTCTTATTCCATCCAATGTTCTATAAGTTCTCCTTCACACTTTCCATAGGTTTCTTCCACGCCATATTACGTGTGTTGCACATGCAAACAATGCACCAAACAGAGATTTAACTACTTTCATTTTCATCAACATTCAAGAAAGGTCACAATACTCATCATGACAATCAGGCAAGTTAATTTTAGCTCCCTTTTCACATGAGGTATAGGGAGAACAAATATTTTGACAATTGCAGGAATCCACATGCATTATAAAGTTCTCCTTAATGAAATTTATGATGTACAATTCAAAATTTCTTTAAAAACATGATTTTTGAATCAACAATGAACTTGGGAATTTTCTAACAGACTTCTTCCTTTGCTGCAGTCTTTCTAAATTTAATAAGATGACATCATTTTTATTTTACCACGTCATGTAGTTGGCATGATTCAACCTCTTTTTGTGCGATGTCATTGGACCTTGAAGAAGATCTTTAACTTTCTTCAAGGTGTTGGATAACACATATACGACATCCACATGCTTGTCATATAGCAAAACAGCCTCTTCCCATCATCTTAATGGAGATTTGATTTCAGCATTCTTCACATTTGATCTTGCTGACAACATATCTATGCAAATCAATCTTATGATCAATGCCTGAGATCTAGTCTATGACCAGAATCAAATGAAACCCTACTCACAATTGAATATACATAACAAATCCAATCTCAACTCAACTCATCTAAGCCTTTTCCCACAGTAACAAACCAATCAAAATATTATATGTCATGAAACCCTTTTTTTAACATTCAAATGATTAGGAAAACCATCAGCAAAGACAGAAGCCAGGCAAGGGTGTAGAAAAATAGAAGCTCTTAGATATTACTAATATTTGGCCCCTGTAAGAAATCATATAGACGATTATAATTATCCCAAGTCCTTTTGATAGAATAGAAACTCTACCACCCTATGGATGACTATAGTTGTCCTAAATCTTTTTAATACTTGGCCCCTATAAGAAACCCTATAGAAGATTATAATTGTACATATGCATGCAGGCATACATGGATGGAAAGAGAGGATTTTACACCCACTGCCAACTCCAACAATCAAAGTTGCCTCACAAAAAACTTAGACAATGGATGTGATGTAGAAGGCTTAAAATCCCTATAAACAAAAGTCATCTTTTGTATATTTCTTGCTTATCATCAAGTCAACACTGTATCATGCCATTATCTATGCTATATATAGAAGTGCCAATAAAATTCTGTCCACAAGCCTTCATAACAGCTAGATCATGCTTTGATAATCATGATCATTCAACATAACCCACAAATTTATACCCACTCCAAAGCAACAACTCCCTGCACCACTTATATATAATTCAATAAGAATTCGAAAGTAAAAGGAATTGGTGGAGCGGATCGGAGGAAGAAGGAATCCACTGCATGCCTCTAATAACATTTTGTACTATTTGTGCTTCCCCCTTCTCCACAAAATTCAATGCTTGAGCTCCACAACGGCCATGGAACAAGATGCATACTGGCCCTCCCTAAAGCAACTGCAGATGCTGGATAAGCGACACTAAGGTAGTGTTTGATAAGGAAAAAAAAACTATCTATGGATAAGTGTACATGATAGAGTTTTTCCATGGATATCCCTAGGGATATCCCCTGGCTATCCCATTGGTTATATCAAATGCAAAAAAGTAAATCCATAGATAAGCTTTTGTTATCCTCTCTGGTAAATCAGTTATTCCTCATTCCCTAGAGAATAAATTGAGGGGATAACCCATGGTTAAAATTATTCCCAACTAACCAGTGTAGTTGTGGCTTTTGAGAATAAGGGGGGCTATCCAGAGGATATCCCCCCTTATCCCCTTTCTCAAACACAGCCCAAGTTGTACAAAGCGAGCACATGTTACATGTGAGGTACACTAAGAGGATTATGACACTGATCACAAATCTTGGAGGTTGTTGATCACCAATTATTTCACATACACAAATGAATCATATCATCCCATACATGTGACAGAAGGAATAAATCCTTCTAGAATTCATGTTAATATGATTACCACTAGAAGCCAATCAAATTGATAGAAAACAACTCTTTTAATCAAACAGTGGTTCTCTGGTCAAATTTTATGACAAAGAAATTAAGAAATGCATATGAATTTACAACTGAGATAAGGCTGATCAAATGTCGAGCTGAGTCAGCCATGGGCTGAGCTCTAGACTAGTAGTTAGGCTCAATGCTTGTGCTCAGGCTCAATGCTTATGCACAAGCCCAACCTGGCTATCAGTCTAATCTCAAAGAGCCAATCTCAAGCCCACCACGAGGCTTAAATTCCCTTCCGTCAACTCCTCATTTAGGATCTAATTAGAGTTTTGTTAACGCCCAAGCCTATCAAAATTTCAGGCTGGGCTGGGTACACGTGGGTATATACATATATGCATACATATATGTAGACACGCATGTGCGCACGCACGACACACGAACGAACCCACACCTATGCACGTGCACACATACACGCACACATACATACATATATTGGTGTGTGTGTGTGTGTCTTCTTAGGCCAGTCCATGTTATTTTTTGATCTTCCTTAGTCCAGCCTGATTTTTAGATTGGGTCTATTTTTGGGTCCAAGCCCTATTTTTAGTGCCCAAACTTGCAAAATTTTGAACAGAGTTAGCCAAGTTGGGCAGGCCACCAGCCCTTGATCAGCTCTAATTTGGGATCACCTTGTATAGCCCATGATCAGCTCTAATTTGGGATCATCTTGCAACTTACCAATGGCCAAAACCACACTGTGATACAATATAAAGTAATATGTGCAAAACCAACGCTTAGCATTCTGTCTTACAGAAGATTGATGTGCTTATAGTAGAAGAGTTTAGCCTCATTACAGGATATATTAATTAAGTAGAATACAAACCAAATTCATGATGAACTATATATTATGTGCTATGATACTTACACAAACTTGGAGACCTAAAAGGTAAAGAGCTAACAGAAAAAGGTTAGTCCAACAAGCATAAAAGGGAAAAGTGCTGACAATGCATGCAACAAACAACAAAGTAACATAAAACTTAGCCAAAATGCTGCATAAGGAACATTTTCTGAATTGAAAAGTCACAGATGAAATATTAAAGTACCATGATAGCAGTCCTGACTAGCCAAGTCATACAAGAGAATAAGAAGAAACTAGTATGGTTAAAGAACTGCAAACAGCATTACAACTATGAGAAACCAACAGCATTGTCTGAAGTTCTAGAAATACACATCCGAAGATGCAAAATGTCAATCAACTAAATTCCATAAAGGGCTATCAAAGCTCCAAGCACATAAAGAAGCATAGAATTACAAAAGCTCTACACGGTCAACCATTTATTTCCAACATGCAAGTGTACAACTAGAGGGTAGATGACTGATAACATATTGAGTTTTACCTCTATTGCGCTTTGGACTGCACTAGCCTCCTCAAACTCCACAAAGCCAAAACAAAACCCTTGAAGCTACATTCCACGTGAAGAAAAGATCTTAGATTATAGAATATGCAATTGGAAAAGTATTCAAAAGCAAGTAAACAGAAGAGTAAAAAAGAAAAGAACCTTATTGCTTCTAACTTGTATGCCACCAGGTTTAATACGACCAAACCTCTTGAACTCCTCTTCAAGCTGATCGGGTGTGGCATTCAAAGGCAAACTTTTTATGTATATTGAATGGCCATCAGCTGGAGGGGAAAAAGAAAAGAAAAATGATAGAACATTGTATGCTATTGAAAAGGATGTGTTTGAAGTTGATATGGGCCATTATTACCTTCTGCCTCTTGTGCATTGCTGCTTTCACTTGCACTAGAACTGGCAGCAGGGATATCAGATGCTGTAGCTGGAATGAGAGCAGGGACTGCCTGACGTTCTGGTTTAGCAAGTGCTGGCCTAGCAGACGCAGATGTTGGAACTGACAATGGAGCAGCAGCAATGTCTTTCATGACTTTCACCTACATATATTACAATATATAGGAAGATTATTTTTTTAAGCCAATATCTGAATGAATGGATTGAAGCACACATGTCCACACCACATACTGAGTCAACTAAATGCACACGTCTAAGCCATGTAGTGGGTTGATTAATTATATTAAGAGATGGATCTATGCTCATAAATTTTGTATCATTTTACAGGCAAAGAAGAACGTACATGTCAAGCAGAACTTGTATTCTCAACACATTAAATATCCATATGCCATATCACCATGACAATAAAACTCAATTGCATTCCGAGTTCTTGCAATATGTAAATTGATATAAAACTGCATAAATAATAATAGCTTCCAGCTTACAATACTCCAAATATGCAAAGAAGCAGCATGTGTTCCATATATATATATATATATATATATATATATATATATATATATATATATATAGGAAATGCTAGAGAAATTTTGGTTTATATTGTTTATGTATATACCAGCATGTTTGTAGGTTAAAGATGATTGAATAAAGGGTCTTTAATCCATTTCTTCCC
The DNA here is from genome assembly GCA_900491605.1 of Calamus simplicifolius. Lineage (NCBI taxonomy): Eukaryota > Viridiplantae > Streptophyta > Magnoliopsida > Arecales > Arecaceae > Calamus > Calamus simplicifolius. Next base: position 129,265 of record UESW01001653.1, read on the forward strand.
ATTAACCTGCCAAACACTAGATTACTTACCAATTTATTCCAAGGATGTATTGGAATTCAGAAAGTTCACCTAACCTAGAGAAAACAATTCCATCATGTACGGTAGAATAGTCTACTCTATAGTGGGTTAGAAGTAAATTGCCCCATTTACTCCAGCATAACTTTTTCTACAATCAAACATAGCCATAGAGAAACAAACCAGGACTATGACCGCATTGTCCTGGCTGCAGTAAATATAACCATGTTTTTATATGTCAAGATACTGCTTCTAAGTTCAAATGTCTACAGCAGTGCTAGTCCTATCTCCATACTGCATTCTGTAAATAGTAGCCACTATATATTATTGAGACTTTTGAGAGGAGATAAACTTGTTTCCCCACAGAGGATGATCGGAATTTATTTGGTAAGATGGCAACAAGCATGGAGTTGTACTCTTTGGTAAACAAATACATATAGCATAGTCACTGAATGAAACTCTGAATAAGATTAGCCTGTGGGATCATTACTAGAGACGTACAATTTTAAAAGCTGGAATACATAAACGTTAGTTATGGACCAATGCCCCTTCAAAACGACTCATTAACCTCACACATATGGTAATTGTGTTAATATCCATTTAACAGTTTATTATATGTACCAATACACTCGTATTGACCCATGACCCATTCTGAAGATTGCTTAAGAATAAATATAAGTTGGAACTTTTTGAAACCAAACACCTACAATCGAAGCATATGATTTTTTCGGTGCCTCCTCTTGGATGGTAGAAGCAGTTGATTCAGCCACCACTGCCTGAGAACTGCTTGGCACTTCAACAAACACATCACCTGCAGGTGCCTCCTCTTCAACAACTGAATCCTCTCCACTGTCTGATGGGTTGCACACCTCCTCCTCATTGGCTTCCTCCACTTCCTCTGGCAGTGGCAGGTTTTGTTCTGGAACATGTTGCTCCTGCTGTGGAGGGGAATCTGAAAGTAGACAGTATTAGCAACTGACAAATCCAACAACATTCACCTTTATGACAAAGCCATAAAAATCAAACGAATCAAACGTTAGCGATCTGTCAAAACATACCTTGTTCCGATGAAAGAGGGGCACCAGCGCCATTCGCCAAACCCTGGCTTCCCTGTTGGTGCTCGGCCTCTTCAACATACCTGAATATGTCATTCAGAACGAAGAAGCCTTTGTCCTGGGGAGCAAGGAAGAACGACTGGGTGAAGTCCCTTCTAACATTGTCCTTCCCGGTGAGATAACCCGTCACAAGGACGAGCACCCCACCACTGAGCGAATCTTGGGCATCAACTGTCTTGATCTCCGCTCTGTGGAAGTCCATCGAGAGTATCTTCTCGTTGATCGCCTAATGCCAATGCAAATAAGTCGATGAAAAGCAAAGAATTTCCCATCAAGACGGAACTTTTCAGTATCAAGATTCCATTTTCACCTGAAATCTCCCAAACCGAAGGAAAATATAAAAGAGAAGCGGGGGTTAGGTGAGGCTTACTTGCATGGAGGTGACGGAGCTCATGGCGCCATGGGCCTCGGGCCGTCCGAGCTTGCTGCCCTCCTGGTAGAACCGGTACACCATCGCCGGCGTCTGGTGAAGGATATGGTAGTACTGCTGAACAAAAGCGTTCCCGACCTAATCCAACATCCAAATCAGCCAAAACGATCCGATCTTTCTCCTGATTATCAAACCACACAATAGAAAAAACAGACACAAAATCCGAAACAACTTCGCATTACCACTTGTGCCGAGGGGGAAGATCCGGCGGCGGCGGCGGCGGCGGCGGCGGCTGTCGTCTGCTGGGCGGCCATCTCAGAGATTTGTACTCTCAGCACCAATCACAAAACACCTCCGAAAGCCAACCAATCGAGTCGGATCACGGCGATCGACGCGGATCACAGCAGGGGAGATCAAATGAGAAGACGACGAACCGATCGATGTTACCCTCCGCAGCTCGACCGAAGATGTATTCGGATCAAGATTCGCGTTCTTCCTTCTGGTCCTCCTTCGAGCTCGGCTAGGGTTTTGGACTTTTCGGATCTGGAAGGAAGGGACCGGAGATATGGGAGGGTGGGAACCCTCGGCTTCGCTTCGACGTTTATATAATTCTCTGGGTTTTTTTCTGTCTTTTTTTTTTATTATTTTTTCTTCCCTTTTAACTTTTCGTTGCTGGCTCGCCCATTGTATCACCGCATCCCCTCGGCTTTGTGCAAAATTGTATCATGACGGCCGCAGAAAATGTTCTGTGCGAGCTGTCGATGCGCCGTCCGTTAACCGGCCATGGGAGGATGGGGACGGCGGATCGAGAGCAGATATAGAAATTTCCGTGCCGGTGTTGACATACGAAATTTTAACGCACGTGCGATTTAATGAGGCCGATGGGAATCGAGGTGTCGCACGGTACGGTGTCTCGCGGTTCGTTTTAGTCTCAGCGCGTCCCGTCGTTTTGTGTGGGGCCCACTTGCTGCGGTGCGTGCCAGAGATTGAGGCGGATCTAAGCCTGGACCGAAGGATACGGTCGAGGGTATATGTGTGAAAGCGATGCTCCTCAGCTCCACGCTGGTGCATTTTATTTAGGTCTCTTTTGATTTGGAGCCATAAGAACGTCTTTAAAGCGACTTCTTGTCAGTAATTATGTAAAATAGCTATCTACTAATAACTGCACCAAAAGCTAATCTAAAAAATTATTCATGATTTCTTTACTTAACAAGTGATATGTGCACACATATCACTTTTATTACACTAGATAGACGGTATGCTTAGTAGCCAACCGAGCTACAAAAAAAAAAGTTGCGTTAGGAAATCATGAATATTTTAAATGAACCTTGATGTTAAGCTTGAAATGAGGAAGAAGGTAAAGAGGAATATCTTGATGATAAGCAAATTCTCTAATCTAAAATTTTAATTGATTAAGATAATTTTTAGAGCTTCAATTCGTAGTGGAAGAATTTAAATTGAGTTGAAATCTTTTGTTAGCCTTTTTTTTTTTTAATTTTTAAGGATTTAAACCTTGATCTCATCTAAAAGCTAGGTCCTTGGGCAGAATGCAATATGCTACTAATAATTAATAGTGGATTGAGATATATAGCCTTAAATGAGAATGTTTGACATATTATTGTTTTCCGCTGCTTAAATCATTTTGGAAAAGATAGATTTTAATATATTAGATTGAGTCCATTAGACATGAGTTTTGTAAAATAATAGTTAAGGTTCAAATTAGTCATTTTAAGCCATGGATGTCAACTTCCAGGTTGGTATGGGTCAGAGAGTTTTAACTTTATGCCATAATGAGCAAGATATAGGATAGGGTCCTATATATTATTGTCCTATGTTGACCTAGCTAAAACTGGTTTGACTTATTATCTACTTTAAGGGAGTGTTTGATAATTTTTGGGCTATCCTGGATAAATATACATGATAGCATTTATTCAGAGGATAGCTGAGGGAATAAGTATTTTTTAAAATTACTACTCTATCAAGGATAATTTTAGTTATTCCTGGAGTTCCCTAAGGAATAAGTTCAGAGGATAACTCATGGTTAAATATGGGTTATCTCCTCTGGTTAAACTTTTTCAGCACTATCCCATGTAGTTATAGCATTTGGGAATAAGGGAGATATTCCCTAGATATCCCCCTTATCCATCATATCAAACACTCCCTAAGTAAAGGTAGACTAATCCAGTAATAAAACCAATGATGCATATGTTGTTGAAATTTTCAAGCTATGATTTGTCTGTTATAATGATTTCAAGGATATATTGTATTATACATATTAGAGTATGGTATATGCAAGATACACATCATATTGTAATGTGAGGATGCATATGGTTTATATGGCAAATTAGACATATAATTTAATATCTAAGTTATTGACTAGTCATTGTTATGCAATAAGAATATTAGTTATAATTTGTTGTTTTTATTGTTTATCCATTTAGAATAATATGTTAGATTAGATTATTCAATTTTAAGTAGTGAAAATAGTCGTATAATATCATATTTTGGTACCTCTTGTATAGTTATAATTTCACAATAAAAGGTGTGAGCATTATTTTATTATCAAAAGATAGTGGATATTATTTCTGCTCTAACATCTCATAGCATTGGAGAAGATTAATTATTAGTTTATTTACTTTATGTAAACATAGGTAAAAGTTAGACTTTTTAAAATTTGAGACATATAAAATGTAGCATAACTTGAATTTAATAGGAGTTACCATTATAAAACTATCTATCCAACAAATTTAGTGCCAATAAAAAGTTCTTTTATCACTCAAATTGATTGGATAAAAAATATTATATCTATAGTAATAACTTTATCAACCATTATTGACCAAAAGTAAAGTTCCATCTATTTAACTTAAAACTATGTTGATGGTGCCAATATCAAATTTCTAATCTCTTGACAGTTGTATAAGAGGGGAGATTAAACCCCACACATGCCTTCACTAAATTTCAAAAGGATTTAGAGAGATACATGTGGGGAAAGGCCACCTCCATCATGTTCTTTCATTATTCGCATGCCTCTTCTAATTTTTAATTAAAAATAAAACATATTTCAAATAATGCATAATAACTATAATTCCTTTTCAAATTGAAATATCTCTTAATTGAATTGTGTCAAATATAGTATTCAATTTTGGGATTGTGAAAGATGGATATTACACTGGTAAAATGTGATGGGAAAGAATCCGTGTACGAGCAAATACTAGCAGACCGTAATACGCAGCGGAATAATAAATAAAAATGCGCAAACCACACAATCACAGAAACACCAAGATTTACGTGGAAAATCCCTTCAAGATAAAGGGAAAAAAACCACGGGCAAGCCGATCCACTATAAAATAATAAATATCCAAGTCTCAAAGTCCCTTGCCAGAACTTGAGAAACAATCACAAGAGAATAATAGGGATATAAGGATTACGTCACCGAAAAATACGGTCTCCTGCGTTACCTCCTTATTTTCTTCCCTTCTATTCTTCTTCTTCTCTTGTTTTTCTTCTGCAGCACCTTCACGTGATTCCTGGAGTGGAAGTCCTCCCACGTAGTTAAGCACCAAGCAGCAGCCCTTCCTTCTCTTCCCCTAGCAATCCATGCTCCTAGAAAAAAAGAAATACCTGCTACATGCTTCTCCTATTTTTTCAGACGGCTGCTCCTTAAAAAAGAGAAAACCCAAAAAAGGAAGGCGGCTACTCCTTTTATAAAAGAGAGAGAACAAATCCTGGTGGAAAAAGGAGTAGCGCTCTCTTTTGCCCTAATGGGCTGAATAAGTGGGCCATGGGCCCAACAACCTCCCCCTTCAGCCCATAAGGGAGGCTGTCTCATGCTTCCTTAGTGTGAAATCATGCCGATCAGCTGTCGGCATATCTCTTGCCTTTCTTTTGATAAGGTCTTTGTCAACATGTCTGCCCCATTTTCATCTGTGTGAATTTTCTGAAGCTGTAACTGCTTCTCTTCAAACACATTTCGAATCCAGTGGTATCTCACATCTATATGCTTTGACTTGAAATGAAAAGTTGGGTTCTTGCACAAGTGGATGGCGCTCTGGCTGTCACAATATACCACATAATTTTTCTGTTTCAATCCCAATTCATGTAAGAATTCTTTCATCCACAGCATCTCCTTACAGACCTCGGTAGCAGCAATATATTCTGCCTCTGTGGTAGAGAGAGCTACACACCTTTGCAATCTGGATTGCCATGACACAGCTCCCCCTGCAAAAGTAAGTATGAAACATGATGTGGACTTCCTTGTATCAATATCTCTCATCATATCTGCATCTGTGTAACCAATCAGCACAGCTGGACCACCCCCAAAGCTTAAACAACTTTGGAGCTTCCTCTGAGATATCTGAAGATCCACTTCACTGCTGCCCAATGCTCTTTCCCTGGATTTGCAAGAAATCTGCTAGCAACACCCACTGCATATGCGATGTCTAGCCTCGTACATACCATCGCGTACATCAACTTCCGACTGCTGAAGCGTAAGGAACCTTCTTCATTTTCTCCTTCTCCTCATCGCTTGAAGGACTTTGCTCTGAGCACAACTTGAAGTGACCTGCAAGAGGAGAACCAACTGGCTTTGCATTGATCATACTGAACCTATCCAATACCTTCTCAATGTACTTTTCATGTGACAACCATATTTTCTTGATTCTTCTATCACGGGAAATCTGCATACCAGTATTTGCTTGCTGGTCCCATATCCTTCATTTCAAATGAATTGCTCAGCTCCTTCTTCAACCTGTCAATCATAGACATATCTTTCCAAGAATAAGCATGTCATCAACATAAAGTAGGAGTATGACAAAATCCTCACTAAACCATTTGATATACACACAATGATCTAAAGCCATTCTTTTGTATCCATTTTCAGCCATAAATGAATCAAATTTCTTGTACCACTGCCTTGGAGCTTGCTTCAGCCCATATAAGCTTTTTTTCAATCTGCAGACAAGATTTTCTTTACCTTTGACTTTGAAGCCTTCTGGTTGCTCCATATAGATTTCCTCCTCCAAATCACCATGAAGAAAAGCTGTCTTCACATCTAACTGCTCAACCTCCAAGTCTAGACTAGCAGCAATACCTAGAGCAACACGAATTGAAGACATTTTAACAACAGGAGAAAAAATCTCTTCAAAGTCAATACCTTTCTTTTGACCAAAGCCTTTCACAACCAATCTGGCCTTGTACTTTGGTTGAGAACAATGTTGTTGAGTCTTTAACCTGAAAACCCACTTGTTCTTTAAAGCATTCCTTCCTCTTGGTAGTTCCACTAAATCATATGTGTGGTTCTTCTGTAAGGCATCCATTTCTTCTAGCATACCTACTAACAACTCCTTTTTCTGCTCACTTTCAACTGCCTCCTGGTAACATTCTGGTTCACCTGCATCAGTAAGCATTATATATTCATCTATAGAATATCTTTTGGAAGGTTGACGTTGTCTGATATATCTTCTCAGCTGAGGCTCTGTAGGAGGTTGCTCCTGATCTCCTTCCTGCTCAACATGTCCTACAGGTGAGTTAATACCTGCTCCTGCACTATTTTCTTGCACATCTCCCCTATCACCCTGATTTACTAGAGGAGTAACTGGATCACAGTCTGTTAATCCTCCTGCAGAAGACTTGACTGACACCTCCTTCTTGAAGTCTTGAAGGGTTTGATCTTCAAAAAATACCACATCTCTGCTTTTGAATACCTTCTGCTTTTCTGGATCCCAAAGTCTATAACCAAACTCATCATGTGAGTAACCAAGCAAAGCACATTCTTTTGTCTTACCATCCAGCTTGGACCTCTCAATGTCTGGAACATGTGCAAATGCACGACAACCAAACACTCTCAAGTGCTTATAAGAGACATCTTTTCCTGACCATACACGCTCTGCAACATCACCATCTAGAGCTGTACATGGTGACAAGTTTATTACATCAACCGTTGTCTTCAATGCCTCATCCCAAAATCTTTTAGGTAACTTGGACTGTAAAAGCATACATCTTATCTTTTCCATGATGGTGTGGTTCATTCTCTCTGCAATTGCATTATGCTGAGGAGTACCAGAAACTGTCATCTCATGTTGAATGCCATGTGATCTGCAATAATTATCAAATAACCCTGTGTACTCACCACCATTATCTGACCTTATACATTTCAGTTTCTTTCCTGTCTCTCTTTCAACTCTGGCATGAAACTCTTTGAAGACATTAATAACTTGATCTTTAGTCTTCAAACCATAGACCCAAACTTTTCTAGAAAAATCATCTATAAAAGTGACAAAATAAAGTGCACCACGGATGCCTAGAACATTAACTGATCCACTAGGAGTTTTTGTCCTCAGAGGACCACAAACATCTGTATATACGATCCAAAACATGCATTTTTCTAGATAAAGCAGGACTAGCAAAAGAAACTCTATGTTGCTTGCCAACCAAACAATCAACACATGGGTTCAGATGTACACCTTTGAAGTCTGGTAGAACTTCTTCCTTGGAAAGAACTTGCAGCCCCTTCTCACTCATGTGTCCCAGTCGTTTATGCCACAACTCCATTGTTGGCCCAGATGGCAACCCAAGAGGGGGGGGGGTGAATTGGGTTCTTAAATTTTAAGACTTTTTAGAAGATTTAAACTGATTTGCTCAAGATGTGGCAAGTAAGTGAAATAAACTAAGAAGCAATGCACAAGCAATTAATAAAGAGAGATAGAGAGAGAGAAAATATAGCACGGCAAACACAAGATAATTTTATAGTGGTTCGGTGCAACCAACACCTACGTCCACTCCCAAGATTCACTTGGGTCCACACTATAATCTCTCTAGATTACAGCCGAGTTGTTTTCCAAGCTCACAACTCAAACTTGTTATTTCCACGGGTGAACAACGAACCCAGCTGGTTTTAACCCGGGCTTACCAGCACAAAACCCTACACGTTGTTTTCACGGGCTCACAACTAACCCAAACACAAGCACTCCGGCTTGTAACGAGGTGTATCAACCTCCACTGATTCAATCCACTGATTGAATCAGCAAAACAATTTAAATAAATGTGTTTGGATAATGAAATGCTCCCCTTGAGCAAATATACAAATGAAGTACAAAAGAATAAAGGTAGAAAAGCCTGATAAGATAGCAGATGGATGTGGCTTTGGCTTCTTCCTTCTCCTCTCTAACTCCTCTTGAAGTGTCGAATCAGGCCTCAGCAAGATCCTTGACCGTTGAAGACTTTGGAGTTGAGATGAAGCTTTTTCTCCCTCTGAAAATCCTTCGATTTGATCTTTGAAACGCTCTTGGATTTTCTTTTGACTTTTGTGGATTGAAGATCTGGAGCAGACGAAACTTTCTCTTGAATTTCACTCCTTTTGAATCACTCTCCTTTGAGCTAGAAGATTTTTCCAATATGCTCTGTTTTTTCCCTCTTTTGAAAGATATTCTTTTCTCTCTTTTTGATTTTTTTCTGGATTTGTTTGATTCGAAAAGAACTCCTCTATTTATAGAATCTGCAAAAATATATCCATTAGAGACAAGGAAAAATAGCCGTTATTTGAAAATCTTACCGTTGGGGCTGATGTGTCATCGTTAAAAATCGTGCCCAGATTTGCTGGAGTCGACTCATGCTTTTCCCGAGTCGGCTCGAGCTCGTCTTACCAAAAATAGAAATGTTTAAAAAGGTTAGGGGTCGACTCGCTAAAAGTGAAGTGTCGACTCCTGAAAGTCGGGAGTCGACTCGTGAAAGGCTTGGGGTCGACTCGAGAGGTGCTCAGAAAAACACTCTTCTGGTGTCTGAGCGGAGTCGACTCGCACAGTCCAGGAGTCGGCTCGACAGAATCAGGGGTCGACTCGACAATTTCATGGGTTGACTTGACATAGATGCACATTTCTGTACACTGAGCGGAGTCGACTCTGAAACTCAGGAGTCGGCTCCGGAACGCATCAAAAATCAGAAACTTTTCTGATTGACATTAAAATCGTTCCAGATCATTTTAGTTCATTATTTTGATATGAAATCAATAAAATTAACATTTAGAATTGATTCAAGAACTAATCCAAAAACTTATTGAATAAAACATGAATTATAACATTTCTTTTCGAAAGTTTGAATATTGAGCTTAAAGTCACTTTCAAAATTGATTAAAGTTAAACTTGAGTATTCTCATTGATTGTTCAAAATAAATTTGTTGCTCATTTACATAAACTCATTACATCCTTTAATAAACTCAATGGCTTTTAGTAATCATCAAAATCAAAAGGATTGGATCATATAATTTTTCTATAATCTTCCACAATCTCCCCCTTTTTGATGATGACAAAAATATTGAGTTTGTTCATGATTGATTAGTGAATTTATTTTGTTTTCATAGTTAGGCTTAGGCTCCCCCTTAATGAGGTAGCTCCCCCTATGAAACTTAATTAAATATCTCATTGTTTATCTCATTTTATCACAATCATAGAACTATAAAATTCTCCCCCTTTTTTGTTATCAATAAAAAGATAGAGAATCATAAACATTCATTCAAATTTCATTCATTCATTGAAATAAGGAAATAGAGAATTCATTTCATTTAAAGGTCTAATACATCAAAATGTTCAGTACATTGATTTCAAAATGAAAGCATAATAAAAACTTCAGTACAAAACAAGGATTGAAACTCTAGTAACTCAAAAATGAGTTCTTACAATTCTAGTTAGATGATCTACTATATTTTTCATTCCTTCAGATTGAATTTTACATATTCCTTGAGTCTTTCATCAACAAAGGTGCACGCACTCTGAATTTTGTCTTGAAGTTCTGCGTTGCACTTGGCATATGTCTCTCCATCTCCACATATATCCTAAGTTCTTCAAAAAATATTCTTGAGATCACCACTTAAGGATGCCGATGAAGAACCGAGAGTGGACTCAATCTTTGAGATACGATCATCAAAAGAATAAAGAGTCTCTCTCAAATGCATAAAATTTATTCTCAAAATCAGTTTTAAGCTTATCAGATTGATCTTCAAGTAAGGCTTTGAGTTGCATAAGTTGTTGATCTAAAAAACTAGCAGAAGATGAAGTCTGAACAAAAGTTGGAACTGGGGCTGGAGCAGAGGCAGAAATCAAAGGGCTCGGAGGTGCAGGCGAAGGATGTCTAACAGAGGGTCCTGCAGCCTCAGTATCTGTAGCTCTATCTTCTGTCACTCCTTTCCTTTCCCATTTACTATTCTTTTTGATAAATCCCATCCGATGAATTGTTGTCAGGCTATAAAAATCAATGTGTCTTAGATTCTTCATAGGTTCATTATCAGAAATCACCACACCTTGGCTTCGAAAGATCATTGTAAGGATCATCCCATAAGGCAGACTCGATTTTCTTTCCCTCCATAATCTGCTATGTACCACAGAATCATGCTGGAAAGATTGATAGGCTTGCCTGTCACTATGGCGTCCATTACAAAGACATCTCTCTCCGAAACATAGTCAAATCTACCAGTTTTAGGAAAGAGAATCCTACTGCAAATATTGTGTAGTAATCTCAACTCTAAAGAAAGCTGATTAGCAAATACCTCTTCAAATCCAACCACATCCCAGTTTAATAATCTTGATAAAGCTGGGGCGCGGTCATCAGAAGAAAAGGTGGAAGTGCCAGACAAGGGTAATTCCAATAATCTAGATAGAATCTCAGCAGTAACAGATAGTCTGACTCCTCTCACATTGCTAATAAGTCCATGGTCTCCTCTAGACAAATACTTGTAAAATTCTTTAACCAATGAGGGATAGGTCGGGCACTCTAGAGAACAAACTTTCTTCCAACCCATCTCGATAAGCTGTCTCCCAACTAGAAAGCCCTCATTCTCAAATAATTCAAAATCCACCTTCCTACCAGTAGTAATGATCCTATCCGCTAGACGATCTACCTGGGAAGACGTGGCAGCAGGAGTAGCAGTCGGAGTAGAAGCAGATGAAGTGGAGTCCGTGCTTGGAGAAGGTTCACGCACCGGACGCTTCACCGTCTTCTTCACGGAGCGCTTCCGCTTGACGCTGCCCGCCACAACACTAGATCCTCTAGTTTTAGGTGCCATTTGATGATTGGAGGTGACAAGAAGGGATTCTAGGAGTTTTGGAAGGTTTGGAATGAACGTGGAGAGAGTATTTTGACGATTGGGGTCGAATGGAATGAGCGGCGAGTCGACTCTGCCCTAGAAAAATCAATTTGGGACCACCTCGAGTCGGCTCGCGCAAACCCAGGTGTCGACTCAGCACAGACACAGAAAGGCCGTCCCGACATGGAGTCGACTCGCGCCGAAGAGGGGTCGACTCGAGAGTTTCAGTAGAAACCGGGAGTCGACTTCGATACGCATCGAGTCGGCTCCGAGACCATTTCAGACCAAAATCATGAAATTCTGAAATGTGTCCGGAATATGATCATAAAAATTGACAAATAATCATTGGATATGAGTGAATCAATTAGATATGAATTCTAGATAAGATTTCCTTAAGGATGAGGATTTGAAAGAATCTTAGATAAAATTTCCTTAGGGGTTTCAAATTCATTCTAAAGGATCACAAATACCTAACTCTCCTCTAAGATAACAGAATCTCTCTTCATTTAAAGGTTTAGTGAATATGTCAGCTAATTGATCTTCAGTGTTACATAATCAAGACATATGTCATTATTTGCTACATGTTCTCTTATAAAATGATCTGATTTCTATGTGTTTAGTTCTTGAATGTTGAATCGGATTTTTAGTTAAATTAATTGCACTAGTGTTATCACATCTTATGGGTGTTTTATCAAGCGTGATACCATAGTCTTCAAGTTGTCGCTTAATCCATAGGATTTGCGCACAGCAACTTCCAGCTGCTACATATTCAGCTTCAGTAGTTGATAATGCAACTGAATTTGCTTTTTGCTAAACCATGTGATTAAGTTACTTCCTAAGAAATGGCATGCACCACTTATGCTTTTTCTATCTAGTTTGCATCCAGCATAATCAGAATCTGAATATGCAATTAGATTTAATGTGGAGTCTCTAGAATACCATAAACCTACATTTTTTGTTCCACTTACATATCTTAGTATTCTTTTAACAGCTATTAAATGTGATTCTTTAGGTTCTGATTGAAATCTAGCACATAAACATACTGAAAACATAATGTCTGGTCTACTTGCTGTTAAATAAAGAAGGGATCCGATTATACCTCGATAATACTTTTGGTCAACCTTTTTACCTTCTTCATCTTTGTCCAGCTTGCATGAAGGACTCATTGGAGTTCCGAGGGGTTTCATTGATTCCATACCAAACTTTTTGAGTAGTTCTCTTGTGTATTTTGTTTGGTTGATGAAGATTCCCTCTTTGCTTTGTTTGATCTGGAGTCCAAGGAAGAAGTTGAGTTCTCCCATCATGCTCATCTCGAATTCTCCCTGCATCAACTTTGCAATTCTTGACAAAGAGAATCGTTAGTAGCACCAAAAATAATGTCATCTACGTATATTTGTACTACAAGTAATCTTTACTTTTTCTTTTCAAAACAAAGTTTTTATCAACATTTCCTCTTGTAAAATTATTTTCTATTAAGAATTTACTTAACCTATCATACCAAGCTCTAGGTGCTTGTTTCAAACCATATAATGCCTTGTGTAATTTAAAAACGTGATTTGAAAATTCATGATCTTCAAAACCTGGTGGTTGTTCTACATAAACTTCTTCATTTATTAATCCATTTAAAAATGCGCTTTTTACATCCATTTGAAATAAGTTAAAATTCATATGACATGCAAATGCAAGTAATAGCCTAATGGCTTCTAATCTAGCTACAGGCGCAAAGGTTTCATCAAAATCAATACCTTCCTCTTGATTATATCCTTTAGCAACCAATCTAGCTTTGTTTCTAATTACTATGCCATTTTCATCTAATTTATTTCTAAAAACCCATTTTGATCCTATTACTGAATGATTTTTTGGTCTTTCAACTAAAGTCCAAACATTATTTCTGTAAATTGATTTAGTTCTTCTTGCATTGCTAACATCCAATTATTATCTTTTTCGGCTTCTTCTATAGTTTTAGGTTCAATTTGTGATACAAATACAGATGATTACTTATATTTCTCATGTATGATCTAGTCCTTATTCCTTGAGATGGATCGCCTATAATCAATTCCTTGGGATGACTATGAGCATATCTCCAGTCTCTTGGAAGATCTATATCATTATGATCAATATTGACATCATCGTCCTTATGTGAATCATCATCTTTAGCTTCTTGCTCATGATCAGAAGATACTTCAATATTAAGTTTTTCAAGATCTTTTTCAATTATGTTTGTATCTTCCTCATCATCAAGCTTTTCAGAACTAGATGCTAAAGACTCATCGAAAACTATATGAATGGATTCTTCAACTACTAATGTTTTCTTGTTAAAAACTCTATAAGCTTACTAGTTGTTGAATATCCTAAAAAGATTCCTTCATCAGATTTAGCATCAAATTTTCCTAAATTGTTTTTACCATTATTATGAATAAAAACATTTACATCCAAATGCATAAAAGTATTTTATATTTGGTT
>UESW01001653.1:146836-316438 GCA_900491605.1 Calamus simplicifolius
CAAACATAAATTCCTGGGCAATGAGAATATTATCTAAAATAGAACGCCCTCTAATAAACGCCCCTTGTTCAGCTGAAATGAGGCGAGGAATCACCAGAGAAAGATGGCGAGCCAAAAGCCGAGCACAGACCTTATAAAGAGTAGTGCAAAGACTAATGGGCCGAAAATGCTGAGGAAGGGAGGCATCAGGACGCTTAGGCACCAAAGAAATAAAGGTCCGATTCCATTCCGCGGGAATTTGTTTAGCCAGAAAAACATACTGAATTGCCAATACCACCTCCTGACCCACAATGTCCCAATAATGATGATAAAAGAAAGGCGGAAACCCATCAGGCCCAGGGGCCTTATCCGGGCCAAGGTCCCAAAGGGCCGCCCTAATCTCGTCCGCAGAAACAGATCTGGCCAGCATACTGTTATCCAAGGAAGAGACTTTCACAGAATCTGAGATCGGAATAACCGGCCCCCCCGCACCAGAAGAATCAGCCCATCTAGACTGGAAAAAATGAAGAATCATCTCCCTAATAGATTGGGTATCCTCCTGAGTATTCCCTCATCATCTACTAATCTTCGAATCCTATTGGCAGCACGCCGCTTCAAAGTAGCCTGATGGAAAAATCTAGTATTACGATCGCCATCACAGATCCACTGAGCCCTGGATCGCTGCCACCAATAAACCTCCTGTTGCCGAAGAAGAGAGTGATGCTGAGCAAGCTTATCCCGGAGAGAATAGAGGTCCGAGGCCTGCAAACATCCGTCCTGATCTTCCTTAGCCTGTAGAGCGCTAATATCACTTTCTAACTGTTCAATATGTCTGACCAAATCCCCAGCTCCACTCTACTCCATCTAGATAATCTATGCCTGGTCATCTTAAGACGACGAGATAAACGATAAACTGCATTACCCCTGACAGGGAGATGCCAGATGTGATGAATAATAGCACGAGCAGCTGAATGGGCAGTCCAAAACTGCTCAAATCTGAACTGCTTGCGCTGATGCTGAACAACCTCCGTAGATATCAAAATAGGGCAGTGATCAGAAGCAATTCTAGAAAGGTGAGTGACAATAACCGCAGGGAACAAATGAAGCCACTGAGCTGTAGCCATAACTCTATCCAGCCTCTCCCAAACATGAGCAGAACCCTGCCGATTATTACACCAGGTAAATTGGGGTCCAGAGTATCCCAAATCCAGCAATCCAGCAGAATCAATGAAAGATCTGAATTCAGTTATGTCAGCTGAGCCAGTAACCCATCTACCCCCTCGTTTCTCATTAGGCTCCGTAATGCAATTGAAATCCCCAGCAATAACAGAAGGAATACCTTGATCAAGAAGGGAACGAAGTTCAGACTAGAGAATCCTTCTCTCCCGATAGTCAGTACTGGTGTAGACAGCCGATAAGAGCCAAGGGTCAGAAGCACCTTCAGAGACTATCATACTTATCTGCTGACTACACTGATGAAAAGCATCAATCGTAACCGCAGTGGAACGCCAAAGCGCCAACATACCTCCTGACAATCCTTCAGCCTCCACAGCATAAGAGGACCAAGATCGGGCCATCTGCTTACGAAACCGAGCCAGACTCTCACCGGACAGTCTCGTTTCCAAAAGGACACATATATCAAACTTATGCAGCTGCAACAATCTTCCAAAAGAGGAACGAAAGGATGGCTTACGAGCACCTCTTACATTCCACAGAAGAATCCTCATTTACAGACTGGGAGAAGCTGGGACCCCTCCATGGTCCTCCATCATAATGCTGTCAGCAATACCCCCTACCAACGGAGGGCAAACATCAGACTGAAGATCTAAACAGACCAGCGGCCCATCCATCTCTAAAGCTGTACCGTTTGACATGAAACCAGGACCCTGACCAACTGGACATCCGTCAATCTTCTCCGCAAAGGGCCCAGAACCCTGATTAGACTGCCCCCTTGACCGAACAAGGTCACCATTCTGGCCACAAGGGGTTAAATCAAGTCCGACACGAGGTAAATATGTGGCCCCTCCTTTTTTAATCACAGAGGCCTTTCCTTTTTCCCTCCGGAGCACCGATTTAGGAAAAGACCTTGGAGACATTGTCACCTCCGGTCTGGCCCGCTTCAGAGAACCCGGGAACCCATCCCTACAGTCCATGTGGCCTTCAGCTCCCAGCTCCAGATCAAGAGAGGAGAAGGGATTGGAAGTCTTCACCACACTGATCAGAGGAGGATCACAAGAACTTTCATTATTCACTGGCTGCAGCTCCTGATCACAGGGTTTCAATACGGCACCCCCATGCACACTTCCTTTCCTCATAGAGAAGGGGGACTTCTTCTTCCCCGGCTGAAGCAACGCAACGCTCGACCCTTCAACCGCCATCTTGGATGAGGATACATCCGGCGAGCCACCTTCACCGAAGACTTCCAAGCATCACGCCGGCCCTCCGACCCAGAGCGAAGCCCATCCACTGAGGAAGGAGAAGCAGAGACGAAGGCTGCAGAAGACGCAGACACATTCGGAAGAGAGCTCCTCCTTCCCACAGGCTGAGAACCAGGAGCACCTCTCCGCTGCCTCACAGCTGCAAGCCAGGGCCCAAAAACGGAAGCCGAAGCCGAATCCTCCTCAGCCGAACGAGACGGGAGAGAGCAGGGACCTCCCAGATGAAGCGAACCACAGTTCCAGCCCTTGAAGGTTCTCGTAAGAGAATTGTTGCCAAAACCTCTGGTTGAGACTTGCACTCGAGCTCCTGGACGAAGAGGACGAGAAAGGTCGATCCGCAAACAGACCCGAGCGAAGCCACCTCCTCTGTTCCTCGCCAGGGTAGCAGCATCAGGACAGACGAATTCCCCGCCATTGCCAGTATTGATTTGAGGAAATCAGCTTTCCAGAACTCAAGGGGAAGGTTAGGCAGCCGGACCCAGACCAACGCCGTTGAGATAGAGTCCTCAGCCGGAGCGAAATCCGGCCGCCATCCATCGATGCCAATAACCTGACCGTTGATAACCCACGGCCGTTGCATCACTAACTCCCGAGCTTCGGGAGATTCGAAGCGAAAGACATGGCAACGAAAAGCCATGCTGGTCGGAACAATCTCTCCCGAAACTCCGGCGCGCCAAAATTCCCTGAGAAATGCATCCGCCGGAACCCACCGATGATAGGAGCGAGCAATGATGGCAGTCTGTATCCACCCGGCCACCTCCTCTGCAAGCTCCTCAGCTGGGAGGGTCACGACCTCAGGGAAAGCAGCCTCCAACCTCGCCACAGTGGCCGGCGACGGGGACGAAGCCACCCAAACGAACCCTCCTTCCGCCGCGACCCTCCCGGAAGCCCGGCCATCATTAGCCGCATCCGAAGCCATAGGAAGGACGGAGAGAACAAAAAGGAGCACCTGAACAACGACGAAGACCAGACGACGACGATCGCCGGAAGATCGGGGACGAAGCAAAGAACAGCATAAATCTTAAAGCACAGAAGGCTAAGAGAACCGGAGCATAGGCTGCACGATTCTAAAAGCACGAAACTAAAAGCACGATTCTGTGTATTTCTAAGCCCACTTTGAGACCCAATAAGCTTTTCATCTTAAGATATTTGTGTCTCTTGCTTAATTTTTTGTTTATCTCAAACAAAGTTATCTTGTTGTTTTTCTTTCTTTATTATTAACTTATGATGAGACTATATTGTCATAAATCCTCATTCTTATTATTATTCTCCCTTATAGTATTTATTATAATTTAATATTATCTTATAGTAAAGGTATTTTACTAGTAAAAATCTAGTGGAACACAACTCTAAATTAAATAGAAAATATAACACCTTCTAACTTATATATCTTCACTTATATAGCTCTGCTTTTATTCTTTTAGTGGTCGGGTCCCTATACCATAATTTATTTTTTTAAATGAGACTCTCTCACTCGCTTATTCTACTTTTTTCTATCTAAACTAGTTTGAGAAAGATGTAATATTAATAAAATAGATTTTGATGGAATCTAATTATGCTATTTCTTTTATTCTAGTCATCTAATAGTTATTAAAATGACAAGGGGGCATAAGAATTATTATTTGAATGAATAATAATATCTATTTTGATTGTATTTTCTTAAAGTTTAATGCCTAGGTCAATGAACACCTATCTTTATTTATTGACGCAAGAAAAAGTTTAAAAAATGTTTAAACATATTTCTATAGAAAAATTATGCAGATTACTTAAGGGTACTATTGAAGACATAAGGGCTATTTCATCTTCTTTCTAATGGATAGTTGGAGATAGAAGTGGTATTTTTATTTTGATTTATTTCTAAATGATGCAAATTGAAATTAAGCTAGGTCCAAAAACAAAATATCAAAGCCCAAGAATTTAATATTAAGGATAGTATGGTTAGAGTTTAACCAAAGGTGTACTAGCCATTGCTAGAAAACTTCCAATGACAACATCCATACACTCCAAAGATTTCATGGCTTATTTTGAAATACACTCAAAATCCTAGAGAATTGATGATAGCTCTATTTACCAACAAATCATTTGATGACACTATGATTAGTATTAAATCAATCAACTCTAGTTTGGTCATTGTTTGAATTAATTTTCTTTTAGAAAACCAAGAGTGGCAAGATAGCTTAATTAGCTTTGAACTTGATTTTCTTGTTATTCAAATTCCAATGTCACCTAGGCATCCTTAACTTTGTAAGGAATACAAGGCATATAAGTACCCTCTTTTATATTTAATTTTGAACATCAAAAAATAATAAAGCTTTTTTTATTGGGCGCATTATGGTGCTCTTTTTTTACATAATAGATTCTATACATCCCACATAAACTTTAAAGAATAACGGCATAACTACTTGAAGTAATTAATTATAAAGTATTATAAAAGTATTGGTAAGTAATCTTTAGCAATAATAAGGCTCTCTTAGTGGTAAAGCATGAGGTGATAGTTATTCTTACTACGTCAATACTAGTATCTCTCAATCTCTCTCTAAAGTCTAAACTTGATGGATGAAACGCCCTAAAGCTAGAAGTATGTTTTATAATATATATAATTAAAAAAATAAAATTCATATTCTTTATATGAATTTTTATAAAATATATAACTCAGCTCAATTAAGCCTTTTTTTTCAACTACATGGGATTTACTACATGAATCTGCTTCCTTGACTTTGCTCTGTTCAGAACTAAGTTGATACTCAAATTACAAATAATTATATTCTTTTTAATTATTTCTTTTCATATTAGTTTAGGTCTACTTCTATCTCTATCATTACCATAATTATTAAAACATCACTCATTCTAACTGAAATATCTAAAGATTTGTATATGTTTAAACTACCTTAATCGATTTTTTTTTCTCATTTTATCTTCAATTAGGGCTATTCCTATATATCATTTCTCATATATATTTATTTTAATTATATTTTTTAAAGTTTAACTGCATATCCATCTTAACATGCGCATATCTGTTACACTTAATTTATTCATATGTTATTTTAATATTGTCCAACACTCTATTTCATATAGCATAGCTAGCTTAATAACGATTTTATAAAATTTTTCTTTTAATTTTAAAGGATGCATCGATCATATAATACTTCCTAAGCACTCCTCCACTTAATCCATTATGCTTTAACTCTATGATTCACATCTTCACTGATTTTACTTTCTTGCTAGATAATTGATTCCAAATACCTAATTTTTTTACTCCTTAATATTTCTTGGCTTGCAATCTAAAAGTATATATTCAAATTAGGCTTCATATCATTTTGTACTCCAAAATTATATCGTATCAAGTTAAAGATATATTTATATTAAACTTATGAATCTCATATCAAACTTTAACAAACACCGATATTAAATATGGCTCAAGTAAATTTCTTTGGATTCATATGATTGATCAATTTTGTTAAAATACTGTCTAGGCAAATTTGATTATTTGGTGATATATTACTTTATTGGGATCCTTAATCCTTTTCAAAAAAGTATTTTCTTTAATGGTTTAGTTTATATTTTTAACATTAGATAGATTTTCTGCCAAAGTTACAACATAATGCATAAGAATCATACTATATTTTTTTTATCAATAATTACTTTTAGGAGCTATTTGATATAAAGGTCTTAGGAAATATCTAAAAGCAAAACAAAAATTACATCTCCCCCATGGAAAGGACCTTATCAACATAATAAGTTAGCATGCGAATAATGAGCGAGGTTTGATATGATTTATAACTCACAAAGTTAATTAGTATAAGCATGAAAAAATTTCATACAATCAACTAAACTCATATTATCTAAGCCTTTTTCAATTATATGGGGTCGGCTACATGAATCTGCTTCCTACTCTATTTAGAATCAAATCGTAATTCAAATTATAAATAGTTATATCTTTTTTAATTATTTTTATTCATATTAATTTAGGTCTATCTTTACCTTTATTCTTATCATGAATTGTTAAAAGATAGCTCTTTCTAATTGAAGAATCTAAAAATTTTATATAATTAAGTTATATACGTCAAATATTTTTTTACAAGCCGCATATACAGGAAGAGTTAATTACAACAATAACAAAAAGTTAATCCTGTCGCTATATAAATATTGTATTTTATTTAGTATAATAAATTAATTATTGAGAAGTAAAACAATGGTATTGTGCCTTCTATTCCGTCTCTTCCATTTTCTCTTTTATTTAATCCTCACACATCTACGATAATGGATTTCTAAATAGCATAAGCACTTTTCTTTTCCCCATGCACTCTCATTGCCTCGTAGTGATTTATATCACAATGATAAGTATTTTTTCTCTTGACTTTTAAGTATGTATAAAATAGTAATTATTAAGACAATCTCTGCACTGAACGGGAATATAACCAGTATATATAATAGAAAAATTTTTCATGCTTCCACGAGATACCTTACAAAGAGAAAAATAAGAGACGAAACCATATAGAGCAAGAAAGAAAATATTGTATCAAATGCCAGGTTTAAATTAGCCTTTCTCTATTTTGCGATTAGATAATATTTAATGATATTTAATACTACATCATCACTGCACTTAATGCCAAAATAACCTCTACCACACCCCCATCAGTCAATTAAATCAAATTATCTATTATATTAAACCATCATAATATAAGTTCTACTTTTGAATATAATTGTCCTTTATGACAGAGAACCCCACAATAATATGTGATGAGCGATGATCATAATTTTTATTTAAGATTTTTTTCTTTTTTCCTCTAACTATATTAAATAAATTTCAAAATCATAATATATTTTTCTTATTTTATTAATATTAGATTTTTCTTATATGTTATAACTTATAAGCATCTACCTTCTTAAGAATACTTTCTTTCCTTCTCAAACCGTGATTTCTTCCATCTTTTTAGCCGAAAAGAACCTAGCTTCTGGAAAAGAGAACCTCTCCATTCCCGGTTTCCTGTCTCATAGTATGGGTGAGAGCGATCGCGTGGGGAAGAAAAGAAAGACTAAAAAGATGAAAGAGAAAGAAAGAAAAAGAAAGAATTATTCTTTCTCTATTATTTGAAAATAACGAAAGGAAAAAAAAAGATAATATTAATAAATAAAAAGAAGAAAGAGATGGAAAGAAAAAGAAGAAAAAAAAAGGATTGTTCTTTCTCTCTTATTTGAAAATGATGGAAAGAAAAAGAAAGGTAATATCAATAATCTTGTTTGGATGGAGGAAAAAAAAAAAAAAAAAAAAGGAAAGAGTTATGTGAAATTTATCCTCGTTGAGTGAGAAAGAAGGGAACGGTTACTCCCATTCCTTTTTCCCTCCTTTCACCCTCTTTTCAAACATGATAACTTATGATCTTTCTCCTTCTTTTTTTTTTTCCTTCCCTTCCATCCTGGCTAATTTTTGATTTAGGTGAGTTATACTTTTTGCTCTTCAACTTCACGTTGCAGGGTTGTATGTGCAAAGGCCGAGATGCATAGGATTAGAATTCAACTCCTTGATATATTTATGTGATATTTTGATACAACTGAAAAATTGGAGCATGCGGTATTTCTTTTCCTTTCTTTTTCCAATCCATTTCTCCTGCGATTGCTTTAAGATTTGTGTTTGACTATCTTCTCCGATCTCCGCTGTACTATGACTGTGTTTCTGATCACTCTATTTAAACTATGGTTCACTCTCTTGCACAAACTCCAGCAGTGTCCGATGGGGTAAGGAATGTCGGAGGACCCTGGCGTCGAGCTATGAATGGCCGCTTTGTTTGGGATGCCCTATCGCCATCTTCGGCTGAGGTATCATAGCTCATTCAACTGTTTCCGGACATCATTCAGGTGTTGTTACAGTTGCTGGAGAACGAGGTTAATGTTTGGGGGGCATCAGGCTATCCTGGCCTGAAGTCTTTCTCGATGGGTTCTGTTGGAAGCGATCGCCAGGGAATTCCACCATGCTGGAGTTCCTGGTGATGTTGAGGCGATTTCTCTGGCTCACCGGCACCATATTTTCTGTTTCACTGACCCCCAAGCCAAAGACCTAGTCCTAAGGAGGCCCTGGGTGGTTAATGGTCAAGTGCTTACTATTGCAGAATGGCAACCCGAATTCATTCTGGTGGTCGATTCCCTCCTTCAGGCATTGATTTGGATCCGTCTTCCTCAACTTCCGCTAGAGTTTTGGACAGAGGAGGTCTTATCCTCCATACTTTCGGTGGCAGAGGATTTTTTGTATTCAGATGACTCCAGCAAAGCGAGAAAACGAGGGGGGGGGGGGGGGGGGGCTATAACCAAGTTTGTGTCTGTGTTGATTTGGGAAGTCCCCTCCATCCAGGGGCAAGGATTCGAGGGATCGGTGATCCCTTCTAGCAGCAGTTCTCATAAGAGAACATTGAAGGGATTTGCGCTCATTGTGGATCCTTGCATCTTGCTGGATCTTGCGAGCTGTCGGTGGATCAGGCGTCTTCCTTGGCCGGCCCCAGGTTTGGTCCCTGGATGGCCACCCTCCGGCGATGTCAGCCCACCCAGGACCAGAATCTGGCTCCCAGGACGGAGACTCAGCCGAACCCTGTGCCCTCCTCTATTGCTATGGATGGTTCGCAACTTCCAAAGAAAACTGCTCGACGTCAGACTGTTTCTATGAAGGACCAGGGCGCAAAGAGGGGAGGTTGGTCTTCCTCCTTCTCGGATGTGCTGATGGACTAGGGGTCCTCTGTTTCTATGAAGGACCTGTTTGGAGAGTTAATCCCCGAGGCATGCATATTTTAAAATTTGATAATAATTATCAATGCAGAAATTTAAAGATTACATATTAATCTTTCTAACATGCATCAAGATCATATCTTTGCCTTATATTATAAGATCGTTTGATCTAAGTATTGCATATAAATTAAATAATTAAGATCATATCTTAATCTTCAAGATTCTCACTGCTCATCTTGAAGCCTGCCTTAAGATCTAAGGATCAAATCACTCACCTTAAGAACAGTAGGTAAATCCTTTATGCTCTGCAGCCGTTCAATCGTCCGGCCTCTAGTATTGTCCATGCGAAGCCCCCGAATGATCGATTCCCAGGAGTGCTAGCTCGCGAAAAATAATTTTGCTGATCTTGAATTCTTCACTTGAATCTTCCTCCAAGATCCACCAAGCTTTTGCTAACACTAAAATTACACCAGAATTTTCTGTTCTAACTCTTAGAACTGTAACGCTTGGTTCTAACTGTTTAGAATTTTTTATCTCTTTTGATCTTGTGTTTTTTTATCTGGTGAGGGATGTCCTCTATTTATAGTTTCATATTAGCCAGCCTATTGAATTCTAACATTTAGAATTCCGTTGTTTTTGTGAAAACTAAAGAGACATATTAAATTCACACACTTATCAATGCATGAAGAGTTGTGTGAAGTGCTCTTCCAAAGAGGCACATTAATTCACACGCTTGTCAATGCACTGAGAGTTGTGTGGAGTGCTCTTCCAAAGAGGCACATTAATTTACACACTTGTCAATGCACGGAGAGTTGTGTGGAGTGCTCTTCCAAAGAGGCACCTTTTAGCAAAATTTATTTTTTTTGAACTTGGAATCATTTGAAGAAGACTAAAAGTTATAAATTAAATTATGCATGAGAATTTAATTTCTCATGAGATGAGATTTTAGTTATCTCATTATGCGAGAAAACCTTTTTCACACATGGGGTTTGGATTTTTGGTTTTAAGCTAATTTGAATTTATTGGATTAAACCAATATAGATCATGGTCCTAGCCCAAATCAAATTTGGCTAATCCTGAATCTATTTAAATCCAAATCAAATCTAATTTCAAATCAATATTTGAAATTGATTAGTCCTTCTAGTAGACTTAAACCAAATTGAATCTTATTCACTTGTACTTAATCCAATTGAGATAATTCAATCAATCAAATTGATTAATTAAATCATATACGATTCTCAATCGTTGATCAGCAAATAGATCATCCTAGGAAACTTCTATGCGTGTGACTCTCTAGGTTCGAACCTAAGCCGGTAGCATAGAAACAACTTTCTATACTAATCGATGTGCCCATCTAGCAATGGAACCCGACGTCCGGATAGGTCGAAGAGTTGCCGAGCAAACTCCAAGAACCCTAAGAAACAGTTACCGTATAATTCATCCTCTTGACCACAAATGCTAAGGATGGCTTAAGAGCCTGTCAACTCTAAACAGCAAATCCATAAAGTGATTTCAATTTTAGTGATCATGTGACTTTCACATGAAGTGCCTTGGCCAAGGTCTTGCTAAATTGAAACACAAGCATTTCTCCTTTTAACGGGATAGGTCAAATTCCATCTTGATCCACAACTGACTACCACAAGTACTTGACTGCACCCAGTAACCTTTCGTAGCTGGATTAGAAATCCAGGTGGTCCGGCACCTAAGTACAATGAGTTTCTTGTAAGCCACTGGTTGTGATCTTCAGGTCTGAAGGATACTTATACCTATATCTTCTCGGATTAACTCTTGACAGTAGAGTATCCGGAAATGAGTCACGTTCGGTGAAATGTACTCCTACACTTTCACCTGTATGTCATACCAGTGTCTCTACACTCCTTGGTTAAGAGGACAACCAAAATATGATATACAACGTCCTATAATTGATAGTACTATGGCCCTGTCATAGTATATCATTTGGTCGCGAACTCTTTTAAGGACCTTCAAAGATAAATCCTCCTTTATCGTGAAGGAAGATCCTGAGGGCTTCATTACTATTAGGAGTTTAAGAAGATGTTCTTGTAATGAATAAACTGCCAAATAACTTTTATTAATATATCAATTTATATACAATTTACATCAGCACAATCATCAAATGATTGGCTTTAGGATACAATTCCCAACAAACTCCCACTTAGCCTAAAGCCACTCATTACAGTATCTAATACCCATCTTCAATTTATAGTCATCAAACTCCTTGATGCTGAGTGCTTTAGTAAATGGGTCACCTAGGTTTTCCTTTCCATCAATCTTCTAAGATTTATGTCACCTCGGTCTACAATCTCTCGAATAAGATGAAACCGCGCAGTATGTGCTTGGTGCGCTGATGTGCTCGTGGTTCCTTTGCTTGAGCTATGGCACCAGTACTGTCACTGTACAACAGGACTGGTCCATCTATGGAAGGTGCCACTCCAAGCTCGGAGATAAACTTTCGCAGCCACACAGCTTCTTTTGCAGCATCTGATGCAGCGATGTACTCTGTCTCGCACACCGAATCTGCCACTATATGTTGCTTGAACTTTTCCAGCAAACATATTCCACCATTTAGGATAAACACGAAACCCGATACACTTTTGCTATCATCATGATCTGATTGAAAACTGGAATCAGTATATCCAACAAGTTTCAAATCAGACTCTCCATAGACTAACCACTGGTCCTTAGTATTTCTCAAATACTTAAGGATTGTCTTAACAACTTGCCAGTGTTTTTCTCCTGGATCAGATTGGTATCTACTCTACTACTCCTAGTAAGTATGCCACATCTGGTCTTGTATATGTCTGGTGTACATAATCGATCCTACTGCCAAAGCATATGGAATTCGACTCATATGTGATTCTTCATTATTGGAGTTGTCGAACAATCCTTCCTTAGAAAGTCATTGGAAAGGTATCCTCGATCTGATCGAAGGGCCTACTTCTTTATGATAGTTTGAACATTTATATCGCATAAGATAGACATAACCGAACCTAGAAAGGTCGTCTGTAAAAGTAATGAAGTAGTAATATCCACCTTTGGCACAAGTGCTCATTGGTCCACATACATCAGTATGTACTAGACTTAATAGCTCTTTGGCTCTTTCACCTTTTCCAGTAAAAGATGACTTGGTCATTTTACCAAGAAGACAGGATTCACAGGTAGTTAATGATTCACAATCATCAACTCGAAGGATGCCCTCCTGAGTTAACCTGTTTAATCTGTTCTTATTGATATGACCCAGCCGATGGTGCCAAAGATAAATGTCTGTGACATCAGTTGTTCTAGGGCGCTTACTTGATTGTACACTACATTCACAGGCTGTGATAATATATAAATGCCATTAGATAAATGCCCAGTCATTACAGTGACTCCATTCATAATGATATTCAAAGTAACATCCTTTATTGAAATTTCATAATGACTTTTGGCCAGAAGGCCTACAGAAATTACGTTCAACAAGAACGTTGGGCAAAAATGACAATCATTTAGTATAATGACATTTCTATTGAAAACTATTTCAAGAACTCCTAATGCCAGAACTGGAACTAATCTTCCATCGCCGACATTAAGGAATCTTTCATTGTCCTCAAATCTTCTAGTGACCTGTAGTCCCTGCAATGAATTGCAAATGTTAAAAGGACTCCCGGTATCCAATACCCAGGTCTGATTATCATATACAGAAAAATTACAAGGTGTTATCATATAAATACCTTGTTGAGCAACATCTTGCCCCTTTTTCTTCTTTGGCCTGTTTGGATCAAGTGTGGCAATGTAAAGAGGACAGTTCCTCTTCCAGTGCCCTTGCATCTTGCAATATATGTCCTAGCATGTTGCACATTTTTCTTATTCTTTTTCTTCTTCCCTTTCCCAAAGGGTTGACGCCCTACCTTAGATCCTTCAACCACATTAACCAAACCCTTAGAGAGCTGGTTATCCTTCTCAAAGTTCTGTAACAACCCCAACAAACCGTGGTAGTTGACTGCAGGCTTTGTCATTCGAAAATGAGTAAGGAAAGGTCGGAAGGATGGAGGCAAGGAATTCAGGATCGCATCTTTTCCCAACTGCTCATGTAAGGGAAAGCCGAGCTTGCTTAGGAGTTCTATCTTCTCGATCATGTACAATACATGATCAGTGACAGGAGATCCATCCCTCATTCGAGCATTAAAAATAGCACAACTAGTCTTGTGCCTTTCAACATCGTCGGGTGTGCCGAAAGATTCATTCAACGCTTGAATGATTTCTTCTGGCTGAGCATTCTCGAACCGGCGACCGAATTCATCGTTCATTGCTGCTAGCATGATGCAACGCATGCTAGTTCTATCATTGAGCCACTTCTGATAAGTGTCTTTCTCAGAACTTTGGGTGTTTGCATCAGGTATCTTTGGTGCAGGATTATTCAGAATATATAGAATCCTCTCATGCTCAAGGACGATCTTAAGTTTTCTGAACCAGCTATTGAAATTTGAACCATTCAACTTGTCACTATCCAATAGGGACCTTAATGATAAATTAGTGGCCATTTTCTGCATAAGGAAAAACTAAAGTTTATTAGTATATAAATTGATTCAGTCTAAAGACTTGGACTTTAGTCTAAAGATTCTCCCACTATTTTGTTCAAATTGGCAGCCTCTACACCCCAATTCGAAGAATTATTCTTAATTCTTTAGCGGGCACTAAGATCTACATAGACTACATACAGGCCCAAGTGAAGCTTGGCCAACCCATATGCATCTAAGAGTAGGTTCAAAACCAATTGTTTCCCAAACAATTCTTAGTGTTCAGTTTTGCCCCATGTACCTCTTCAGCAGGCATGGAGTGCCTCCACTGAAAGTTCTGGTTAGGTCCAACCATTAAATGATATAATCAGTGTAACCTATCAATAGACAACCAAGCCCGAGTGAAGCTCGGCTCACCTGACTGTCTATTTAATAGTTACGCTGACTTATCATATAATGAATGATAATTCCGATGGTTGACAAGCACCAGGCATGGAGTGCCTCCAATGATTATCAAGACATCGGACTCATTATCACCCACCTTAATGGGAGGCTATGATCTAGTTATCATATAACTATTTCATTTTAAGGACCTAATAATTTTAGAGGATTTTATAATTTGAAGATAAATTGACTAATCAAGTTCTCCCACTGAATCTATGAAATCGGTAGAATGAAACAAGATTAAGTCAGGTTAAGTGGCACCTAAATCAGTCAGACTGATTTCCTTACAGGCATGGGTCAACCCGAATCAGGTAAATGATCTGAATCATAAATGGTTCACCACATTGACCAGGTGAGTGAGATCGATGGGAGGGATATGCCATTAACTCGTTAAAGACGCATCAATACGAGTAGCTCCCAATTAAAAACCATTCGATCGTTGATCCTAGAGCAACTTGCCAACTCACCTTGACATCATATGGTTAACCAATTCTGATTTGACCATCTAAGAGATTCATGCTCAACCACGGAGCCTAATCTACTTCCATTTGGTTTAATCAAAGAGAAGGACATGATCAACTACAACTATTGTTTGATTTAGAGCATTCTTAACCTAATCTAATTAGATTTGTTCAAATACTCTTTTAGTCCAGTTGATTTAAACCTTAGGGTCTAACCCTTTATGGACCCGATTTAGCTAACCCAAAAGATTAAATATATTTCATGTTTACATGTCATATATTTCAATCAAGCATCACATGTATTATATTACTACTCATAATTCCTATATTTAGATCATATCTAAAGAGATTATGAATTAACATTTGACATTCAAATTAGACTCTCATAAATATTTGTATGTTCATAACATAGACATCATGCCATCATATATCATATCTATGTTTTATACTAAACATGCAAATATCATGCTTTTATACAACATCAATATGTATCAAATA
Source organism: Calamus simplicifolius (assembly GCA_900491605.1). Taxonomy (NCBI): domain Eukaryota; kingdom Viridiplantae; phylum Streptophyta; class Magnoliopsida; order Arecales; family Arecaceae; genus Calamus; species Calamus simplicifolius. The sequence goes on from UESW01001653.1 coordinate 161,885, forward strand.
TAAAACATCTTTTGAGAGTGCGTGTAATCTATGTTTTGATGCCAAAGCTCAATTTAAATTATCTTTGGATTGAGCATCAATGATAAAACAATAGCACAGCAATATGTCACAGAATACCTCATTGAATGGGTAATTTGGATTTTCAATCCATCTTTGACCATATAGCCTTGCGATTAGTTTTAGCCATAATTACGCAATTAATAAGAACATTAATTTACATGCAATAAATTAGATCAATAAGAAACCATTGCTCTGATACCATTTGTTGGGAGAGTTAATCCCCGAAGCATGCATATTTTAAAATTTGATAACAATTATCAATGCGGAAATTTAAAGATTACATATTAATCTTTTTAACATGCATCAAGATCATATCTTTGCCTTATATTATAAGATCGTTTGATCTAAGTATTGCATATAAATTAAATAATTAAGATCATATCTTAATCTTCAAGATGAGAAGTCATACTGCTCATCTTAAAGCCTGCCTTAAAATCTAAGGATCAAATCACTCACCTTAAGAACAATAGGTAAATCCTTTGTGCTCTGTAGCCGTTCAATCGTCCGGCCTCTAGTATTGTCCATGCGAAGCCCCCGAATGATCGGATTCCCGGGAGTACTAGCTCACGAAAAAACACTTTCACCTGTATGTCATACCAGTATCTCTACACTCCTTGGTTAAGAGGACAACCAACAAATATGATATACAACGTCCTATAATTGATAGTACTATGGCCCTGTCATAGTATATCATTTGGTCGCGAACTCTTTTAAGGACCTTCAAAGATAAATCCTCCTTTATCGTGAAGGAAGATCTTGAGGGCTTCATTACTATTAAGAGTTTTAAGAAGATGTTCTTGTAATGAATAAACTGCCAAATAACTTTTATTAATATATTAATTTATATATAATTTACATCACCACAATCATCAAATGGTTGGCTTTAGGATACAATTCCCAATAGGACCAGGGCGCAGATAGGGGAGGTCGGTCTTCCTCCCTCTCGAATGTGCTGATGGACCAAGTGCATTCTCAGCCAATGTGCCGGCCTTTTAAGAGCGTGCCGGCTGTTACTGAGGGTGGAAAGCCTTCTGATTCTCCAAAGCCTGATACACTAAGGTCTGAAAGCAGTGATGGCAATCCTTTTTCTAATTTGGGTTATGGAATTGGGTCTGGGTGCCCGAAGACTCGTTTGGAATCCAAGTCGGGCCCTTCTAAGAGGGCCCGTCCTGTGGAGCCGTTGACATATAGAGTGGTCTCTAGATCTTCCAAAACTAAAGGGAAGGCCCCTCTCGCTGTTAAAGGCATGGCTTATGAATCCTTTATTTTTTCGGCCTCCTCCGACCTTTGCTCGGGGACTGTTGCCCTATTTGGCATGAGGACCAAGAAGTCCCATTTTAAGGTTGGACCCGATCTGGGGATTGGTCCAGTTACCACTCATATGGATCAGTTGGTGGGACGTACCCATGAGGCTGTTGTACTACAGCTTAAGCAGGCCATCCAACAGGATGATTTTGTTGAGGTGATTGACTCATCCCAGGTTGATGACTACTGTGCTAAGGAACATGTGGGTGGTATCGCTCCTACTAGGTTTCATTCTAATGAGGAGATGGTAGGGCTTAAGATCGGGGTTCTCCCTAATCAAGCCTCCGAATGAAGATACTTACTTGGAATGTGAGAGGAGCATTGAAACCATCGTTTCGCTCCTCTTTTGGAAGGCTTCTATAGCTTCATAGTTTTGATATTTATATTCTGCTGGAGACCCGGTTGTCTGGGGCACGTCTGGCCCACTTCTGCAGACAGATTTCCAGATCTTGGGTGACTTATGCCATTAAGTCTGTCGATCTCTCTGGTAGTATTCTGGTTCTGTGGAGGAATAGCAATATTAGAGTGGATGCATTTCATTATTGTGGCCAGCAAGTACTATGGTTATATCCGAGGGGAACTCTATCCCTTGGCTCCTCTCGGGGGTTTATGCCAATACTGACTATCGGGAGCGTCGAGTGCTTTGGGATGAGCTTCAGTCTCTTATTGACCAGGGTTATCCCTCCCTTATTACAGGTGATTTTAACTACATTGTGGGGGCTTCGGAGAAGAAAGGAGGTAGGCAATCTGCTGGATCTGCGGGTCGAGCTGAGTTCATATCCTTCATATCTTCTGCTGGCCTATTAGATTTGGGATTCTAGGGTCCCAATTCACTTGGTTTAATAATCGGCAGGGATCTACTAGAGTCTGAAAAAGACTGGACAGAGCTTTGGCCACTTCTAATTAGCTTCAGTTGTACCCTACTGTTACTGTCACTCACTTGTCCAAAATTGCTTCTGATCACCGCCCTATCCTTATTTCACTGATGTTATTATTCAGTGGAGCTAACGGTTTAGATTTGAGAAGTTCTAGACATCTTATTCTGCTGCTCAGACCATCATTTCTCAAGTCTGGAGATTACCTATCAGAGTGAATGCTATCTATTGGTTATCGAGGCGACTAGTTCTTGCTAGACGTAGGCTCTCCAGAGGTGGGGAATATGTTAGTAATAGTGCCCTAGGCCTATTATATGGACATGGTATTTTGAATATTTATGAGCATTTACTATGATCATAATTTACATATTTATTATATAATAATGTCCTTGAATAATATTATGAATTATTTTAAATGTCCCTAATCGGTTATTATTGTGGGAATAACAATAAATTAAGATTAGTATGTGTTGATGCCAAATCACCGGCCTCGAGCGTCCGGTCGCCTCCTCTAGTGAGCTCCTCGCGCCTGCAAGCAAGTCCCGGGGGCCGAAGATTTCAACGGGGACCCTTCGACGCTCAAGTCAGTGGTCTGGGCAACAGTCGTGAGCTTGAGGAAGCTCGAAAGAGAAAGAGAGAGAGATGGCTCCGAGAAGATCTCTCGCTGTGAGCATTTAGAGGTGTCATGAGTGTGTTACCTGGTCGAGGTCCCTCTTACCCTCTTTATAGGTGCTTAGAGTTTGTCTGGCTTGACTAGTTGAGGCCTTGTAATGATGACCTTGATGGGTGAAGTGTCAGAGCTGATGTCTGTGAGATATGGGGTTCTACCACTTGTTAGAGCATTTAAGGTGATGGCAGCAATGGCAGAGCTTGCTTCCTTCTTTGATATGTCAGGACTGCAGGTCAAGTCCCATCAAAGTGGATGGCTGCAGCTGGTTGGTGGGTCCTATCCCATCGGAGAGGGGAAATCCGGGGCCGAGAAGGGCCAGCCAGGATGGCCGGGGATGACTTGACGGGCCTGAAGACGCTGGGGCCAAGAGGGGCCGGCCAAGGATGGCCGGGACTGACTCAGCGGGCACGGAGATGCCGGGGCCGGCCGGGAAGTGCCGAGGCCACCTAAATTGGACACGCCGGGGGCCGGCTAGGAAAGTGCCGGGGCCGCCTAGCTTGGACACGCCGGGGGCCGGCTAGGAAAGTGCCGGGGCCGCCTGGGAGGTGCCGGGTGTCGGCCTAGGAGGCGTCGGCCATGGAGCTGCCGGCCATGGAGCTACCGGACATGAAGTTGTCGGCCTTGGAGCTGTCGGCCATGGAGCCGTCGGCCTTGGAGCCGCCGGCCTTGGAGCCACCAGCCATGGAGCCATCGGCCATGGAGCTCCCGGCCATGGAGCTGTCAGCCATCGGGGTTCGGCCTTGGAGCTGTCGGCCTTGGAGCTGTCAGCCTTGGAGCTGCCGGCCATAAAGCTGTCGGCCTTGGAGCTACCGGCCATCGGGGTTCGGCCTTGGAGCTGTCGGCCTTGGAGCCGTCGGCCTTGGAGCTATCGGCCATGGAGTCGTCGGCCTTGGAGCTACCGGCCTTGGAGCCATCGGCCATGGAGCCGTCGGCCATGGAGCTGTTGGCCTTGGAGCCACCGGCATTGGAGCCATCGGCCTTGGAGCTGTCGGCCTTAGAGCTGTCGGCCTTGGAGCTATCGGCCATCGGGGTTCGGCCTTGGAGCTGTCGGCCTTGGAGCTATCGGCCTTGGAGCTGCCGGCCATGGAGCTGTCGGCCTTGGAGCTGTCGACCATCGGGGTTCGGCCTTGGAGCTATCGGCCTTGGAGCTATCAGCCTTGGAGCAATCGGCCTTGGAGCTACCGGCCATGGAGCTGTCGGCCTTGGAGCTGTCAGCCTTGGAGCTGCTTGCCATGGAGCTACCGGATATGGAGCTGTCGGCCTTGGAGCTATCGGCCATGGAGCCGTCAGCCTTGGAGCAATTGGGTATGCGTGGCTTTATGAGGCCATAAACGTTACCATGGCCGAAGGGCCCTATGAAGGCCAAAGGGGGGCTCCGTCGGTTTCCTTCTTCCACGATTCTCTAATGGCATTGGATCAGCCACATTAGATGCCCCCTCGCCCCTGAGACGAAGCAGGCCCACCCCAGCAAGGCGAAAGGGGCGTCACCTCCCAAGTGGCTGATCCTCACCTGACTTTGGGGTATTTATCCTTTGACATGAAGTTTGGATGTGGGTGCCCATCACTGTGAGCTGAGGAGTTGGCCTCTCCCAGTGTGAGCTATCTTGGGGCCTCTTGATAGCTGAAAGTAACCAGCGACATGTTGCAAGTGTACAATTTAAATGAAGGTATTACCCGATTGGCCGTTGGCTGCTAATGCAGGGCTGAAGCCGCTGAGGCTGAAATAAAGCCGTTGAGGCTGTGATGAAGCTGCTGAGGCAAAGTTGAGGACATTGAGAGCCTTTTGAACCCCGGAGGGTGACTGAGAGTTGAGAGTCGTCACGTGCCTTTTGTAACGAGCTGGCCTCGAGCTTTTTGTGCTGCGCTAGGGTCGAGCTTAGAGTGCCGGCGCTTGGGGTCGACCGAGGTCTTCCCTGCTGGACCCGGGCTTTAGCCGCCGATGGGTGTCGGGCTTCATGCCAGGCTGGTGCAGGGCTTTAGGTGCCGACGGGTATCGGGCTTCATGCCTGGCTGGCCCAGGGCTTTAGGTGCCGACGGGTGTTGGGCTTTATGCATGGCTGGCCCAGGGCTTTGGGTGCTGACGAGTGTCGGGCTTCATGCCTGGTTGGCCCAGGGCTTTTTGTGCCAAACGGGGTCGGGCTTTATGCCTGGCTGGCCCAGGGCTTTGTGCCAACCGGGGTCGAGCTTTATGCCTGGCTGTCCTAGGGCTTTGTGCCGATCGGGGTCAGGCTTAGAGTGCCAGTGCTTGGGGTCAACCGAGGTCTTCCCTGCTGGACCCAGGCTTAAGGTGCCGGCGCTTGGGGTCGACCGAGGTCTTCCCTGCTGGACCCGGGCTTTAGCCGCCGATGGGTGTCGGGCTTCATGCCTGGCTAGTGCAGGGCTTTAGGTGCCGATGGGTGTTGGGCTTCATGCCTGGCTGGCCCAGGGCTTTAGGTGCCGACGGGTGTCGGGCTTTATGCCTGGCTAGCCCAGGGCTTTGGGTGCTGACGGGTGTCAGGCTTCATGCCTGGCTGGTGCAGGGCTTCAGGTGCCGACGGGTGTCGAGCTTCATGCATGGCTGGCCTAGGGCTTTAGGTGCGACGGGGTCGGGCTTCATGCCTGGCTAGCCCTGGGATTTTTGTGCCAACTGGGGTCGGGCTTTATGCCTGGCTGGCCTAGGGCTTTGTACCGACCGAGGTCGGGCTTCATGCCTGGCTGGTGCAGGGCTTCAGGTGCCGACAGGTGTCAGGCTTCATGCCTGGTTGGCCCAGGGCTTCAGGTGCCGACGGTGTCGGGCTTCATACCTGGCTGGCCTAGGGCTTTTTGTACCAACTGGGGTCAGGCTTCATGCCTGGCTGGCCCAGGACTTTTTGTGCCGACCGGGGTCGGGCTTTATGCCTGGTTGGCCCAGGGCTTTGTGCTGACCGGGGTCGGGCTTCATGCCTGGCTGGTGCAGGGCTTCAGTTGCCGACGGGTGTCGGGCTTCATGCCTGGCTGGTGCAGGGCTTCAGGTGCCGACGGGTGCGGGCTTCATGCCTAGCTGGCCCAGGGCTTCAGGTGCCGACGGGTGTCGGGCTTCATGCCTGGCTGGCCCAGGGATTTTTGTGCCGACCAGGGTCGGGCTTCATGCCTGGCTGGCCTAGGGCTTTTTGTGCCGACCGGGGTCGGGCTTTATGCCTGGCTGGCCCAGGGCTTTGTGCTGACCGGGGTCGAGCTTTATGCCTGGCTAGCCCAGGGCTTTGTACCGACTGGGGTCGGGCTTAGAGTGCCGGCACTTGGGGTCGACCGAGGTCTTCCCTGCTGGACCCGGGCTTAAGGTGCCGGCGCTTAGGGTCGACCGAAGTCTTCCCTGTTGGACCCGAGCTTCAGGTGCCGATGGGTGTCGGGCTTCATGCCTGGCTGGTGCAGGGCTTCAAGTGCCGACGGGTGTCGGGCTTCATGCCTAGCTGGTGCAGGGCTTCAGGTGCCGACGGGTGTCAGGCTTCATGCCTGGCTGGCCTAGGGCTTCAGGTGTCGACGGGGTCGGGCTTCATGCCTGGCTGGCCTAGGGCTTTTTTGTGCCGACCGGGGTCAGGCTTTATGCCTGGCTGGCCAGGGCTTTGTGCCGACCGGGGTTGGGCTTCATGCCTGGCTGGTGCAGGGCTTCAGGTGCCGACGGGTGTCAGGCTTCATGCCTGGCTGGTGCAGGGCTTCAGGTGCCGATGGGTGTCGGGCTTCATGCTTGGCTGGCCTAGGGCTTTAAGTGCCGATGGGTGTCGGGCTTCATGCCTGGCTGGCCTAGGGCTTTAGGTGCCGACGGGTGTCGGGCTTCATGCCTGGCTGGCCCAGGGCTTTTTGTGCTGACCGGGGTCGGCTTTATGCCTGGCTGGCCCAAGGCTTTGTGCCGACCAGGGACGGGCTTTATGCCTGGCTGGCCCAGGTCTTTGGGTGCCGACGGGTGTTGAGCTTCATGCCTGGCTGGCCCAAGGCTTTTTGTACGCCAAAGTGAGGTTGGCCTTGAATGTTGATGCAAGGTAGATCTTTCCTGCATGACATTTAAGTCTTAATGAAAGAAAACTGTCTTAAGTGCAATATACTTAGCTCTTGTAGCACCCATGTTTTTCCTTTGTGGGTTTGAGCACTTCTGCCCACTGGTGGTCTGCCCCCCAAGGAGTCATGTTAGTCGGATTGGAAGTGTCGTTGCCCTTACTTGGGCCTTCTCTCACATTGGAGGCCAGGACAAGATGCCTGTGGCCGGGAAGAAGCTGGAAACCGGGACAAAGCTGGAGTCCGTTGAGGAGAGCCTCGATAGTTGGCGGTCATTGAAGATGAATGGCTGGGAGAGTCCATTGAGGGCGTTGCTGAGAGTAAAAAGGTCGGAGGAGTTGTTGGGAGGGCTCTTTGCCTAGCTTTTTCTTTGAAGAGATTGATTACCCTCGGTGCTGAAGCTTAAGAGCAGCAGTCAAAGCCTTTTGTCCTCATCTTCTTCCTTGCATTAATTGCAACAACACCTCTCAGCTTGCTCTGGCCGATTGTTGAGCCTTGAGTGAGCCCTTCCAGCCATCGAAGTTGTTCATCCAGATGCTTCTTCATCTTATGATTAAGGTCCTCCCCAGATGACTCGAAAGACTAACAGAAGGCAGGAGATCGGTGGTGCTCAGGTGAAGCTTGATGGTGATAAGCTTCTCTGTGAGGAGATTTTCCACGAGCGGATCACTAGCCAACTAGTGCAGCTATCATGAGCGATGTGAGAGGCTTGGGGTGCTGCTGAGTGGCCCCCGAGCGTTGCTTCTGCAGTTCATGACCTGCTACTTTCAAAGCTTGATCTTGCCGATTGAGGATGGCCAGCTGGTTAATCAGAGCAGCTGAAGTTGGTGGTGAAGGAGGGGCAGAGAGAGACTGGTCTTTTGTCGCCCAGTGCGATGTGGATGCCCCCCAGCACGACTGGTAAGAACCTCTGGCATGCGCATCACCACCATAGCTATCTTAGAGGGGACAGAGACTTATAGCTCAAGGAGACAGAGCTTTCTTTCCTTCAGCGCGTCCCCCTACCTGGCGCGCCAATCTGTTGATGCCAAATCACCGGCCTCGAGCATCCGGTCGCCTCCTCTAGCGAGCTCCTCGCGCCTGCAAGCAAGTTCCGGGGCCGGAGATTCCAGCGGGGACCCTCCGACGCTCAAGTCAGTGGTATAGGCAATAGCCATGAGCTTGAGGAAGCTCGAAAGAGAAAAGAGAGAGATGGCTCTAAGAAGATCTCTCGTTGTGAGCGTTTAGGAGTGTCATGAGTGTGTTACCTGGTCGAGGTCCCTCTTACCCTCTTTATAGGTGCTTAGAGTTTGTCTGGCTTGACTAGTTGAGGCCTTGTAATGATGACCTTGATGGGTGAAGTGTCAGAGCTGTTTGTAAGGCATGGGGTTCTACCACTTGTCAGAGCATTTAAGGTGATGGCAGCAATGGCAGAGCTTGCTTCCTTCTTTGATATGTCAGGACTGCAGGTCAAGTCCCATCAAAGTGGGTGGCTGCAGCTGGTTGGTAGGTCCTGTCCCATCGGAGAGGGGAAAGCCGGGGCCGAGAAGGGCCAGCCAGGATGGCCGGGGATGACTCAGCGGGCCTGAAGACGCCGGGGCCGAGAGGGGCTGGCCAAGGATGGCCGGGACCAACTCGGCGGGCACGGAGATGCCGGGGCCGGTTGGGAAGTGTCGGGGCCGCCTAAATTGGACACGCCGGGGGCCGGCTAGGAAAGTGCCGGGGCTGCCTAGCTTGGACATGCTGGGGGCCGGCTAGGAAAGTGTCGAGGCCGCCTGGGAGGTGCCGGGTGTCAGCCTAGGAGGCGTTGGCCATGGAGCTGCCGGCCATGGAGCTACCAGACATGGAGCTGTCGGCCTTGGAGCTGTCGGCCATGGAGCCGTCGGCCTTGGAGACGCCGACCTTGGAGCCGCCGACCATGGAGCTGTCGGCCATGGAGCTGCCGGCCATGGAGCTGTCAGCCATCGGGGTTCGGCTTGGAGCTGTCGACCTTGGAGCTGTCGCCTTAGAGCTGTCGGCCATAAGCTGTCGGCCTTGGAGCTGCCGGCCATCGGGGTTCGCCTTAGAGCTGTCGGCCTTGGAGCCATCGGCCTTGGAGCGGTCGGCCATAGAGCCGTCGGCCATGGAGCCGTCGGCCTTGGAGCCGCCGGCCTTGGAGCCGTCGGCCTTGGAGCTGCAGCCTTGGAGCTGTCGGCCTTGGAGCCGTCGGCCATGGAGCTGTCGGCCTTGGAGCTATCGACCTTGGAGTTGCTGGCCATGGAGCGTCGGCCATGGAGCTGTCGGCCATGGAGCTGTCGGCCTTGGAGCTGCCGGCCTTGGAGCTGTCGGCCTTGGAGCTGTCGGCCATCGGGGTTCGGCCTTGGAGCTGTCGGCCTTGGAGCTGTCGGCCTTGGAGCTGCCGGCCATGGAGCTGTCGGCCTTGGAGCTGCCGGCCATGGAGCTGCTGGCCATGGAGCTGTCGGCCATAGAGCTGTCGGCCTTGGAGCTGTCGGCCATCGGGGTTCGGCCTTAGAGCTGTCGGCCTTAGAGCTATCGGCCTTGGAGCTGTCGGCCTTGGAGCTGCCGGCCATGGAGCTACCGGACATGGAGCTGTCGGCCTTGGAGCCGTTGGCCTTGGAGCAATTGGGTATGCGTGGCTTTATGAGGCCATAAACGTTACCATGGCCGAAGGGCCCTTTGGAGGCCAACGGGGGGCTCCGTTGGTTTCTTCTTCCACGATTCTCTGATGGCGTTGGATCAGCCATATCAGTATGAAATTTGACTGATATTCATGGGATGAATATGTGTATGTGATACAAATCAAAATTTATATGGTTGCGATAGATCCGAGCCATGATCCCAATCGGCGATGATCGATCAGACCGTTGCGATCCATCCGATCGGCGATGATCCGACGGTTGCGATCGATCAAAGCAATGATCCTGATCGGCGATGATCGATCGGACCATTGCAACCCATCCGATCGGCGAGGATTCGATAGTTGTGATCGATCCGAGCCATGATCCCAATCTGCGATGATCGATCGGACCATTGTGATCCATCCGATCGGCGACGACCCGACTGTTGTGATCGATCAAAGCCATGATCTCGATCGGCGCGGATCGATCCGACTATTCTGATCCATCCGATCGGCAACGATCCGACCGTTGCGATCGATCCGAGCCATGATCTCGATCGGCGATGATCGATCCACTGTTGCGATCCATCCGACCATTGCGATCGATCCGAGCCATGATCTCGATCGGCATTGATCGATTGGACTGTTGCGACCAATCTGATCGGTGACGAACCGACTGTTGCGATCGATCAAATCCATGATCCCGATCGGCGATGATCAATCGGACCATTGCGATCCATTCGATCAGCAAGGAACCGATGGTTGCGATCGATCCGAGCCGTGATCCCGATCGGCGATGATCGATCGGACCGTTGCGATCCATCCGATCGGCATCAAACCGACGGTGGCGATCGATTAAAGCCATGATCTCGATCAGCAATGATCGATCGGACCGTTGCGATCCATTAGAACGGCGACGATCTGACCGTTGCAATCGATACGAGCCATGATCTCGATCGGCGATGATCGATCGGACCATTATGATCCATCCGATCGGCGACGATCCGACCATTGCGATCAATCTGAGCCATGATCCTGATCAGTGATGATTGATCGGACCGTTGCGATCCATCCGATCGACGACGATCCAACCATTGCGATCGATATGAGTAATGATCTAGATCGTCGATGATCGATCGGACCATTGCGATTCATCCGATCGGCGACAATCCGACGGTTGCAATCGATCCGAGCCATGATACCGATCGACGATGATCATCGAACCATTGCGATTCATCCAATCGTAGACGATCCGATGGTTGCGATCCATCAAGCCATGATCCTGATTGGCGATGATCGATCGGACTGTTGCGATCCATCCGATCAGTGATGATCCGACCATTGAGATCAATCCGAGCCATGATCCCGACCGGCGATGATCGATCGGATAGTTGCGATCCATCCAATCGGCGATGATCCGACAGTTGCGATCGATTGGAGCCATGACCCCAATCGGCAATGATCGATCGGACCGTTGTGATCAATCCGATCGGAGACGATCCGACGATTGCGATCGATCAAAGCCACGATCCCGATCGGCGATGATCGATCGGACTATTGTGATCCATCCAATTAGCGACGATCCGACCATTACGATCGATTGGAGCATGATCCCGATCGGTGATGATCGATCAGACCGTTGCAATCCATCCAATCTGTGAGGATCCGACGGTTGATTCGATCCGAGCCATGATCCCGATCGGTGATGATCGATCGGACCGTTGCAATCCATCCGATCAGCGATGATCCGATAGTTGCGATCGATCAAAGCCTTGAACCCGATCGGCGATGATCGATCGGACTATTGCGATCCATCCGATCGATTAGAGCAGTGATCCCGATCGGTGATAATTGACCGGACCGTTGCGATCCATCCGATCGGCGAGGATCCAACGGTTGCGATCTATCCAAGCCATGATCCCGATCGACGATTATCGATCGGACTATTGTGATCCATCCAATCGACGACGATCCAATGGTTGTGATCAATCAAGCCATGATCCCGATCGACGATGTTTGATCGAACAGTTGCGATCCATCCGATCAGCGATAATCTGACAATTGCGATAGATCAGAGCCTTAATCCCGATCGGCGATGATCGATCGGACCATTGCGATCCATCCGATCGGCAAGGATCCGACGGTTGCGATAGATCGAAGCCATGATCCCGATCGGCGATGATCGATCGGACCGTTGCGATCCATCCGATCGGAAGATGATCCGACGGTTGCGATCGATCAAAGCATGATCCGATCGGCGATGATCAATCGGACTGTTGCGATCCATCCGATCGGTGAGGATTCGATGGTTGTGATCGATTCGAGCCATGATCCGATATGCGATGATCGATCGGACCATTGTGATCCATCCGATCGGCGACGATCCGACGGTTGTGATCGATCAAGCCATGATCTTGATCAGCGATGATCAATCCGACTATTGCGATCCATTCGATCGGCGACGATTCGACCGTTGCAATCGATCCAAGCCATGATCCCGATCGGCGATGATCGATCCGACTGTTGCAATCCATACGACCATTGCGATCGATCTAAGCCATGATCCCGATCGGCGATGATCGATCGGACTATTTCAATCTATCCGATTGGAGACGATCCGATGGTTGCGATCGATCAAAGCCATGATCTCGATCGGCGATGATCGATCGAACTGTTGCTATAATCCGATTGGCAACGATCCGACTGTTGCGATCGATCAAAGCCATGATCCTGATCGGCGATGATCGATCGGACAGTTGCGATCCATCCGATCGGCGAGGACCGACGATTGTGATCGATCCAAGCCATGATCCCGATCAGCAATGATCGATCGAATCGTTGTGATCCATCCGATCGGCGATGCTCCGTCGGTTGCGATCGATCCGAAGCCATGATCTCGATCGGCGATGATCGATCGAACCGTTGCGATCCATCGATCAGCGACGATCCTACCATTGCGATCGATCCAAGCCATGATCCCGATCGGCGATGATCGATCGGACTGTTGCGATCCATCCGATCAGCGACGATCCAACCGTTGCAATCGATCAAGCCATGATCCGATCGGCGATGATCGATCAGACCATTGCGATCCATCGATCGGCGATAATCCGACGGTTGCGATCGATCGAAGCCATGATCCCGATCAGCGATGATCAATCGAACCATTGCGATCCATCAGATTGGCGACGATCCTACCGTTGCGATCGATACGAGCCATGATCTCGATCGGCGATGATCGATCGGACCATTGCGATCCATCCGATCTGCAACGATCCGACCATTGCGATCGATCAAGCCATGATCCCGATCGGCGATGATCGATCGGACCATTGCGATCCATCGGCGACAATCTGACCGTTGCGATCGATATGAGCATGATCCCGATCGGCGATGATCGATCATACCATTGTGATCCATCCAATCAACAATGATCCGACGGTTACGATCGATCAAAGCCATGATCTCGATCGGCGATGATCGATCGGACCATTGTGATCCATTAGATCGGCAACGATCCTACCGTTGTGATCGATACGAGCCATGATCTCGATCGGCGATGATCGATCGGACCGTTGCGATCCATCCGATCGGCGATGATCCAACCATGTAATCGATCAAGCCATGATCCCGATCGGCGATGATCGATCAGACCGTTGCGATCCATCCGATCGGCGACGATCCAACCATTGCGATTAATCTGAGCAAAGATCCCGATCGGCGATGATCGGTCGGACCATTGCGATCCATCCAATCGACGATAATCGACGGTTGTAATCGATAAGCCATGTTCCCGATCGACGATGATCGATTGGACCGTTGCGATCAATCCGATCGGAGATGATCCGACGGTTGCGATCGATCAAAGCCATGATCCCGATCGAAGATGATCGATTTGACTTTGCGATCCATCGATCGGCAACGATCCGACCATTGAGATCGATCCAAGCCATGATCCGATCGGCGATGATCGATCGGACCATTGCGATCAATCCAATCGGAGATGATCCGATGGTTGCGATCGATCAAAGCCATGATCCCGATCGGTGATGATCGATCGGACTGTTGCAATCCATCCGATCGGTGACGATCCGATGGTTGCGATCGATCAAGACGTGATCCCGATCGGCGATGATCGACCGGACCGTTGTGATCCATCCGATCGGCGAGGATCCGACGGTTGCGATCTATCCAAGCCATGATCCCGATCGGCGATGATCGATCGGACATGCGATCATCCGATCGATGATCCGATGGTTGATCGATCAAGCCGATCGGCGATGTTCGATTGCGATCCATCCGATCGGTGACATCCGACCGTTGCGATCGATCAAGCCATGATCCCGATCGGCGATGATCGATTGGACCGTTGCGATCCATCCGATCGGCGATGATCCGATGGCGATCGATCCAAGCCATGATCCTGATCGGCGATGATCGATCGACCGTTGCGATCATCCGATCGGCGAGATACAATGGTTGCGATCGATCGAGCCATGATCCGATCGGCGATGATCGATCGATAGTTGCCATCCATCGATCGGCGAAGATCCGACGGTTGCGATCGATCCGAGCCATGATCCCGATCGGCGATGATCGATCAGACCATTGCGATCCATCCGATCGGTGACGTTTCGACCGTTATGATCGATCCGCCATGATCCCGATCGGCGATGATGATCGGAGTTGCGATCGATTCGAGCCATAATCCCCGATCTGATCGATCGGACCATTGCGATCGATCCGATCGGAGATGATCCGACGGTTGCGATCGATCAAACCCATGATCCGATCGGCGATGATTGATCGGACATTGCAATCCATCCGATCGGCGATCGATGGTTGCGATCGATCCAAGCCATGATCCGATCGGCGATGATCGATCGACCATTGTGATCCATCCGATGGGCGATGATCCGACGTTGCGATCGATCCGAGCCATAATCCCGATCGGCGATGATCGATCGGATATTGTGATCCATCCGATCGGCGATGATCCAACGGTTGCGATCGATCAAGCCATGATCCGATCGGCGATGATCGATTGGACGGTTATGATCCATCCGATCGGTGATGATCCGATGGTTGCGATCGTTCGGAGCCATGATCGATAGGCGATGATCGATCGGACTGTTGCGATCAATCCGATCGGCGACGATCCGACGGTTGCAATCGATCCGAGCCATGATCCCGATCGGCGATGATCGATTAGACTGTTGCGATAATTCGATCGAATGATCCGTTGCGATCGATCCGAGCCATGATCCGATCGGCGATGATTATTGCGATCCATCCGATCGGCGACCTGACGGTTGCGATCGATCAAAGCCATGATCCGATCGGCGATGATCGATCGGACTATTGCGATCCATCCGATCGGCCATGATCGACCGTTGCGATCGATTCGAGCCATGATCCCGATCGGCGATGATCGATCGGACCATTGCGATCCATCCGATCAACGAAGATCCGACGGTTGCGATCGATCCAAGCCATGATCCGATCGGGATGATCGATCGGACGTTGCGATCCATCCGATCGGCGATGATACGATGGTTGCGATCGATCAAGCCATGATCCCGATTGGCGATGATCGATCGGACCGTTGCGATCAATCCGATGGGCGATGATCCGACGGTTCGATCGATCCGAGCCATGATCTCGATCGGCGATGATCGATCGGACATTGCGATCCATCCGATCGGCGATGATCCGACCGTTGCGATCGATCTGAGCCATGATCCGATCGCGATGATCGATCGGACATTGTGATCCATCCAATCGGTGACGATCCGACGATTGTGATCGTTCGGAGCCATGATCCGATCGGCGATGATCGATCGACGTTGCGATCCATCCGATGGCGACGATCCGACCGTTGTGATCGATCCGAGCCATGATCCCGATCGGCGATGATTGATCGGACGTTGCGATCATCCGATTGATCCGACGGTTGCGATCGATCCAAGCCATAATCCTGATCACGATGATCGATCGGAATTGTGATCCATCCGATCGGCGACGATCTGACATTGCGATCGATCCAAGCCATGATCTCGATCGGCGATGATCGATTGAACCGTTGCGATCCATCCGATCGGCGATGATCTGACCGATGCGATCGATCCAAGCCATGATCCCGATCGGCGATGATCGATCGGACCATTGCAATCCATTCGATCGGCGAAGATCCGATGGTTGCGATCGATCGAAGCCATGATCCCGATCGGCGATGATCGATCGGACAGTTGCGATCCATCCAATCGGTGACGATCCGAGCCATGATCCCGATCGGCGTTGATCTTTCGGACCGTTGCGATACATCCTATCGGCAACGATCCGACCGTTGCAATCGATCGGAGCCATAATCTCGATCAGCGATGATCGATCGGACCGTTGCGATCCATTCGATCGGCGAGGATCCGATAGTTGCAATCAATCCGAGCCATGATCTAGATCGGCGATGATCGATCGGACCATTGCGATCCATCCGATCGGGAAGGATCCGACTATTGCGATCGATCCGAGCCATGATCCTCATCGGCGATGATCGATCAGACCATTGCGATCCATCCGATCGGCGATGATCCGACGATTGCGATCGATCAAAGCCATGATCCCGAATGGCGATGATCGATCGAACCATTGCGATCCATCCGATCGGCGAGGATCCGACGGTTGTGATCGATCCGAGCCTTCATCCCTATTGGTGATGATCGATCGGACCATTGCGATCCATCCGATCGGCGATGATCCAACGGTTGCGATTGATCAAAGCCATGATCCCGATAGGCGATGATCGATCAGACTATTGCGATACATCCAATCGGCGATGATCCGACCATTGCGATCGATCTGAGCCATGATCCTGATCGGCGATGATTAATCGGACTGTTGCGATCCATCCGATCGGCAAGGATTCGATGGTTGCGATCAATCCGAGCTAAGATCCCAATTGGAGATGATCCGACTATGCGATCGATCAAAGCCATAATCCCGATCGGCGATGATCGATCGGATAGTTGCGATCCATCCGATCGGCGACGATCCGACCGTTGCAATTGATCTAAGCTATAATCCGAATCGGTGATGATCGATCGGATAGTTGTGATCCATCTGATCGGTGATGATCCAATGGTTTCGATCGTTCAGAGCCATGATCCCAATGGGCGATGATCGATCGGACTATTGCGATCAATCCAATGGGCGACGATCAGACCATTGCAATCGATCTGAGCCATGATCCCGATCGGCGAAGATCGATCGGACTGTTGCGATATATTCGATCGTCAATGATCCGACTATTGCGATCGATCCGAGCCATAATCTCGATCAACGATGATCGATCGGACTATTGGGATCCATCCGATCGGCGACAATCAGACGGTTGCGATCGATCAAAGCCATGATCCTGATCGGCGATGATCGATCGACTGTTGTGATCCATCCAATCGGCCATGATCTGACCGTTTGATCGATCCGAGCCATGATCCCGATCAGCGATGATCGATCGGACCATTGCGATCCTTTCGATCGGCAAGATCAGATGGTTGCGATCGATCAAAGCCATGATCCCGATCGGCGATGATCGATCGGACTGTTGCGATCCATCCGATTGGCGACGATACGATGGTTGCGATCATTCGGAGCTATGATCCCGATTGGTGATGATCGATCGGACCATTGCGATCATCCGATGGGCGACGATCCGACCTTTGCGATTGATCCGAGCCATGATCTCGATCGGCGATGATCAATCGGACTATTGCGATCCATCCGATCAACGACGATCCAACCGTTGCGATCGATCTAAGCCATAATCCTGATACGCGATGATCGATCGGACTATTGTGATCCATCCGATCGGCGACGAACCGACGATTGCGATCGTTCAGAGCCATGATCCTGATCGGCGATGATCGATCGGACTGTTGCGATCCATCCGATGGGCGACGATCCGACTGTTGCGATCGATCCGAGCCATGATCCCGATCGACGATGATCGATCGGACTGTTGTGATCTATCCGATTAGCAATGATCTGATCATTGCGATCGATCCAAGCCATATCCCAATCATCGATGATCGATCGGAATGCTGCGATCCATCCGATCGGCGATGATCCAACCATTGCGATCGATCAAAGCCATGATCCCGATCGGCGATGATCGATCAGACCATTGCGATCCAACCAATCGGCCACGATCTGACCGTTGCGATCGATAGGAGCCATAATCTCGATCGACGATGATCGATCGGATCTTTGTGATCCATTCGATCGGCGAGGATCCGACAGTTGCGATCAATCGGAGCCATGATCTAGATCGGCGATGATCGATTGGACCGTTGCGATCCATCCGATCGGCGAGGATCTGACTGTTGCGATCGATTCGAGCCATGATCCCGATCGGCAATGATCGATCAGACCATTGCGATCCATCCGATCGGCGATGATCTGACGGTTGCGATCGATCAAAGCCATGATCCCAAATGGCGATGATCGATCGAACCATTGTGATCCATCCGATCGGCGATGATCCGACGGTTGCGATCGATCCAAGCCTTCATCCCTATCGATGATGATCGATCAGACCATTGTGATCTATCCGATCGGTGACGATCCAACGGTTGCGATCGATCAAAGCCATGATCCCGATAGGCGATGATCGAGCGAACTGTTGCGATCTATCCAATCGGCGATGATCCGACCGTTGCGATCGATCTGAGCCATGATCCTGGTCGGTGATGATTAATCGGACCGTTGCGATCCATTCGATCGGTGAGGATTCGACGGTTACGATCAATCCGAGCCAAGATCCCAATTAGCGATGATCCGACTGTTGCGATCGATCAAAGCCATGATCCCGATCGGCGATGATAGATCGGACCGTTGCGATCCATCTGATAGACGACGATCTAACGATTGCGATCGATCAAATCCATGATCTCGATCAGCGATGATCGATCGAACGGTTGTGATCCATCCGATCAGCGACAATCCGACCATTACGATCGATCGGAGCATAATCCCGATCGGCGATGATCGATCGGGCCATTGCGATCCATCCGATCGGCAAGGATCCGACGGTTGCGATCGATCCGAGCCATGATCCTTATCGGTGATGATCGATCGGACCATTGCGATCCATCCGATCGACAATGATCTGACGGTTGCGATCGATCAAAGCCATGATCCTGATCGGCGATGATCGATCGCGATCCATTCGATCAGCAAGGATCCAACGGTTGCGATCGATCGGAGCACGATCCTAATCGGCGATGATTGATCGGACCGTTGCGATCAATCCGATCGGAGACGATCCGATGGTTGCGATCAATCAAAGCCATGATTCCGATTGGTGATGATCAATCGGATCATTGCGATCCATCCGATCAGCGAGGATCCGATGGTTGCAATCGATCCGAGCCATAATCCCGATCGGCGATGATCGATCGGACCGTTGCGATCAATCCGATCAAAGATGATCTGATGGTTGCGATCGATCATAGCCATGATCCTGATCGGCGATGATCGATCGGATCATTGCGATCCATCCAATCGGTGAGGATCCAACGGTTGTAATCGATCCGAGCCATGATCTCGATCAGCGATGATCGATCAGACCGTTACGATCAATCTGATTGGAGACGATCTGATGGTTGCGATCGATCAAAGTCATGATCTCGATCGGCGATGATCAATCGGATCATTGCGATCCATCCGATCGATGAGGATCTGATGGTTGAAATCGATCCGAGCCATGATCCCACTCGGCGATGACCGATTGGACCATTGCGATCCATCCGATCGGCGACGATCCGACCGTTGTGATCGATCCGATCGGTGATGATCCGATAGTTGTGATCGATTAAAGCTATGATCCCGATCGGCGATGATCAATCAGACCGTTGCGATCGATCGGAGCCATTATCCCAATCGGCGATGATCGATCAAACTATTGCGATCAATCCGATCGGCAAGGATTTGATGGTTGCGACCGATCCAAGCCATGATCCCAATCGGCGATGATCGATCGAACCATTGCGATCCATCCGATCAGCGATGATCCGACTATTGTGATCGATCCAAGCCATGATCCCGATCGGCGATGATCGGTCGGACGGTTGCAATCCATCCGATCGACGATGATCCGACGGTTACGATCGATCAAAGCCATGATCTCGATCGGCGATGATCGATCTAACTGTTGCGATCCATCCGATCGGTGATGATCCAACCATTGCGATCGATCCGAGCCCTGATCTCGATCGGCGATGATCGATCGGATCGTTGCGATCCATCCGATCAGCGATGATCCAACCATTGCAATCGATCCAAGCCATGATCTCGATCGGCGATGATCAATCGGATCGGTGCGATCCATCCGATTGATGACGATCCGATGGTTGCAATCGATCGGAGCCATGATACCGATCGGCAATGATCGATCGAACCGTTGTGATCCATCCGATCAGAGACGATCCGTCGGTTACGATCGATCAAAGCCATGATAATGATCGGCGATGATCGATTGGACTATTGCGATTCATCCGATCGGTGAGGATTTGACGGTTGCAATCGATCCGAGCCATGAGTCCGATCGGCTATGATCAATCGGACCGTTGCGATCCATCCGATCGGCAATGATCCGATGGTTGCGATAGATTAAAGCCATGATCCCGATCGGCGATGATCGATTAGACCGTTGCGATCCATCCGATCGGGAACGATCTGACCATTGCAATCGATCCGAGCCATGATCCCGACCGGTGATGATCGATCGGATCATTGCGATCCATCCGATTGGCGACGATCCAACGGTTGCGATCGATTGGAGCCATGATCAAGATTGGCGATGATCGATCGGACCGTTACGATCAATCCAATCGGAGACGATCCGATGGTTGCGATCGATCAAAGTCATGATTTATATCGGCAATGATTGATCGGACTGTTGCAATCCATCCAATCGGCGACAATTCGATGGTTGCAATCGATCGGAGCCATGATCTCGATCGGCGATGATCGATCGGACCGTTGCAATCCCTACGATCTGCGAGGATCCAATAGTTGCGATCGATCCGAGCCATGATCCTGATCGGCGATGATCGATCGGACCGTTGTGATCCATCCGATTGGAGGTGATCCGATGGTTGCGATCGATCAAAGCCATGATCCCGATCGACGATGATCGATCGGACTATTGCGATCCATATGATCGGTGATGATCCGACCATTGCGATCGATCCAAGCCATGATTTCGATCGGTGATGATCGATCGGACCGTTCGATCCATCCGATCGGCGATGATCCAACCATTGCGATCGATCCGAGCCATGATTTCGATCGGCGATGATCAATCAGACTATTGTGATCCATCCGATCGACAACGATCCGACGGTTGCGATGTAGGGAAAACTTGCTTTTCCTATGCACAAGATCTCAAGGTGGAAAGCATATTCAATTTTAATATTCACATTGAATATAAATAAAGCATATTAGCAAATCTAAAATTTAAGAGTATGTAAAAATTGTTGGATTACGGAATGAAAAATTCCAATCTAATTGGAATAAAATTACAGCGGAAATAAATAAATTTATAACCCACCAAGAATCACATGCGTTTCATAAAAACCGAAAGAAGGATAAACAAAAATATTACCTTTTGTTATTACCTTTGTTATTATCTTTTAATCAGTATGTAATCCTTCTGTTCTTGTGTTGGGTTTTCTCGGATCTTCAAAGGTGCTGCCTTTCAGAAAGACGATCACCCTCTACAAGTATCCACACACGAACGGACACCAAAATGGTTTTGAATGCTAGTTCAACCATTCCATTTTTCACAAAAATGAACCCATTTTTCAACTCTCTGTTTTTCCATCTTTAAGGCAAAAGATATGACGCTTCAAATGCCCCAATCGATGTGACCTTTCAAATGCCCCAATCGACGTTACCTTTCAAATGCCCACAGACTCTAAAACGTATATATCGAACATATATACAAGCCTGCTAGGAATTTTGGTTAACTAAGATTTTAATTGATATTTATTTAAAACTCCTTTTAAATAATAACAATTTAAATCCTTTCCTTACAAAATAAGGAATATATATTTTTAACCAAAAAAAAACTTTATGGATTATTTCCTTATCCAATAAGAAAATGTAACAATTTAATTACTTGTCACAATTTAAATTACGAATTTAAATTTTCTCAAAATTAAACTCGAATCTAAATGACAACTAATTATTATTTGTAATTTAAAATAATCTCATCATTTTAAATTATATAGAGAGTAACAAATCGTAACCATTATTGTCCGTTCTTAGTGTGCGACCCTATAGGTTCAATTAACGTTGGCAGTAGGCCTAAATCACATTTTGAACCTACAAGTCATAAGCGGCCTCTAGCAAGACATTATGACTACCCAAGTTAAATGAAAAGCTCATGTTCCGAGACAACCTTAAAGTAGCTATTAACATAATCCTTTTGTCACATGATATCTTGATAGAATATAAGGCATGGATAAAGTCAACCTTATATCTCTCTATCTTTAATTTCTCGAAACCCAATTAGACTGACTAAACAAATGATATTGATCTCCATCAATTCATTTGAGCATGGCCATGCATTTCTCAGTCTCAATCATCGAGGGGCCCAGAGATATCTCTCTTATAATAAGAGGGACAAATTCCATCTTAATCACTCACATCTCACTACATGATTCTTATTATGTTCAATCATAATCTTTATAATCATCCGGTTAAAGACAACGTTTGATTATGTCAAAACATAATATTCCTCATGTTGAGAACTATGGCAATCTCAGGTCTAAGGATTTAATGACACAACTACTAGAGATTAACTTATGACTTTGATCCATGTATTAATCTCAAGGCGGGTCTTGTCCAATATTTGTTCTCAACAAATACATATAAATTTGATTTGTATCTCATACACATATTCATCCCATGAATATCAATCAAATTTCATACTAATCTTAATTTATTGTTATTCCCACAACAATAACCGATTAGGGACATTTAGAATAATTCATAATATTATTCAAGGATTATTATATAATAAACATGCAAATTATGATAATAGTAAATGTTCATAAATATTCAAAATACCATGTCCATACAATAGGCCTAGGGCACTATTACTAACAATCTCCCACTTGCACTAGGCCCACTCATCAATGTATCTAATACCTATGAACCTAGCATGACGATCATGCTTTGCTTGTGGTAGAGGCTTAGTCAATGGATCAGCAACATTGTCATCTGTTGGAACTCTGCATATTTTTACGTCACCTCTCTCAATGATTTCTCGAATGAGATGATAACGCCTAAGAATGTGTTTGGATCGCTGATGTGACCTAGGTTCTTTTGCTTGTGCGATAGCACCATTATTGTCACAATAAACATCAACAGGATTTGTGATGCTAGGAACCACTCCAAGGTCAGTAATGAACTTCTTGATCCAAACTGCTTCCTTTGCTGCATCAGATGCTGCTATGTATTCAGCTTCAGTTGTAGAATCAGCAACAGTGCTTTGCTTCGAACTCTTCCAGCTAACAGCACCACCATTTAAACAAAACACATATCCTGACTGCGATCGGAAATCATCTTTGTCAGATTGAAAGCTTGCATCTGTGTAACCACTTACAACTAGATCATCTTCCAATCCGCCATACACCAAGAACATATCTTTAGATCTTCTCAGATACTTAAGAATGTTCTTGACCGCCGTCCAGTGACTCTCACCGGGATCTGACTGGTATCTACTCGTTATGCTTAAAGCATAAGAGACATCTGGTCTAGTGCACAACATAGCATACATGATAGATCCTATTGCTGAAGCATAAGGAATCTTACTCATGCGCTCTCGCTCATCTTTTGTGTTAGGACACTGAGATTTGCTGAGTGTAATACCATGAGACATAGGCAAGTATCCTCTCTTGGAATCTTGCATACTGAACCTTTTCAGTACTTTGTCTATGTAAGTACTTTGACTTAGACCAATCAGCCTCTTAGATCTATCTCTATAGATCTTTATCCCTAGGATATAGGCAGCTTCACCTAAGTCTTTCATTGAGAAACATTTCCCTAACCAAGACTTGACACTCTGCAAGGTAGGGATATCATTCCCAATGAGTAAAATGTCATCAACATATAGGACCAGAAATACAATGGCGCTCCCACTAACTTTCTTGTAAACACAAGGTTCATCTTCATTTTTGATAAATCCAAACTCTTTGACTGATTCATCAAAACGAAGATTCCAACTCCGAGAAGCCTGCTTCAAACCATAAATGGATCTTTGAAGCTTGCATACTTTACTAGAATTCTCAGGTTGTACAAAACCCTCAGGTTGTGTCATGTACACATCCTCAAGTAAGTTTCCATTAAGAAACACTGTTTTAACATCCATTTGCCAAATCTCATAGTCATAATATGCAGCAATGGCAATAAGAATTCTAATAGACTTAAGCATGGCTACAGGTGAAAAAGTTTCATCATAGTCTATACCATGAGTTTGTTTGAAACCTTTTGCAACTAGCCTTGCTTTGTAAGTATGCACTTTACCATCCATGTCAGTTTTCTTTTTGAAAACCCATTTGCACCCAATAGTCTTTGTACCTTCAGGTGGCTCAATCAAGGTCCATACCTGATTATCATACATGGATTGGATTTCAGACTTCATGGCCTCTAACCATTTCTCAGAGTCTGGATCTAACATAGCCTCTTGATAGGTAGTAGGTTCATTTTGATCCACTAACAATACATCATGATTATCAGTCACAAGAAATCCATATCTCTCGGGCTCATGACGTATCCTATCAGATCTACGTAACTTTTGTGCTACAGGTGGTGTCAACAGTGGTTTGTTGACTTTGAGCATCCACAGGCGGTTCAATGTTATCTTGTGGTTCTCGAATCTCTTCGATTTGTACCTTGCTCCCACTGGTTCCTTTAGAAATAAATTCCCTTTCTAGAAAGACACCATTCCGAGCAACAAACACTTTGTTCTCAATGGGATTGTAAAAGTAGTATCCTTTAGTCTCTTTAGGATATCCCACAAAAAAAATTTATCAGACTTGGGTTCCAGCTTATTTGAAACTTGACGTTTTACATAAGCTTCACAACCCCAAATCTTAAGAAAAGACAAACTGGGCTTTTTACCATTCCACATCTCATATGGCGTCTTTTCAACCGCTTTGGTTGGAACTCGATTTAGTGTGAACGCAGCTGTGGCAAGTGCATAACCCCAAAAGGTAAGTGGAAGATCTGTTAGACTCATCATAGATCGAACCATATCTAATAAGGTTCGATTCCTTCTTTCAGACACACCATTCCATTGCGGTGTTCCAGGAGGAGTTAGCTGTGGAATGATTCCACAACTTCTAAGATGGTCATAAAAATCTTGGCTCAAATATTCTCCACCTCGATCAGATCGAAGTGCCTTGATTGTCTTGCCAAGTTGGTTTTGTACTTCATATTGAAAAGATTTAAACATTTCAAATGATTCAGATTTGTGTCTCATCAAGTAGACATAACCATATCTACTGAAGTCATCAGTAAATGTAATGAAGTACTTGTAACCTCCTATGGCTTCTGAACTTAATGGTCCACATACATCTGTATGTATTAGGCCCAATAATTCATTGGCCCTTTCACTGTGTCCAGTAAAGGGATCCTTTGTCATCTTACCCAATAGACAAGATTCACATGTATCATATGATTCAAAATCAAATGAGTTCAAAAGTCCATCTTGATGGAGTTTTGATATGCGTTTCTCATTTATATGGCCAAGGCGACAATGCCAAAGATAGGTTGAATTTAAGTCATTGGACTTAACTTTCTTAGTAGTTATGTTATAGACAGAAGAATTGTTGGATTTTTGAAGATTCAAAACATAAAGACCATCTAGTAATTCGGCATTTGCATAGAACATGTCTTTATGATAAATGGAGCAATTATTATTCTCAATAATAAAAGAAAAACCATCATTATCCAAACAAGAAACTGAAATAATATTCCTACACATTGTAGGAACATAATAGCAATTGTTCAAAACTAACAAAAGCCCACTGGGCAAAGAAAGTTCATAACTTCCTACAGCTAAAGCAGCAACTTTTGCTCCATTGCCTACTCGAAGATCAACTTCGCCCTTCTTCAGTTGTCTACTCCTTTTGAGCCCCTGCACATTTGTGCAAATGTGAGATCCACATCCAGTATCTAATACCCAGGAACTAGAAGGAGAGAAATTAATCTCTATAACATAAATACCTGAAGAACCGGTCTCACCAGTCTTCTTCTTCTTCTTTAGATCCTCCAAATACAGCTTGCAGTTTCTCTTCCAATGACCAGGTTCATTGCAAAAGAAACAGACACCCTCCTTTGGGGCTTTAGCCTTGGGTTTAGGATTGGGCTTGGGTTGAGCATTGGACTTTCCAGCCCTTCCCTTACCCTTTCCTTTTCTTTTCTTCATAAGGCCCTTTCCCTTTTGAACCATCAGAATATGGCCAGGCTTGGACTTAATATTCTGTTCAGCAGTTTTAAGCATCGTATGCAGCTCAGAAATTGATTTGTCCATTTCATTCATGTTATAGTTCATGATAAACTGATCATAACTATCAGGAAGTGAATTTAGGATCAAATCTGTTGCCAACTCTTGGCTCATTGGAAATCCAAGCCTATCAAGGTGCTCAATATAGCCTTTCATTTTCAACACATGAGCGCTAACTGAAGCACCCTCAGCCATTTTACAAGAGTGCAATGCCTTGGTAGTATCATACCTTTCTTGCCTTGCTTGTTGCTGGAACATTTCCTTTAGATTGACAATCATATCATAAGTTTCCATGTTTTCCAAATCTTTCTGAAGTTCAGAACTCATGGTAGCTAGCATCAAGCATGCAACATCAATAGAGTCATTATGACATCAATAGAGTCATTATGATGCTTCTCATACCAGTCATTCTTTTCAGCTCTAGAAGCATTATCGGCTGGTTCTTCAGGGTGAGGTTGATCCAGGACATAAAGCTTCCTTTCTTGTTTGAGAACAATTCTCAAATTTCGAAACCAGTCAAGGAAATTAGTCCCAGTAAGTTTGTCCTTCGCAAGGATTGATCGCAGTGACATAGTAGAATTGTTATCATTGTTGGCCATCTACAATAAATGCAAAGTTCGTTAAGTATTTTGATTATGAAAAACTCCCACTAAATTAACAACCCTCAATGATAAAATCATATTAATTTAGTGAGCTAAGATCCATATTTATACTCAACTTTAAGTCAGCTTTGGCATGACGCTTAAAATTAAGTTTTTTAGGTAGGTAACTCTTACCAATTGCAACTCATGCAACTCTTAGAAATTTATGGGATTATGACATCATATGTCTCGGCATGTTTAAATCCCATCTCATGCCATTAGGCCCAAAACCGTTTTGATAACCTAATTAAGTTAAACCATTTTTAAACATATGGGTAGCACCATTACCCATCTTGCCTCACTAATGTAACCCAATGTACTTCTACTTTGGTAGAACCCACATTAAGGTGATAAAAGCCTTGACAAGTGTTCAAATATGGATGGCATGTCAACTTAAGATTTTATGTGAGGGATCTAGATAGATTAACAGATCTCATCATGCATTTAGTATCACATACTCATTGATATCATACATAGCATCACATACTTATGAAACATCATACATAGCATCTCATACATGTATATAATAAACATGTCATAGTATGACCTTATCAAGATTGATCTTCATAAGCCAATATGAAGATCAATGGTCAATCCTAGGTAATAATGAGCAACACCATAATGTCTACTTCACCATCATCATGTGCATAGACACCTAGCTCCTCTATCACCATGGTTGGATTGCAGGATTTTAAATGGTTTGCTTTGTCTTCTTGCTTTATTACAATAAATAAACAAATACTACTAAAAGTAAAAGAAAATTATAATGAAACAAAATAGCACGCAGGCCATATATATGATAATTACAACCCTTGTAAAGAATAATAAAAACCTGCCAATCATATTGGTCACAAGGCCATACCATGCACCATACAAAGCAAAGCAACACACCATGCAAAATATATCATGTTATCATATAGCATATACATATTGCATTAAAGAAAATAGGCGTGTTTTTAAAACCAATTAAATTTACAAGGCGCTCTGATTAGGTAGTACTGCGGTTCCTAAAATTTGGAGATAATAAAGTTTCATCCTAAAATTTGATTTTATTGATCTCATCAATAAATTTAAGGCTCACATCCGCACCACCATAAACAACAATTGATAAATCCTTATTGATATGTGAATTCAGTTCATGTATTAATCTAATTAAGACATCACCGAAATCATATATCAAGATATTAAACACTTTAATTGCAATATCCCATTCGGATTTTTAATCATATTAACGAATCCTTACAGGAAACAGATTCATCAATTAACACCTTAGAAAACCTATTATCTATGTCGTTCGTGCAAACACTAATATCATATATATATACAAGAACGCAAACCATGCCAAGATCATATACATCTCATACATACAATCAAACATGGCAGTTTCGATTTTTATGAAAACGCAAGAGGCTCTGATACCAGGGTTACGGAATGAAAAATCCCAATCTAATTGGAATAAAATTGCAGCGGAAACAAAATAAATTTATAACCCACCAAGAATCACATGCATTTCATAAAAATCCGAAAGAAGGATAAACAAAAATATTACCTTTTGTTATTACCTTTTGTTATTACCTTTTAATCAGTATGTAATCCTTCTGTTCTTGTGTTGGGTTTTCTCGGATCTTCAAAGGTGCTGCCTTTCAGAAAGACGATCACCCTCTACAAGTATCAACACACGAACGGACACCAAAATGATTTTGAATGCTAGTTCAACCATTCCATTTTTCACAAAAATGAACCCATGTTTTTAACTCTCTGTTTTTCCATCTTTAAGGCAAAAGATATGATGCTTCAAAAGCCCCAATAGACATGACCTTTCAAATGCCCCAATCGACGTGACCTTTTAAATGCCCCAATCAACGTTACCTTTCAAATGCCCCACAGACTCTAAAACGTATATATCGAACATATATACAAGCCTGCTAGGAATTTGGTTAACTAAGATTTTAATTGATATTATTTAAAACTCCTTTTAAATAATAATAATTAAATCCTTTCCTTACAAAATAAGGAATATATATTTTAACCAAAAAAAAACTTTATGGATTATTTTCTTATCCAATAAGAAAACGCAACAATTTAATTACTTGTCACAATTTAAATTACGAATTTAAATTTTCTCAAAATTAAACTCCAATCTAAATGACAACTAATTATTATTATAATTTAAAATAATCTCATCATTTTAAATTATATAGAGAGTAACAAATCGTAACCATTATTGTCCGTTCTTAGTGTGCGACCCTATAGGTTCAATTAACGTTGGCAGTAGGCCTAAATCACATTTTGAACCTATAAGTCATAAGCGGCCTCTAGCAAGACATTATGACTACCAAGTTAAATGAAAAGCTCATGTTCCGAGACAACCTTAAAGTAGCTATTAACATAATCCTTTTGTCACATGATATCTTGATAGAATATAAGGCATGGATAAAGTCAACCTTATATCTCTCTATCTTTAATTTCTCGAAACCCAATTAGACTGACTAAACAAATGATATTGATCTCCATCAATTTATTTGAGCATGGCCATGCATTTCTCAGTCTCAATCATCGAGGGGCCAGAGATATCTCTCTTATAATAAGAGGGACAAATTTCATCTTAATTACTCACATCTCACTACATCATTCTTATTATGTTCAATCATAATCTTTATAATCATCCGGTTAAAGACAACGTTTGATTATGTTAAAAACATAATATTCCTCATGTTGAGAACTATGACAATCTCAGGTCTAAGGATTTAATGACACAACTACTAGAGATTAACTTATGACTTTAATCCATGTATTAATCTCAAGGCGGGTCTTGTCCAATATTTGTTCTCAACAAATACATATAAATTTGATATCTCATACACATATTCATCCCATGAATATCAATCAAATTTCATACTAATCTTAATTTATTGTTATTCCCACAACAATAACCGATTAGGGACATTTAGAATAATTCATAATATTATTCAAGGATATTATTATATAATAAACATGCAAATTATGATAATAGTAAATGTTCATAAATATTCAAAATACCATGTCCATACAATAGGCCTAGGGCACTATTACTAACAAAAATAAGTTTAAAATAATACCTTTCGATGCGGAAGCTATAGATGACGACCGTAGCAGATCTGATCTGCAAGGAGAAGTTTCTACTCGTGCCTTGCAAGAGCCGCATGCGCCCTCTATATCACACGTATGCCTGATGTATGTGGAGAGGAGGAGGAATCCTAGAACCAAGGAAGGAAAACTCTTCTCCATAAGAAGAGACAATCTCTTCTTGATTGGACTTCTTTCTGACTTTTGTGATTGCAGACGATCAGCTTTCAATTTTTTCTCATCTCTGTTTCCTTTTGCTTTGTATTTTATACACACTATAACGTTTACGATCGTATTCTCCTAAAAATCTTTTCTCACCGTAATCCTTTCGTAAAGGATCCGATCAGATAAGATAGTGATCTTATTTTCATAAAATCACTTTCAAATCTAATTTTAGAATTTGATTTTTATGTAGGTTTGAAGAGCTCGTCGAGAGCTTTCCAACGCACCTGACCAATTTGAAATCGGAGTTCAAACAGAGAAGATATGAGCAGATAAAGGAGCAAAAATTCATTGTCGTACAGATCTTGACACACACGTGGCGCGTGCACGGCGCGCCACTTGTCACGTAGAGAGTCTGTGTGAGCATATGGCGGCGCACGTTAACCCACTGCTAACGTGCGCCGTAGATACTTTAATTTTTTTAAATACAGAATTGATCCAATCAATTTCGTTTGAAGTCGAAATTCAAATCCGAAAGAAGCTACTCGTAGCTCTTGAACCATACTTTGCATTGGGCCTATCCGAGCTCCAATCCGAAGTGATTTATGAATTTAAAATTATAAATAAACTTTTCAAAGGTTCTATTGGAAATCCAGATCGAACCACTTCGAACTCGGATCCAAACCACTCTGTTGTTAGACCAACCATTGATCCATGGTTCAAATTAACTTCATACCATATTCATATCATGTCCCAAAATTCTATTTGAGTTACTGACTAACTCAAATCACCCTCGAAGTAGGTGCTGACGCTAATGCCTAGTGCTAGCTAGACATAGCTAGAACAAACCCCTTATGACCCATCTGATTGAGTCCCACTCAAATCAGTGATCACACCTGCGTACAAATCATCCAACTATGTGCGTGACTCCATAGGCCGCGAACAGATTTAAGAGTTACTCAACAATTCCTCCATTGTCGAATACATGTAACTCTAAGGACTACAACATATTAGAATTCTACTGGAAGATGTAAACTATATGCTGTACTGCCAAAATTGACTTTTATTTATTGAATAAATCATGTACATATATATCAACTCATAACCGTCTACAAGCTAGATGATTGGCTGTAGGACACATTTCCTAACATGCGATCGATCAAAGCCGTGATCCCGATCGGCGATGATCGATCGGACTGTTGCGATCCATCCGATCGGCGACGATCCGACGGTTGCGATAGATCAAAGCCATGATCCCGATTGGCGATGATCGATCGGACCGTTGTGATCCATCCTATAGGCAACGATCCGACCATTGTGATCGATCCAAGCCATGATCCCGATCGGCGATGATCGATCAGATTGTTGCAATCCATCCGATCGACGACAATCCGACGATTGCAATCGATCAAAGCCATGATCCCGATCGGCGATGATCGATCGGACTGTTGCGATCCATCCGATCGACAATCCGACCGTTGTGATCAATTGTTCCCGATCGACGATCAATCGGACCGATCCATCCGATCCGAGGATCCGATGGTTGCGATCGATCCGAGCCATGATCCCGATCGGCGATGATCGATCGGACCGTTGCGATCCATCCGATCGGCGATGATCCGACGGTTATGATCGATCAAAGCCATGATCCCGATCGGCAATGATCGATCAGACCATGCAATCCATCCGATCGGTGATGATCGATGGTTGCGATCGATCTGAGCCATGATCCCGATCGGCGATGATCGATCGGACCGTTGCGATCCATCCGATCGGCGACGATCCGATGGTTGCGATCGATCAAAGCCATGATCCCGATCGGCGATGATCGATCAGACTGTTGCGATCCATCCGATCGGCGACGATCCAACCGTTGCAATCGATCCGAGCCATAATCCCGATCGATGATGATCGATCGGACAATTATGATCAATCGATCGGCGACGATCCAACGGTTGCGATCGATCAAAGCCATTATCCCGATCAGCGATGATCGATCGGACTGTTGCGATCCATCTGATCGGCCATGATCCGACCGTTGCGATCGATCCGAGCCATGATCTCGATCAGCGATGATCGATCGGTGAAAATCCGATGGTTGCGATCGATCAAAGCATGATCCGATCGGCGATGATCGATCGGACTATTGCGACCCATCCGATCGGGACGATCCTACCATTGCGATCGATCGGAGCCATAATCCCGATCGGTGATGATCGATCGGACCATTGCGATCCATCCGATCGGTGAGGATCCAATGGTTGCGATCGATCTGATCCATCGATCGGCGATGATCAATCGAATCGTTACGATCCATCGATCGACGACGATCCGACAGTTGCAATCGATCAAAGCCATGATCCCAATTGGCGATGATCGATCGGACCGTTGCGATCCATTCGATCGGCAAGGATCCGATGGTTGCGATCGATCCAAGCCATGATCCCGATCGGCGATGATCAATCGAACCATTGCGATCCATCCGATCGGCGATGATCCAACGGTTGCGATCGATCAAAGCCATGATCCCAATCGGCGATGATCGATCGGATTGTTGCGATCCATCCGATCGGCGATGATCCGACCGTTGCGATCGATCCGAGCCATGATCCCGATCGGCGATGATCGATCGGACCATGTGATCCATCCGATCAACGACTATCCGATGGTCGTGATCGATCAAAGCCATGATGTCGATCGGCGATGATCGATCGGACTGTTGCGATCCATCGATCGAACGATCCGACGGTTGCGATCGATGGAGCCATGATCCTGATTGGCGATGATCGATCGGACCATTGTGATCCATCCGATCGGCAAGGATCCGACAGTTGCGATCGATCCGAGCCATGATCCAGATCAGCGATGATCGATCGGATCATTGCGATCCTTTCGATCGGCGAGGATCCGACGGTTGCGATCGATCCAAGCCATGATCCCGATCGACAATGATCGATCGGATCATTGCGATCCATCCGATCGGCGATGATCCGATGGTTGCGATCGATCAAAGCCATAATCCCGATCGGCGATGGTCGATCGACCGTTGCGATCCATCCGATCGGCGAGGATCCGACTGTTGCGATCGATCCGAGCCTTGATCCCGATCGGTGATGATCGATCGGACCGTTGCAATCCATCCGATCGGCGACGATCCGACGGTTGCGATCGATCAAAGCCATGATCCCGATCGGCGATGATCGATCGGATTACTGCGATCCATCCGATCGGTGACGATCCGACCGTTGCGATGATCCGAGCAATGATCCCAATCGACGATGATGATCGGACTATTGCGATCCATCCAATCAGCGACTATCCGACGGTTGCGATCGATCAAAGCCATGATCGCGATGTCGATGATCGATCTGACTGTTGCGATCCATCCGATCGGCGACAATTCGACGGTTGCGATCGATCGGAGCCATGATCCCGATCGGCGATGATCGATCAGACCGTTGCGATCAATCCGATCGGAGACAATCCGATGGTTGTGATTGATCAAACCATGATTCGATCGGCGATGATCGATCGGACCGTTGCGATCCATCCGATTAGCGACGATCCGATCATTGCGATCGATCAGAGCCATGATCCCGATTGGCGATGATCGATCGGACCGTTGCGATCCATCCGATTGGCGAGGATCCGATGGTTGCGATCGATCCGAGCCATGATCCCAATCGCGATGATCGATCGGATTGTTGCGATCCATCTGATCGACGACGATCCGATGATTGCGATCGATCAAAGCCATGATCCCGATCAGCGATGATCGATCGGACTATTGCGATCCATCCGATCAACGACGATCCAACGGTTGCGATCGATCGAAGCCATGATCCAGGTCGGCGATGATCGATCGACCACTGCGATCAATCCGATCAAAGACGATCCGATGGTTACGATCGATCAAAGCCATGATCCCGATCAGCGATGATCGATTGGACTGTTGCAATCCATCCGACCATTGCGATCGATCGGAGCCATGATCCCGATCGTCGATGATCGATCGGACCGTTGCGATCAATTCGATCTGCGAGGATCGATGGTTGCGATCGATCCGAGCCATGATCCCGATCGGCGATGATCGATCGGACGTTGAGATCCATCGATCGGTGACGATCCGACGGTTTCGATTGATCAAAGCCATGATCATGATCGGCGATGATCGATCAGACTATTGCGATCCATCCGATCGGCGACAATCCAACCGTTGCGATCGATCCAAGCCATGATCCCGATCGGCGATGATCGATCGGACCATTGCGATCCATCCGATCGGTGATGATTTGACGATTGTGATCGATCAAAGCCATGATCCCGATCGGTGATGATCGATCGGACCATTGCGATCCATCCAATCGGCGACGATCCAACCGTTGCGATCAATCAAAGCCATGATCCCGATCGACGATGATCGATCAAACTGTTGCGATCCATCCGATCGGCGATGATCCGATCATTGCAATCGATCCGAGCCATGATCCCGATCGCTGATGATCGATGAGACTGTTGCGATCCATCCGATTGGCGATGATCTGACTATTGCAATTGATCAAAGCCATGATCCCGATCGGCAATGATCGATCAGATCATTGCGATCCATCGATAGTAGATGATATGACCATTGCGATTGATCCGAGCCATGATCCGATCGGCGATGATCGATCGACTGTTGCGATACATCCGATCGATGACGATCCGATGATTGCGATCGATCAAAGCCATGATCCCGATGGCGATGATCGATTGGACTATTGAGATCCATCCGATCGGCGATGATCCGACCGTTGCGATCGATTAGAGCCTAATCCCGATCGGCGATGATCGATCGGACCGTTGCGATCCATCCGATCTTGAGGATCGACGGTTGCCATTGATCCAAGCCATGATCCCAATCGGCGATGATCGATCGAACCATTGCGATCCATCCGATCGGTGATGATCCAACGGTTGCGATCGATCAAGCGATGATCCCGATCGGGAATGATCGATCGGACCATTGCGATCCATCCGATTGGCGACGATCCGATCATTGCGATCGATCCGAGCCATGATTCCGATCGGCGATGATCGATTGGACTATTGCGATCCATCCGATCAGCGATGATTCGATGTTGCGATCGATCGGAGCCATGATCCCGATCGGTGATGATCGATTGGACTGTTGCGATCCATCGATCGGCAACGATCCGACGGTTGCAATCGATCGAGCCATGATCCTGATTGGCGATGATCGATCGGACCATTGCGATCCATCCGATCGGCAAGGATCCGACGGTTGTGATCGATCGAGCCATGATCCATATCAGCCATGATCGATCGGATCGTTGCGATCCTTTCGATCGGCGAGGATCCGATGATTGCAATCGATCCGAGCCATGAATCGATCGGACCATTGCGATCCATTCCATCGGTGAAGATCCGATGGTTGCGATCGATCAAAGCCTTGATCTCGATCGGCGATGATCGATCGGACCATTGTGATCCATCTGATCAGCGACGATTCGACCATTGCGATCGATCCGAGCCATGATCCCGATATGTGATAATCAATCGAACTGTTACGATCTATTCGATCGACGGTGATCCGACGGTTGCGATCGATCAAAGCCATGATCCCGTTCGGCGATGATTGATCGTACTGTTGCGATCCATCCGATCGGCGACGATCTGACCATTGCGATTGATCGGAGCCATGATCCCGATCAGCGATGATCGATCGGACCATTGCAATCCATCCGATCGGCGAGGATCCGATGGTTGCGATCGATCCAAGCCATGATCCCGATCGGCGATGATCGATCGGACCGTTGCGATCCATTCGATCGGAGATGATCGACCATTGCGATCGATCCGAGCCATGATCCCGATCGGCGATGATCGATCGGACCGTAGCAATACATCCGATCAACGATGATCCGATGGTTGTGATTGATCAAAGCCATGATCCCGATCGGCGATGATCGATCGGACCGTTGCGATCCATCCAATCGGCGACGATCCGACCGTTGCGATCGATCCTAGCCATGATCTTGATCTACGATGCGATGCGTCGATCGGCGACGGTCCGACCGTTGCGATCGATCAAAGCCATGATCTCGATCAGCGATAATCGATCGGACCATTGCAATCCATTCGATCGGGACGATCGACTATTGCGATCGATCCGAGCCATGATCTTAATCGGCGATGATCGATCGGACCGTTGCGATCCATCCGATCGGCGACGATCCGACTGTTGCGATCGATCTGAGCCATGATCTCGATCGGCGATGATCGATCGACTGTTGTGATCCATCCGATCGGCGACGATCTGATGGTTGCAATCAATAGGAGCCATGATCCCGATCGGCGATGATCGATCAAACCATTGCGATCCATCCGATGGAGACGATCCAATGGTTGTGATCGATCAAAGCCATGTTCCCGATCGGCGATGATCGATCAGACTGTTGCAATCCATCCGATCGGCGATAATCCAACCGTTGCGATCGATCCGAGCCATGATCCGACCGGCGATGATCGATCGGACTGTTGCGATCCATCCGATCGGCGATGATCCGACGGTTGCGATCGATTGGAGCCATGATCCCGATCGGCGATAATCGATTGGACCATTGCGATCATCCGATCGTAGACGATCCAACGGTTGCGATCGATCAAAGCCATGATCCCGATCGGTGATGATTGTTCAAACTGTTGCGATCATCTGATCAGCGATAATCCGACCGTTGTGATCGATTGGAGCCATGATCCTGATCGGTGATGATCGATCGAACCATTGCGATCAATCCGATCGGAGACGATCCGATGGTTGCGATCGATCAAAGCCAGATCCCAATCGGCTATGATCGATCGATCGTTGCGATCATCTGATCGGCGAGGATCCAACGGTTGCAATTGATCCGAGCCATGATTCCAATCGGCGATGATCGATCGGACCATTGCGATCCATCCGATTGGCGATGATTCGACCGTTGCGATCGATCCTAGCCATGATCCCGATCGGCGATGATCGATCGGACTGTTGTGATCCATCCGATCAGCGACGATCCGACGTTGCGATCGATCAGAGCCATGATCCTGATCGGCGATGATCGATCGGACCATTGCGATCAATCCGATCGGAGACGATCCGACGGTTGCGATCGATCCAAGCCATGATCCGATCGGTGATGATCGATCGGACTGTTGCGATCCATCCGATTGGCGATGATCCGACCGTTGCGATCGATCGAAGCCATGATCCCGATCGGCGATGATTGATTGGACCGTTGCGATCTATCCGATCGGCGAGGATCCAACGGTTGCGATCGATCCAAGCCATGATCCCGATCGGCGATGATCGATCGAACCATTGCGATCCATCGATGGAGACGATTCGACGGTTGGATATATGCATCGCTAAATAGCGACGCATTATTAGCGTCGCTAAATTAAAAATTATTTTTTAATTTTTTTGGTAAATGCGTCGCTAATGCATCGTTAAATAGTGAGGCAATAATTGCATCGCTAAATTATGAATTTTTAAAATTTTATGGGTTTTTGCATCGCTAATGCGTCATTAAATAGCGACGTAGCAATTGCGTTGCTAAATTAAAAATTTTTAAAATTTTATAATTTTTGCGTCGCTAATGCGTTGCTATTTAGCGATGCATTATTAGCGTTGTTAAATTAAAAATTATTTTTTTAATTTTTTTGTAAATGCATCGCTAATACGTCGCTAAGTAGTGACGCAATAATTGCGTCGATAAATTAATGATTTTTTAAAATTTTTTGGGCTTTTGTGTCGTATTTAGCGACGTATTTTTTTGGATCGCTAAATAGACGCATTATCAGTGTTGCTAAATTAATTTTTTTTAAAAATATTTTTGCTAAATGCGTCGCTAATGCATCGTTAAATAGCGACATGATAATTGCATCATTAAATTAATGATTTTTAATTTTTTTGATTTTTGTATCGCTAAATAGCGACGCAATAATTGCGTCGCTATATTAACGATTTTTTTTAATTTTATGGGTTTTTGCATCGTCGCTATGTAGCGACGCAAATATTGCGTCGCAATATAGCGATGCATTATTGCGTGTTAAATTAAAAATTAATTTTTTTTTAAATTTTTTGGCATATGCATCGCTAAATAGCGATGCAATCATTGCATCGTTATATTAACAATTTTTTTTAATTTTCTGGAGTTTTGCGTCGCTAATGCGTCGCTAAATTAAAAATTAATTTTTTTAAATTTTTATGGCATATACGTTAATGCGATTTTTTAATGCGTCTAATGCATCGCTATTAGCGACGCAAATATTGCATCGCTATAATTCGCTTAAAAATTATATTTTTAATTTTTTTGTCATATGCATCGCTAAATAGCGACGCGATTATTGCGTCCCTATATTAACGATTTTTTTAATTTTCTGGGTTTTTGGTCCTAATGCGTCGCTATTTAGTGACGCAAATATTGCGTCATAATAGCGACGTATTATTGCATCGTTAAATTAAAAAAAATTTATTTTTTTTGGCATATGCATCGCTAATACGTCGCTAAATTAATGATTTTTTAATTTTTGGGTTTTTGGTCGCTAATGCATCGCTATTTAGCGGCGCAAATATTGCGTCGCAATATAGCCATGCATTATTGCATCGTTAAATTAAAAATTAATTTTTTTTAATTTTTTGGCATATGCATCGCATAGCGATGCAATCATTGCGTCGCTATATTAATGATTTTTTTTTAATTTTCTGGGTTTTGGTCGCTAATGCGTCGCTATTTAGCGACGCAAAATTGCGTCCCAATATAGCGACGTATTATTGCGTCGCTAAATTAAAAATTAATTTTTTTTAATTTTTTTAGCATATGCGTCGCTATGCGTCGCTAAATAACGACACAATCAATGCGTCGCTATATTAACAATTTTTTTAATTTTCTAGGTTTTTGCTCGCTAATGCGTCGCTATTTAGCGACGCAAACATTGCATCACAATATAGCGACGCATTATTGCATCGCTAGATTAAAAACTAATTTTTTTGGTATATGCATCGCTAAATAGCGACGCATGATTACGTCGCTATATTAACAATTTTTTTAATTTTTGGGTTTTTGCGTCGCTAATGTCGCTATGTAGTGATGCAAATATTGCGTCGCAATATAGCGACGCATTATTGCATTACTAAATTAAAAATTATTATTTTTAATTTTTTTAAAATATGCGTCGCTAAATAGCGATGCAATCATTGCGTCGCTATATTAACAATTTTTTAAAATTTTTGGGTTTTTGCATCTCTATTGGGTCGCTAAATTAAAAATTAATTTTTTTTTGGCATATGCCTAATGCGTCGCTAAATAGTCATTGCGTCTAATGCGTCGCTAAATATTTATTGCGTCGCTATATTAATAATTTTTTTTAATTTTCTGGGTTTTTGCGTCGCTAATACATCGTTATTTAGCGACGTTTTTTTTTTTTTCCATCGCTAATGGCTTCGCTATTTTTTTCTCTGGTTGAGTTATCGCAATTTGGTCGTATTTAGGGATACAAAAATGTGTCGATAAATTGGCATCGTTATTTCTATATTTCTTATAGTGCCGGATCTATTGCGCGCCACATATGCGGAACGATGGCTACACCAAAGGAAGATGGAGCAAGTTTTTTTTTCTTTTTTTTATAACATGGCCCTTACATTCTCTTCTTATCTTACGTTATATTTATGCTATATTTTAATCAGCAGACAAACTGGAGCTCGCCGAAAATAAATTGGCTCATAGACATTTGGGTTCCTTCCTTTTGCCCTTTCACCCTCGCAACGAAAGGCCAGTTCATAGAGTTCTTACGATAGATGCTGATTCAGTATATAATGATTGACTTTTTTTAATATTAAATATAAATTAAATATATAATATTAAAAATAGTTTCATATCAAACCTATCATTAATTAATTTTATTCAATCAATTAACTTCTATTAGCGTTGTTAAGGCTAAGTGATTATTTTTTTTATCAGAGGCAATTCGAATGCATAGTTCACAGCATATCGAATAGGTTCTGATTAGTTTGTAGGATAGATTTTGATAACAGTTTAAATTTGAATGCATCGAATAAGCTTATAACTTAAGTTTACACTATCCATTAATTTTTTATTAAAATTTTATAATTAAATTAATATTTAATAAATTAATCGGTGAGATTAAAGCATTACAAATTATCTTTTCTTCTTATCTTGTTACAAATTATTATTTTATTTAGATTCTATTCGGATTATTTATAATATAAAATTTTTATCTTATTTTATTTTTAAAATTTAAGTCAAAAGCGTATATATTCTTGCCTGATCAGCACTCATCACGCATTCTTGTACCTGATCCAATACGGTTTTTCCGTATTGGAAAAACCACCGTATAATCTAATTTCAAATTGAGATCCAACGGACGGAAAGCGAGAAGCGCATCGAATCTCGGCGGGGGAGGGGCTCAGCTGGCGCTGAAAAGCAGCGAGCGCTACGGAACCCAATAAAGTTCCCAATGTCATTCCACATGACATTAGATGTTCTGTTTTGCGCAATTAAAATTCTGAATTCAGCCGATCATTTCGTGCCCAATGACATCGCTCTATTGTTTGCGACGAGAATTGGGCTTCGTAGCACTAGTGCTGTTGCGTTGGTACGGGGGTGGGGTCCCGGGGACTCCGAGCCTCCCGTCTCAAACCGTATACTACGCCGGGGACTAGGTTCCTCATGTAACGGCAATGCGGTTGCCTCTCTTCCCCCTGTTCCCCTCCTCCTCGTCGCCAAGCTCCGACGTCCTGAGCCCGCCGCCGCTCGCCTCCGCGACCATCCGACGATCCCACGCGCGACTTCAATCGTTTCGGCGGGCATCTGAGAACGCTCCGAATCTCGGCAATCGGATGGCGCCTAATGTGGAAAGAAACTGATGCGAGTAATGAGTTATTACTCTTGGTTGTTTGATTTCTAGATGTTGTTTTCGTGGTTTAGTGGCTAGAGATTGGGTTTCGGGGCATATAGATTGGGTCTCGGCCATGGTGAACTCATCCGATAACATCCGTGGCTTGGCCTTAGCCCTCTCCTCGAGTGTTTTTATCGGTTCGAGCTTTATTTTCAAGAAGCAAGGGTTGAAGAAGGCCGGCATGACTGGAGTTAGAGCAGGTTTGGGTCTCTTTTCGTGGCCGTTTATTATAGGTTTTTTTTTTTTTTTGCCGTCTTCATATTGCCGATTTTGTAATGATTTATACTAAAAAAGTTATGTTAGTTTTCTTTGCCTTTTTCTGTCTTTTTTTCGCTGATTTAGTCATGATTTGTGTTAGAAATTGTATTTTAGGTTTCTTTGCTTTCATCATCTTTATTTTGCTGATTTAGTCATGATTTTATTAAAAAATGTGTTTCTGTCGCATTGATACGAGATATAAATCCTTCTGAAGGTTAAAAATTTGATTGTCGCATTGATACGAGATATAAATCCTTCTGAAGGTTAAAAATTTGATTTACCTGAAGAATGAGATTCGGGGAGATCTTTGGTCGTTCTGAGCTGCAATGTGTTGTTATTTCCCCCCCCCTTTTTTTTTCAGGGTCTGGTGGTCACTCATACTTGTATGAACCTTTGTGGTGGTTCGGAATGATTACTAGTAAGTATTACGTTGGAACTTGATTTCTCTCTACTACGCATTCTGGGATGTTAATGTTACGAACCCTCTCCTTTTCTGTTTCTTGTTCTGTTATGTGTATTTGGTGCGAATTACATTGACTATGTGCATTTGTGGTGGTGTAGGTTCGACCAAATACAAAAAGTTTTTTTTTTTCTTATTGTTTTTTGTTTTTGTTATTGTTTTTTGGTGTCAACCAGGATTATGTTTTGAGTTCAGTTTCCTTATTATTACCATTCTTAGAGGTGTTATGTGGATGATACAGGGATGAATAACTTAGATTGGTTTCTTTCAGAGCTGTATTTGATATATCTTCTAAGATGGTTCATACTCTTTAATAGGATGGACACTTTCCGTCTCTCAAAGAGTGTTGATTCGAGAAAATTTTTGTTGGTAGTCAAGCCATACAAAATTTATATTATTTATTATCCAATGGGACATTGGGATGTGCAGAACTTTTATGCATCTGAAAACTTAGTTTCTTCCAAAGATTAGGAATCCAGATAATGTTCTTCCAGGATATAATTACTTGTCATATCTTAGTGGCGCCTGAGTCCAAAAGACCAGTGCCTTAGGGATAGATTTGTTTTGGGTGTCAAATGGTTTGGATAATGAATAAGCATAAGGCAATTTAATTGTTGTAACCATTTCAATGCTTGATTTACTTTTTAATCTAGAACCATGAGTAAATGATTTTTTTTCTTTCTTGGCCTTGGCCCATGAGACAAAACTGAGCTTGCAACCTATTGATTTGATTCTTTGAGGACGACTTTGTCTTTTCATCCCAACAATTCATCATTGAATGCATGCTGCTTGTAGAGTTTCTTCCAAATTTGCTAAATGGTGCTGGCCTCTTCAAGTTTGAGTTCAAGATGCTCTGCACTCCACCTACCACATGACAGAATATGACATAAGTTGTATTCTAAACTTCATATGTTTAATGCTATATCAGCATGGAACTTTCTTGGCCTGAATAGATATTGAAATTTCAATTTCATAAATAACATTTTCAACTGTCACTGCTGATCGCAAGTTTTATTGGCATCATGTTCAATGTATTCATGGCTCTGTATTCTTTCTGAACAGAACATTGTGAGTGAGGACTGCTGGTTGAGCATTGCACAAGACTGCTCCATTTCTAACTCATGACATGCCACATTTGATCATGAATGCCTTTTGATACATTAGGAAGACTTAAGGCAGTACAGTGATTCTTGGGTAGGCATCACCTTCTAGATCCTCATCATTCCTTCCTTATGAGACTATAAGTGATGCACTAGTTTTTCCATAGCTGTATTCAGTTTTCCATAGGGCAGCCCTATAAAACATTAACAGTGAACGTATCATCCAGGACTAGTGCAACATGCTTCTCACCTTTAAAAGTCCGTCGCCACCCCACTCTATTATCCAAAGGTTACAATGATTGTTAAGCATAGAGTTTATGATCACATGAAGTTTTAGATGATATATAGATGAGAAGAATGTTCTCTTTAAAACAAACTTTATTCAAGAAAACAAGGATGAAATGCCTCAAAGGGTGAAGGACTTTTGAAAGACAAAGTTAAGAATTCATAATGCGCATCATGAAAACCTAGGCTGTTTTAGGCATATCAACTCCATGGACTTTGGTGTGGTCAAAAACTGACTTGATATAAGGCCTAACAAATAAAAAATTTTAAGGACATTATTCTTAAGGGTTAAGATGGCTTTTTCAATTTGAAAGACAATGCAAGAATTCATAATGCCCATCCTGCGAACCTGGGCTGTTTTTATAGTATCTGTTCTGTGGACTTTGGTTTGGTTAAACACTGACTTGATATTAGGACTTGTAAATCAGTATTTTAAGCTGCTTTATAAATCGCATCTGGCAACTGGTATAAGATGGATGAGTTTTTGTAATCTAGATATCTAATTTCACAAAAAAATCATAACTAGGGATTAAAAATCACAGAATACAATCTGGACTTGTTTTATGGAATTTGATTGTTACAGGGTTTAGATCCTTTCCAAATCCTGCTATAGGAAATTTCTTTGAATAGTGGCACTTCATGGTGTTAATTGGATAGGACTTAGTGCAACTCCTAGTCTCCATCTTATACAGCCATGTGCATTCTATTTAAATGGAGTAGGAGAGACATAATTTGATCTCATCTGATTTTACTTTATTTATTCCTGAGCTGAGACATAATTTGTGAGTGGTGATATCTCAATTCTAAATTTGTATAGAAAAAAAGACAATACTGAGAAAAGAGGAGATTCTTCATCCTTTTGAACAATAAGCAAGTGATCATGAATTCAACAAATTCTGAAGCAACACAAATAAAAAGCCAAAGTGGTAAGGGCTCACACAAAGGACCATGTTGAGGGAAGGTGATGGATTT
The DNA here is from genome assembly GCA_900491605.1 of Calamus simplicifolius. Taxonomy (NCBI): domain Eukaryota; kingdom Viridiplantae; phylum Streptophyta; class Magnoliopsida; order Arecales; family Arecaceae; genus Calamus; species Calamus simplicifolius. The sequence continues at coordinate 205,914 of UESW01001653.1, forward strand.
TGGGGCCCTATCCTTGTTGAAGTGGATCTTATGTAGATGACAAGCTTGACAATGAGCTAATGCACATTAGAAGGGACCGATGTCAGAAAATTTTTAGCATGCTTTATTGTAGAGATGCAGATTTATTTTCAATTTTAATCCCTTATTTCCTGTTTCACGGTTTTTACTTTCTATTTTGGAGTCTCTTTTATTAATACGGTAAGATTACGTCATCCAATCTCTAGATTGAAGGGCTTAGAATAATATATCATGTGCTCATGCAGGGTCCCACATCATCGTCAGGTTAAAATTATGTGGCAAAGAGAGAGAAGAAAGAGGGACACATTGACCGCCCTGCTTCTTATCTTAGGTGGCTATATGGATATGCCCTATCCTTTCTCACTCTAAGAAACCTAAGCGGCTTCCTACTCTTATGGTCATTTTGAGAATTAAAATTAACTTTCTTGGTTTGAGGTTTGTTATTTAAGTAGTACAATCATATGGCAACAAGAAATGATGATTATTAGATAGATTTGAAGTCCTATTCCTTTCTGCTGCACATCAAATCTCTCCAATCTTTCTTCTCTATCAATTTTCTCATCCTAATCTCCATTCTTATCTTTTTTTCACATATGAAAGTGAAAATATTGGTTTGCCTTATCATTTATAGCCTCATTGAGCGAAGCTGTTGGTATAGGAAGCCAAATACCCTGACATAGGCCCCTCAAGGCATCCAGAACATTGGAACCTTGGGCTAAGCCTAGAGCAATGCACATAATGACCCAATCACAAATAGAAAATTTGAAACAATGCACCTGTGGTGTGAGATGTTGATGTCATGCATCCCAAGGAATTCCTTCTATTTCAACCTCTCCAACGATCATTAGCACCAGAGTCAAAGAAGAGATCTGCTCCAAAAAACTTGGGGGCAAGTGACGGATCTATGCCCTGCATATCGGTTGATCTCTACCTTCTGTTGGTCTTATTGTTGATCACTATTACTAAAGAAGATCCAAAACCTTCACTTTTTTCCATGAATCTATGTTGCCAATGAATTACTAGACAAAATGTGTCATTAGACAAGGAATATATGAGCTTATGTTGGTGGAAACTAGATTTCTTGTATCTTTGACTTTTTTTATTCTTTATTTGTCTACCATATTTGACTCATATTGCAATTTTTTATAGTTCTTATAAATGTTATTGCACTTTTTTATCATTCTCATATACTTCAAAATTTTGAATGAAATAGGAAAAGTTTTACAATTTGTGATCCAATCACAATCCAATCCGATCAATGAACTTTTCGATTATGACTTGATCATGATCTTAACAATATGGAGAATGTGTGTTTGGTTCAAGAGGGAAGGAGTATGTGATAAACAGTCATGATCTCATACTAGTTAGGTGTTTAGACTTATCTTTCTATCTAATATATATTTAAAGATTGCATTTACTAAAAAATAAGTTTGTACTTTTACATGACAGTTGATATATAACTCCCATCCTTATTTTAATGCCTATGTTTTTTCATTAAAAATATATTCTTAGGACTTAGAAGTAAAATTGTTAAAAGGGAGGGGAAACAATTTATCATAATTTGAATTGTGCAGATTGAAATAACTGGGCTGCCTTTAACTCGTCAGCTAAGGTCAAAGTGGCTTTCAACCAGTAGCTTGCCCAGAGGTGCCTAGGCACATGGTAGGTGCCAACCTAGGCATCCAGGCAGCAATTTTTATCAGGGCCTCTAAAAGTGGCAGGTACCTCAGTGACAGGTCTCCCAAGTGCCTAGTAGGGACTGACTAGGCAATGGCGCTGTTTCCATTCGTGATTTGCCTGCTTGAAGCCATAATAAGTCCATTGTCTCCTTAGGAGGAGGAAGCTCCCCCCCTCCCTTCCCACATTTTGTTTTGGTGTTTTGTTAAACCCTGCTTATACAAGAGCCACTTTTTCTTCTCTAGAATAAAACTATTGGCCCTCTTCTTATACAGTGTAACCCCAAGCTACCAAAGGTAGAATTCCTTTGGTCCTTGATGCGACTATATGTTAAATTAAAGGGTCACTTTGCTGGCTAATCCTCCTATATATTTTGCTACATTTTCCCCTTCTTCTATTCAAGCATTTGAAAAGCCCTGCTGCACTTTTCCTTCACTTCACCATCAATAGTAAACATCCTTGCATATAATCTCTTTTATCTAATACAAGCCAAAGTTGGCCAATCTTTGAAATCATTTGACCCTTCAGCAAACTCCTTAAGTTCTAAGACTGCATATTTCCTTCTTCTTCAGTTCAACTTCAATCTCTCTTGTAAATTCCATTAATGATTACAATCTCTCTAGTTTGGCTTGCATGAAATTTGAGGTCAGACAGAATTATCATTAAATTGAACTTCGGATTTTTGCAACTTTAAATCCCATTAATATTTTAATATGCTTACTCTGATATCTTCAAATATGAATTTGTGTATATCAAAGTTTCATCTTTTTGACCATCCTTGAATTTCCATGTAGATTCTATAATATTGACCCCTCTGTATAATATTGACCCCTCTGTATGGTTTGTAAATGCGTTACTTGGTCCTTCTAAAATGTGGTACCTACTGTATGTAATGCAAAATCCTAGACTCTGGCCGTGCAAGGTGTGCATGATTGTCTGTGAAAGAAAGAATTAATGACAGCAGACCAAGCGTGGCACATTCCTTTGCTTTTACCACCTCTTGCTATCTCCATATGCAAGTACAGACTATTCAGTTAAATTCTATGAGGAAGAAATACAAGAAAAATGCACTCCTTTAAATATAGTGCACTTATCAAGTTACATGAATAAATAATTAAAAGTGTTTCTAATGACATGAGAACTGACAGCCATCCATGCTTCTTCCCAGGTGCATGTTACCAATTCTAGTCTTGCAATACTAAACAGATGGGTTCACACAAACACCTATTTGCTAATAAGTCTCACATCACATGTTGTAGGTGATTTTTCCATCACATTTCCAAATTCAGCTTACAGTTTTCAGGTGCAGGTGCCCCAAAATTATACAGATGATGGTGATTTACCATTTCTTAGAAACTTTAATCATAAAAGTTCAAGTCATTAAGAATGCAATTTACCTATCACTGCTTCTTACTGTATTCAAATAAGTTCCAGTTGCAGTGCTGGCTGTTTAGAGGAGTTTGTCAGCAAAGAGAACCTTGAATATGTACTACATTTCATCAACCTTTTTTCTGGTGTCTAATGATTAAATGAACCTTTGACATTCAACATCTTTTGTTCCTGAACTTTTTACTTTCATAAAATTCTCCCTTGCTGAAAATTTTGTTAATTTATATTAACTGTCTCTTTTATTTTATAGTGATTGGTGGGGAGGTGGCTAATTTTGCTGCTTATGCATTTGCTCCAGCAATCCTTGTAACTCCTTTGGGAGCTCTGAGCATTATTGTTAGGTGTGGTACTGGATGGCACTAAGAATTTAAAGTACAGAATTGTTTGGCAATTTTTATTACTAAATCACTCATTCATGCAGTGCAGTGCTAGCACATTTGTTTGGATGAGAAATTGCACATTTTTGGTATCCTTGGCTGCAGTCTTTGTGTTGTGGGTTCGACAACTATTGTTTTGCATGCCCCAAAAGAGAGAGATATTGAATCAGTGAAGGAAGTGTGGAACCTTGCTACTGAACCAGGTTATCTGACAAACAATAATTCTAACAATTATTTGTTCACCCTGGGAATCATTGATGTTAATTTTGTTTGTTCTTAAAACGGCATGTTTTATTCTGAAATCAACTTACGCCTTTTTGGAGAGATCAACTTAAAAATAGTTTTATTTTCCCTCTAAAAGAGACTTGGTCAGTCAAAATATCTCCTTGACAAGTTTCTTCCTTGATACAATCACATTATGCCCATATCATGTATCTTTGCAGTCATTTCAAACTAATAATCTTTTATCTACAGGTTTCATTGCCTACACCTGCGTGGTCATTTTTGTAGTTATTTTCCTAATCGTCCTGTTAGCTCCACGTTATGGCAATACACATATGGTTGTATACATTGGAATTTGCTCACTCATGGGTTCTCTTACGGTATGATAAAAAGTTTCTGAATATAATCCAGGAAAACTTCGTGCTCTTTTCATCCCAAATGTTCATTTTGACAGGTAATGAGCGTGAAAGCATTGGCCATTGCCTTAAAGCTAACATTTTCAGGAACAAATCAATTCATCTATGCTCAGACTTGGCTTTTTGCTGCTGTTGTAGTTACATGTTGTCTCTTGCAGTTGAACTACCTAAACAAGGTAAATTATAATATGTATTTTTGAAAATTCTGTTTTATAAGCATAATGAGGTGTATAAGGTTGAGATTGATTACTCAAAATCTAATGCTTTTAATTCTCATAGTGCTTCTGAGAATTACTTGGCCATTCCTGTAAATTTTTTGAAGCATAATAACTTAGACTATGAGGCTTCAGAGAGCAAAATTCCTTGTGAATTTCTTGTAATCTGGCAGAGAATGATTCCAAAATGTCTTGTCCCTTTTGCCTTGACAATCAGCTAGTTTCTGTTCTGTACTTTTTAATTTGTTTAGGTTATATTGTGTTTGCAACAGGAGACATTGTGCAAAGTTTTCTAATTTCTGCATTTCTCAGGGCATACAAGTCTCTCTTCTTATGCTTAATGCATAAAAGTCTCTGAGAGGATCATCACATCACCCTGCCACTTCTTTCTTCTGAGAAACTTGACCTGTATGTGCTACATACTGGAAGGGTAAAATGGTCCCTTCTTAATGAAATTTAAGGTGATATTGGAGAATGATGACTGATTCCATTAGATACCAAATTAGAGCTCTGTAATGTACAAAATTTAGAAATGCCATTGCTTTAGACAACACCATATCATCTTCATAAGCAGGATAAGTGTAAAACCTGCTGGTAACCGGGGGTCTTTTGTGCTCTAAAAGGTAAGGTGCATGCATAAATGCCATTGCACATGCACAGCATTATTACACATTATAGACAAGAGATACATAGTGAGTTCACTGAGTCTCATTCAAGGAGACATTTAGAAACTGAGCCATCTTGTCATGCGTAGATCTTGTGTATCCTATAAGACGATTTCTTAGCGCCTAGCGATGATATAAGTTGTACAAACCATAAAATTGTAAAGTCTGGTCATTTTGCTGTGAAGTTATGACTTGATAGTAACATTGGTTCTTTCAATTATGCAGGCATTGGACACATTTAATACTGCTGTGGTTTCTCCTGTCTACTATGTGATGTTCACTTTTTTCACTATCTTTGCTAGCATGATCATGTTCAAGGTGATCATCTTATATTACCTTTTTAAAGTTCCTCGTAAGTTGCATTTAAAATCTATCTTATCTAGTGCCTTTGGTTATCTATATTAGAGAATCTGATCTGTGTTAGTATGGAGTTAAGGTGATCTTCTTTTTATCTTATCTGCTTTAGAACCTTTTCCCAAAAAAATTCCAAATTTTGCAGCCATCTATAATCTCAAATATAGAACGTAAACTTAACCATACATTGAGCTTGTTTAATCATATTGAACTTGTTCTGATATGAGACGGTTGGAGACAGTTTTTTAATATCTTTTTCGATGTCCTTTATGTAGGCATACTACTTATTGCTGTTTATAATTTATTCATATTTGTGTGGCTGGAAGCTTTGTTAATACAAATCAAATCATGTGTTGGCTTTAGCAATTTGCTTAGTGATATTGGATTAGCATCATTCATTCTTTTTAATTGTATATTTATGTCACACTAATGGACTAATGTTAAAGTTTGAAGCATCATTTTAAGTACAAAACTGTATTAGGTGATATAGGGTATGTTACTTGCCTGGTACAGCATCATACACCCCTGTACTTAACACATTCTGTGTATGTTGACTCCAATAGTGCACATTCTGTGTATGTTGACTCCAATAGTGCACCATGTGTTGGTACAAGTGTTTACCATACTGTGTATCATACTACCAAGGTATTGGTATGGGGTTTGGTGATCAAAACTTAAAATATTTGAAGATTTTATCTTGATTTAATTTCTTTTGTTAAGGTATAAAATAATGTTTGTACGAATGATAAGCTTTTAATTTGGTTTTCTTTAGAGTCTTCATTATACATTGGCAATGTTTCTGATTGTGAGCTATGGGATGCCTCAAAATTCTTTCAACATACCTTTTACTAGGTCTTATTTGCGAGATTTGCTCTTAAAACATTTAAACGAAAGGTAATTCCATATAGCAAAACCCCAATGTTAGCAAATTTCATTCTTTCTAAAGATAAGCAGCATATGGTAGTTGATATCATTGCATCATATATATACTTGTGTTTCCTCTTTATGTATTTTAATCCTTTTACATGAGTTTATGGATGCTCGGTGTATAATCCTACATGTGATGTAATTTCTGGCAAGATTCACTGCCATCTCCAAAGAAATTATGAGAGGTTTACTAATCTATTATTGGTATTCACCATTGATTGAATCATCTCCTCTTCAAGCTCATACCTTGTTGTAGTTAGCCATTAGAACCCTTTGGCTAAATTGTTGACTTATTGCTAGTCTGATATCAAACAAACAAGGCCTTGGAATCCAATGAAAGCACAGAGCTTCTCTTTGTTTTAACTGGGTTCCTTCTTACTTTTATCTCAACTGGTTATGAGTCTTATTATTTGATAAAATTTTAACTAGATATTGTTTTAGCTGATCTTTATCATTGAACCCATCAAGAGAGCCGAGGTAATTCATTTATTATTAGATGTACTTAGGTTTTGAGAACATGAGAGACCAGGATGTACAAGTTTTTTAAAATACATATTATGTCCATACTTGATATGTATTGGCCCCTGAAGCTCATTGGATACATAAGAATAAGTATAAAAAATTTACATACTGTTTTTCAAAATTCAGGGAATTAACTTCTTCGCATGCAAAGATAAAATTGTGTACATTTGACCCTTTCCAAACCTCACATTGGTGAGAACCTTGTGCACTGGGATGTTTTTTTCTATCATTTTCTTAAACTGAAAAGTAATATGAATTCTTCTATGTGCATTCAAGATATACTTAGGAGACTTCTAGAAATGAGGATGAGATCTCTTATTTCTTCTAATAAAAGCAAAATTTTAATGATGGGCAACATGAATGGTTAGCATTGATTTGCTTTAAGTTGATGTTACTACATGGAGTTTGAATTTTGGTTTATAAATTTGAATCATTACTAAATGATAGTTCTAGTATAAGATGTTAGGTTATAGAGTATTGACTAATTTTCTCAATCCCCAACTTTAATATTGACCCATTTCAGTGCTTAAGTCACAAGTCGACTGTTCAACCATCAGTAAGCTAAATGAATCATTTGAATAACATTAAAACTTAGAAGGATCCATGTCTTAAGTCCACCCATTTTCTCTTTGTTGGAATGATACTCTAATTTTGAATGCACCCCCTTTCTTCTTACATTCCCAAATCTAGTCCATTGTCTCATTAGTCATGGGAGATATTGACTTTTTCTTTTCATCTAGGGATAGAGAGTGCATCGAAAAATACATGAAGCTTCAACAATGTTCCAATGAGCTAGAGAGGAAACATTGCACAAATGGGTATTTCCTTAATTCCAACTATCAATGATACATATTCAAGTCAAGAGATTAGATATTTGGCAAGCCTAGCATTACTAGTTGCATGAAGAAGCTAAAAAAAGGGAGACAATGTTTGAGATCAGAAAACTCCATTGCTATGTAGGTTGAAAGAGATACAACTTAACTCAACTCAACTCATCTAAGCCTTTTTCCCAACTACATGGGGTCGGTACATGAATCTTCTTCCTCCACTCTACTCTAATGTTAATCTTTTTTTCTAGCACCCACCATAAGACCTTTATAGGAACTTCTTCATATGTTTCTTTAAATCAATAAAAGCTATATGAACATCTTGCCTCTTTTCTCTATTCTTCTACAGTAATCTCCTAAGAAGAAAAATAATTTCTATAGTCAACCTCCTAGCATAAACTTAAATTTGTTCTTTGATATTTTTGCGTTACATCTTAATTTATACTAAATTATCTTCTCTTAAAGTTTCATAGTATGCATGAGTTTAATACCAGGATAGTTGATAAAATTTGAATATCACCTTTATTATTATAAATTAGTATTCAATACTATGGTGTTCTTTCTCCATTCACCATTTTCTTAAACTCTAAGATCTTATTAAATTTGTCAATTAAGTTACTCTTACATCATCTAAATACTTTTAAACCTCCATAAGAATTTTGTTAGGTCGCTATTTTTCATAGTTTCATTTTTTTCATAGTCTATTTTACACAAAAAATTCTAATTCTATGAGCACACATAATATTTGTATCTTCAATAAAGCTAGTAAAGTATTAATTCATCTATATGATTTTTATTTAATAATTTATTAAAATAAATTCCTCATCTTTCTTTGATCCCATCCTTCTCTAAAACTTTTTATTTTCATCTTTGGTCCACTTAACCTAAATCATATCTCAAGTTCTTCCTTCTTTTAGCCTTACAATTATATATATATAGAGAGAGAAAGAGATTGAAATGGATTAGCTATATTCGAATGTAACCAAGTGTAAGATCCGGGCACCTCCTTTACTCTTAAATCTGCATGTATTGGACTAGTTCATAGAAAATCAGTTCATAGAAAATTAGTTCCTTTTTTACATAAAAGTTTTCCTCATTTTAAGTATTGACTAGGTACTTGAACACTGATTGATTGGAAATTGATGCAATTGAGTCACCTGGCTGAGTGAATCAAATGGCTTTTCAACATTTCTTGGCTTATCAAACCCAACCTGAAATAATTGGTGGTGGTAAGTTGAGCAGATAAACTCATTTGGCCAGCTTGGGTTTTAAAACATTGTTATTGACTATGATATTGTACTAACTTGTTATATTTTTCATTCATATATGTAATAATATATTTTTTATGTTCGAACCTTGGTCATACTTATAACATGTCTTTTTTTCAAGATTTTCATATCAACATATCTATTTATAGGTGAAGGAGTATTGATAGTTTTAACAATAGTATTTTTTTTGCATTTCATACCTTATATTTTATCCATATTGTGTATAAAGTCGTTCTTCATTGTCTAGTTAAAAATTTAACCTGGTAAACCTATTTTTTTCACAAAATAGCCGTAGGGTTAGGTTGATGCTAATAGATCATCTCACAACCATTTTCTTGATTGTTTGGTGGGATTGTTGTGAGAGTACGAAATTGCCCTTATCTTCTTTACTGTTTTGGGTGGACTTGACTAGAGTGGTGAAGGCCACTAGTTCAGCCCACTCCACAAGGTCCTAGTTCATGCTGTTGCCACCACCCTCCCTCATCACTCATAAGAAGCATACTCTCCTTAAAAGTTGTTGTGATGCCATGATCATTGACTTTGGCTTTAGTGATAATTCGTCATCGACGTCCTTGCCTAGGCTAGTTATATTGTGGTCGTCCATAAGAAGGGCGGGTACCATACACCTTGTACCACGTTATTGCTTAGTGGTAGCATAGGCATTAATGGGATTGGAGAGAAGTGGATTCTCATGGCCTGACTAGAGTTTTGAGGCCTTCTATTCCTTGTTTACAAGATCTAAGCTAGTTGAAGCATATCATATCCTAACCTAGTTTCCCTCTCTCTGTTCTGCTATTTAGTGTTTCCTTTTGCTTTTGTACTGGTTATTTGAGGAATGTGGAAGGTGGAAAGAGGTCAAGGAGGTGGCTGCATTGATAGTGCCCATGGATCTGATTGTAGATAGCAGATTCAAAGATCACAACTATAGGACAACAAGAACCATGTGCCTAGGAATGGGTTCTAGAAATGTTTTGGGGGCATTCCAAGACGGAGCAATAGAGAAGCTTATAGGTGGTGGACCTCATAATGCTTATTGTGGTGTCTGTGTGGATCGCTCCCATGATATTTTAACAATGAGCGAGAAGCAAGACCATCTCTTAAGCTGTTCGATTTTAAATAATACTAGACATAGATTAATATTAGCTTTAGCTTCAATTTAGGTTTTTTTTTTCAAGTAAAGGGAGTAGCATGAAGAATGTCAGTTGTTAGCAGATGCACTAGCAATAATGGCGAGTTTTGTGGACCTTTGTTGAGAGTAACTAGGGGCAGAATAGGCATCTATCATGTCTAGTTAAGCCAATTAGGGATTATAGTTCATTTGATCAATATAAGGCTAACAAAAGGGTCTCATTGCGATTTAGATAGATATTTTCTGGGTCACATAATTTGGTTGCAGAAAACTTTCAACTGGTGAAGCTTTTTTTGCCTATTTCATCTTGACGTCGTGTCATGCCCTCAATAATCTTAACAAGATTAAGATAGTGTTCGCACATCTATTTTCACTTAAGATTGATAGTCAATTTTTTTGTGCATTCTTTATGCCTCAATGAAGATGGCTGCAATTTTGTCATATGACCAGTGTGCCATTCAATTATTATTGAAGGTGCCAGCTTATCAAGCTGATAAAGTCCCTATCAGTTGGACCAAGTGGCCAAGGATCAAAGCCCACCTTCACCTTATGAAATTCCATATGGTCATTGCGTGATTCTAAAAGATCAGATAACATTTTGAGATCATTCCATACTCAACAATGGATTGAAACCATAAGGGTATTAAAAAGTTTGAAACGTTAGAGACTTAAAAAGATTTCTAAGAGCATAACATATTAGCCGACCCCAATTAGCTTAGGATTAAGGCTTTGCTGTTGTTATATAACCTACATCTACCATTTAAGAGATTAGAAAATATAATTGATTGCAATCTACAAGATGCCCTCAAAACATTAAAAGTTTGCAAAATAATTTAAAATATGCAATACTTGAAGAGGACATCATCATATAATGAGACTAAGAAGCTCTTCTGTTTTGTTTAAGGATTCCCTTCTGATAGCTCCCACAGGTATCTATAAGCCAGCTACCTGATAGTTTCCTTCATGAATACAAAATTTTCTTAGTTAATTCTAGCAATAACTACTGTTTGATGGTGGTTTTCATGTATGATACCTTGGTGTCACCTTATCTAATTTTTTGAGTGGACTTTTCCTGGAGAAACTTTCTACTTGTAGCTTTTTATTTATTGATGCCTCTTCTCGATCTCTAAAAATGCCATTTGTCATTGCTATGTTGTCTATCAGAAGGCATTTTAATCGAGATCAAAATATTGTTTGACTGATCACTTGATAGATTTATCTTGTAAATGCATATATTATACTTTGTTTTAATGGTTTAAATATTTAGGTGATTTGGAATTGTTTCTTTGAGCTAGTTTTGTGAAACCTTTAAGGCTTATGCCCTTAGTAAGAGAGAATTCTAGGTATTGTAAAAAGAGTTATGATAAAATGCGTCTCCACCTCAAGGAGGAAATGAATTTGTTAAAGTTATTTCAAGAAAATTCTTTTTTGTTTTCTACTTAAAGGGTTATCCTGCATCACTCACATCCTATTGGAAGGAAGGGAACTCTAAAGTTTTTCTTGAAAGATTACAACTGTTGATTAATGAATTATTTAGCTCTTATCCTTTCCAAAGCTTGGTTTGTTCTGTATCAAGGAGAGGCATATATATTCTTTATATATGGAAAAGGTTGTCCTTTTGCTTACCTTGTAGCTGGTTTGAAAATAAGAGTTACGCAAAAAAAAAAGTGAGAAAATGAAGATCCATACATCCATCTCTTGAACAAATTGCATACTTGGGAGTCTTGGACTTTTTACTGATACTTCAACGTAGAGGTGAGATTACTTCTGCTTTGATGAATATTTCTAGGATTGGGAATATCTTCCAAGCTGGTCAGCTGGAAGGAGACTTCTGGATTCAGTTACACCCCCAGGACTACATAGGTTTCTTCCTGTGGGACTATTTTTACCGTTGCTCTGTCAGTGTTTCCAGTATTTAAAAGGGACGAATCCTTATAAGAAAGTTGAACCTACACGTCTGTTTTAACAAATTTACCAGGCCCTGAACAAACTTGCCCCAAGATACCTCTTTACCATCATCATTTATAGGTTATTTGTGATTTCAGCATGTACTCTGATGTTTCTGTACTTTTAAGCATAGTTCCTTCAAAGAACTCTATGTAACAGCAAAGCTTGATAGTCTTCACTATTGAATAATTTTTTTTAAGGGAGTTCTGTTTTAGAATTTTATTAGTTTGATTAATGTGACTTCTGTTAGTTTCACATAGTACAACTGAATTTGGATTAGTTCAAGTTATGAGTCCGATCCTTGACCAAGAACAGAGTTGACAGTGGTTACTGTTAAACCTGTTTACATCTTGGTGGAAGTTTCAGGGAAACCGAATTGAGAAACTGATGTGATTCTTTTGAGAAATTTGTTCCAAAACCTAAACTGGAAAAGAGGATTGTTTTGGAAACCAGACTCCTGAAAGAAGAGTTCTGGAGGAAGGGTCATTACAAGGAAGAGGAGAGAGAGAGAGAACTTTTGTTGCCACTTGGTGGTGCTTATTATCTACTCCAATCCACCAACCAGAGTTTTTGATGCCAGATGTTTCATACTACAAGGGGAAAGGGAAGGAAGAAAGAATCCATTTCTTTGATTCATTAATATCTTCTATTGATTTTCATATAGGGAGGGATGACATACTCTCAAAACAATTCCTTTATAAATATCCCTAACTAAATCTGTAACTTTTATCATATTGATTCCAACATTGAAAAACTAGTGATAATCCACTTAGAAGCTAGTTTCTAAGTGGTCTTTACATGATTTTTATGTAGCTGTTGCACACGTGTCTTATATGTCTCATATCATCTCTGGCATCAGTTTCCACTAACAACAACTTTGTATATTCCAAGTTGAGTTGGTGGTCATGTTGGTAGGCACGGTAGCAAGATCAAAGTCAAGATCAAAGATGTTGTATTTGCTTTTTGATACAGGACTGGGACTCACAGAATGCAACGGATATTGCAACAGAGCTGTGTGGCTTCGTAACCATTCTATCGGGCACTTTCCTGCTGCACAAGACGAGGGATATGGGCAACTCAGCCGCGACAGAACCCGCTATGTTGCGTGAATCCGAACTTCAAGGCCGCTGAATATCTACGACATCGCGCTTCAAAGATTGCTGCCATTCACCAAGTCTGAGCGAGCTTTCTGTCTGTTCTTTGGGATCTTTGCTTCCCAGAGTACACAACAACCCTTCGCACAAGTTCGATCTCAGAAACACCAAGAACTTCAGATCTTTGCATGGGGTTCATAATTGGCTGGTGGATACATTGTGAGGCTAGGCTTTCTTCAGGGATCTTGACATGCATGCTTTTATTGTTTTCAAAGGAACATGCACGATTCTTTAAAGATTCCTTTTGAAGGAGGGCTTGTACTTGTCATTTGTCGTGCCATTAGGCTTTCTTCAGGGATCTTGACATGCATGCTTTTATTGTTTTCAAAGGAACATGCACGATTCTTTAAAGATTCCTTGTGAAGGAGGGCTTGTACTTGTCATTTGTCGTGCCATTATATATATATATATATATGTATACATATATACATGTATATGTATATGTATACATATATATACATGTATATGTATATGTATACATATATACATGTATATGTATATGTATACATATATATACATATACATACATGTATATGTATATGTATATGTATACATATACATACATATACATATGTATACATATATATATACATATGTATACATATATATACATATATGTATATGTATATGTATATATATATACATATGTATATGTATATGTATGTATGTATATGTATGTATGTATATGTATGTATGTATATATATGTATGTATATACATATGTATATATGCATAGGCCATTCCATTCTATCAAAAGGGAAAATAAAAAGATAATGTGCTAATGTACGTATGACCTTTTTTTTTTTTTTTTTTTTTGCTGTTAAGGATGAAAAAACATTCAAATTAGCAATTCACATCACAGAAAATCCGTTTCATGATTCCATCCGTGCCCTTAAAATTGTCATTGCATTTAAAATGCATTTAAATTTTCTTTCCAAGATTGACTGATTGATGAATCTAGGTGGATCAGCCGAAGGTTACCTTGTGGACACTTTAGCAACCATGAACATTCGAAAGTACCATCCTATAATTAGTAACTTTTATACATTTAATATTATATTTAATATTTAATATTAAATATATAATATATATATTAATATTAAATTTGGCATTAATATAATATTTAAAATAATATATATATATATAAATATTAATTTAGAATTATTAATATTTATGACCTTGCAAATCTATTTTTATATTTGAATGATTTATAATATATCCAATATTTATATTATAATTGTATAATATTTTAATTATCATTGATGATCATTATGTGGTTTGTTAAGTGATCACTAACAATCGTAAAAAAATATACTTCATTAAAAAAATTCCATAAGTTAGGATACTCAATTCAAAAAAATATAAAAATTTTAAATTAATTTATATACTTCTAATGTAATTATTTTTATTTTATTTTACTTTATTTATTTTATAAAGGTGATGCTGTTGTGCCAACTATGGCACCCATAGCTACTCTATTATTATCATTATCATTAATTTTATATTATTATTAGTATTATTATTACTACTATTACTGTTATAATTACTGTTGTTATTATAACTATTGTTGCTATCATTATTATTACATTACTACTACTGCTGCTATTGGTATCGTTATTACTCTTTAACTATTACTACTTTTATAATTATTATCACTGCTATATGTAAGTTTTAAAGTAATGAGCTTTTAATGCTTTAAAAATATGGAAATTACAATTTGCCAATACCAAATCAGCTGTAGTAAAATTCATCTATGTGCGAAGCAACTTAACTAAGCAATAAGATGAAGATGCCACTATGGGGGCTCAAACCATAAAGCTCTCTCTAACGAAGAAAGGTGCCAATCAGCTGAAGATTATAGGATACAAACTCCCAACATATGTAAGAAGGCAACACTTCTTTGGAAAAATATGGTGGCAATGCCATCAAGAGGTACATGGATATAAGCTGAATGTGCAAAGGCTAGTCAATTAGAAACAGCATATTTGTATTTTAATTGACGACTAAATAGATAAACGGGCTTCAACGATTGAATTTCAAGCTAAAAATGCGATGATTGATCTATGCATGCATGTATGCGCCTATGGCCACATGTATGGTACAAAAAGGATAAAATATTCTTGCTGCATATGCACACAAATCAATGTTCATATGATCCGTATTGCACTGTGTACAAAGCCTTTGAGCCCAATATAAGTTTGATTATCAGCACAAACCAGACTTGATTATCAAGTTCGAGTCCATGTTGGAACTTTTTTCAAGGGGATTGGGGAGGTGGGTGATTCAGGAGTCATCTCTCTTCTTTAAAAACTCATGTTTTAATTTACATATATTAAAGATAATAATAAAAAAAATTAATTAACAAAAAAATAGATAAAAAAAATAAAAAAATTATTTTAATAAATTATTTAATAAAAATTATGCAGATAACTTAGTATATTATTATCTTCATTGAGAATAAAGTTATATTGTATATTTATAAAATTAGAACATATAAAGTATAAAAGACTATAAAAAAAAAATAGAAAAAGCTCTGGAACTTAATAATGTTTTGAAGTTTGAAATATTTAGGCGATGTCAGAGTAATTTGAGTGATAAATTTATTTAATAAAATTTTAAAAATTAAAAAGATATTCAATGAATAAAAAAAAGTATTATAGTACAAATTTATAAAATATTTAAAATTACTTTAATTATCATAAATCAAGCTCATGAGTTATTTTAAATTTTAAAAAATATTAAATATAAATTAAGATGCCCAAATTGAGCCCAATGATACGATTGCATAATTCCTAAGGCATGACCCTAGAAAGTATGCGAGGCTTTCAATTCTGAACCATCAATAACATGAGCAAAAATAATCAAAAATATTTCATTAATAACTTATCAATACAAAACATATGGTACAGGCACATTTTGCTTTAAACTTAAAAGCTAGCTACACTTCTACCAAAATTCCAAAACAAGAACACTAAAGCTAGATGCACTTTATCTTTGAAAAAACATAATAAAAATAATAATAATGTGAGCTAGTAGCTCAATAAGAAATCTTCTTTCACTCACACTAATATGAGTTAAGAATGCACACGTATTAAATATAAACATAAATAAGAGCAAGTAAAAAATATTCTCTGTCAATAAATTCAAATGGTAATTATTAAGTGATAGATGAATAGATTCAATCAATTAGCATGTTGTTCCATAACCGCAACTCAAAAGATATTTCATGATAAAATGATAATGCATCATATATTAAATTCATGGATAATCACATTAATCTATAACAAGTTTAGATTGATGATTTATGCCAAATTTCACATTGTTAACACATATTAGCTTTGGGCTTACTATTCATCTTACATGCTGGATCTTGTTAAGCATTGTTAAGCAATAATTTCACATTGTTAAGCAATAATTAGCGTCTAGGCAATAATCTTGTTACATTGAGTGATGCCATATTAGACAGTAATTTATGCTACATTAAGCGGTGTAATAATTCATAGCATACACATGTATGACATTAAAATCATGCAGGGGATTGTATTGAAATTTTTTTACATCTCGCTAATAAAAATATCAACTTAGCCTGTAGAGATGCCTACACAAATTACTTTCAACAAAATCAATAAAATAGATAACTTTCTTATCCATAATTTCTAAAATAGATATCTTTGATTTTTTGATTTCCTAAATTTTAAAATTAATTTTTATTATTTATGAAAAAATTAATTTAATAATAATAATAATAAAATGACTAGAATAAATTCCCCCGCTAAGCATCAAAAGCGGTTTAGATCGATACAACACTACAATATGAGAAAAGGATAGAGAAATAAGATAGGCTATGAAGTGGCTAAAGAGAAAGTGGGAGCTTATTAGAAAGAGATAGTACAAGCGGATTAGAGAGAGAAAATGAATGAAATAAATAATATAACATAAAAATAGGTTTTATGAGTTACCTCTTCGTATGAAATATATCAGAATGAATGGTTTAAGTTGGCTTCTCTGTGCCACTAGCCGAGTTGTATTCTGCATGGACTGAAATATTCTATGCCATTGATAGTCTAAGCATCGAAGGCTTATTATAGAGAGAAATTTCATTATTATTATTCGCTGGCTTCGACAGTATTTCGGTGACTATTTACCCATCAATCTCTTCGTCCATGACATTCAGACTATGCTTCAGCATGCTTTTAGCGCTCAGATCTGGCATATCTATCGGAAAGCTAACTCAGTGGATGACTGCTCGGATGACCCATCACTCTGGACCTTGGTGCTAACCCGTGTGCCCTTTGGTTCTTACCCAAATTTTATATGCTGATATTTCAGGCTTAACTTATCCTAAATTGATATGATCGTCTATCTATACCAAAAAAAAATGGAGTTGACACGCTGGACTATTTCTTGGCCCACACAACATTGTCCTTAAGATCACATCAGGGTTGTGCAAACCGCTTTATACGTGCAAATAAGCATCGCACCAAAGTCTATGCTTCATATAAATAAATTTTGGTATAGACATATGGCTTTCCTAAAGATCATCAAATGATTCAATGAACATGAAAGTTTTCAATCCCGTAACAATTGTAGACAAAACAATCACGTCTAAATCTTATCTAAATGATCGATAGATTTTAAAAATTTAAGATTATTTTGGATTTCACATTTTTTAAAATATTATATTAATGATGTTTGATTATATAAAATTAATTAAAATAATAAAATAGTTAATATATTTATTTGATTAATTTTAATTGACTTTATATAATAAAAATAAAAAATTGAATTTTTTTATAAAACTAAATTGTAGCAATAAAAATAACGGTCAAAATTGAGAGTTAAAAAACGTATTTTTACCAAAAATTAATAAAATTTAAATTGGCGATTTTATACAGCTAAGGAAAACAAAAGGTAGGGGTATAATAGTAAATAAGTCCAACTTAAATGGCAAGCCCCGGCTTTCATGCGCTCCATGACACCTGCCTTCAAATCCCCTAACGCTGCCGTTTCTCACTTTATTCTCTCTGTGAGTGCGAAGAAATCTTCGGGAGCAACCCCGAAAGGAAGAAGAGAAATTCGTTCGATCAATTCCAGCAAATTGGTGCGCTTTCGCGATCGCCAGAAGGCAATAAATTTCTCGAATTTATTCGAATCTTTTGAATTCTTTGGAGCTCGGGGTTCAAAAAAAATTAAAAAAAAGCGAGGGATTCGGACTTCGGAGAGTAATCTAACGGTAACTTTCTCGCTCCTAATATTTAATAATGAGCAAATAAATGGGTTTCGATACCGTTTCCTTCCCTTAACGCCCTCATCTGGTGATTTTGTTTTAGTTTTCGGTGGGCTTCGGTTTGGTCCCGCGGGCTGCAAGCAGAAGGGAGCAAAGCTCCGAGGTACTTTCCTCTTCTTGATTTTTAAGTCTTCCTGGATTTTATTTAGGTCATTATTCGTCTTTATCTTGAATTTTCTTATAGGTTTTGTAGATTTTTCCTCTTTTCTTTCGTATTTTTAGGTTTTTCGTTTGAAGGTTTTATCTTGAAGATTTTTCAATCGAATGATTTAGGTGGGAGTATCGTCCTGTAGGTCGTTCTTGATTTTGTTTTTCCTATCTCTAGATGTTGTTTTTTTAGGGTTTCGGGTATAGTGAAAGGAAGCTGCTGTCCTAATTTGGAAATTAAGATTTGATATTTCTGTAATCCGATTATATATTTATATGAAGAACACGTTAGATGGATAAGCCAAAGTTTTTTTTTTTTTAATAAAGCTCCATTTTTCTTCTTGTTTCCGTTTTTAGTATTTCTACTGTGCCCTCGAAGAAATGGAGATGGTTGTTGAATTCTATATCGATCTTTTTTTTTTTTTTGTCATTTTCTTGTTTTTTTGTGTCACTCTTGTATCATATTATCCTCTTGGATGTTCAACGGGTGGGAAGGTTCTCAATTGTCTCAGCTGTGTTCGTCTTATTTCAATTATTGTTGCATCTTATGAATTCTTTATTCTCTGCTTGAGATTCTCCTTTAGTTTTATCCATGTACGTAGTATCTACTTCTGGTTTTTAACATATTTGGCATCATAAAGACATAAACTGTCTCCTTATAGATTTTACTGACTTAGGTTTCTTTGCATCCTTAATTGGGATTCTTTCACTTCTTGATTGCTTCTTTGATCTTTCTTTCTGATTTTTCAGGAATTATGTTATACCATTTTGTCTTGGTTTTCTTGGATTTTTAGTGATTCATATTCATTTTAACATCCGACAATTCTAACAATCTTCTATGTGCGTATATTTTTAAGAGGGGAGATTATTGTGGTAGGGTCTAAAGAGGTTTCTTCACCTCTGCTTAGACCGATGGTTCATTATTTTTTAATGGATTTTTATAGCTTACATGCTTTTTTTTAAAAAAAAATTGGGTTTTGCATCGTTTTCATACTCTTATTTTGTGTATGCTTCTTGATCAGGGTTCTGCTAACCTCCTGATTGAAGGTTTTGACAGAAAGGTTTTTAAGTTGCCTTTCACAAGGTTCCACAAATGAGGAAGTTCTTTTCCTTTAGATCCTCAGCATCCAGCAGTGCAAACAACAAACCCACACATACGGTTCCTCCATCTTCCAGCAAGGAGAACATCTATTTGGAGGCACCATGGCAGAATGATGCAAAAATTCCAGTGGGTAAAAAGATTCAGCATGGCCCTCAAATCCCCAAGGAAAGAGCTTTTAAACCAGTGAATCAACACCCAGAAAGTGAGGTTCCATCTTCTTCGCATCATGGAAGAAGCCTTTCATTTTCGTCTGCAGTTCAGAGCTGTACAGGAGAAGGAAGTATGCATCACTCGAGCAATTTAAGCGGATCACCTTTTAGTTATGGAAGCTCACCCTGTCATGTCACTGAATGCCATGCACAGTAAGTTTCTTATATACACGAGTTACTGAAGCATAGGTTTTCTCTTGTTTCTGTTTCTTTGGTTTTTCTTGAACTGTGATTGTAGCTGATTTCCCAATAATTAGACTTGGGTGTGTTTGTTAGTTCAATTGTATATGGATTTCTAATTTTAATTAAGTAGGTAATCTGATTCTTTTTTTTTATTGATAAGAATTCTTATATCTAGAACAATTCACACGCAGGCACACCATGTAGGCATCATTTGTTGAATTTGGTAGTACTTCATAATTACATTATCCAGCTTTGCATGCTCTCTCTCTCTCTCTCTCTCCACTTGACTAAGGGACCACTCATACATTTAAATCACTGCAGTGATGTTCTTATGATAGAAGTGTTTTTAAGGTGTTTCCACCCATTTACTCCACCTACATTCATTTGGAGATGCTCATAATTTCTGATTGCCAGGTAGCTTAAGCCACCTACACCACCTACATTCATCTATCTATAAATTTTTTAAGCCAGCTCACCAAGCATGCAGTCTGGCGATGCCAAAGCATCTGCACCTGCAATCATTCTTGGATTGGTAGAATCCCACATTAACCTTTTAATTTACTCTGGTTTTCTGCTAAATTGCTTGCATGATATTCTAGTTGCTTTTGTAGTCAAGGATAATATATGAAAAATAACTGGTTTTAATTAATTGATACTAATAGATGTATATGAATTTGCTATATATGATTGCTCAGGTTACCAGTACTCTTTTTTTGTTAAATCATTATCTCTTCTAATTCTTCTACAGTTGTCTTCTGCAAGGATAAAGAACATTTCCTTTCATTGTTGCTTTAAGTTTTTAGATGCATGTGCCTCCAAAAAACTTCATAGTCTGCTGGACTTGAAAAGAGTAGGCTTTCACTGCAGTTGCGTGATGCCACTTCCTACTCAGAATTTTTCTTCCTTAAGTTTTACCTAAAATGTGGAGCAACTGTTTTATTTCATATTTGACTTATTTTCGCTTGCTATGTCATAATGGCACATGCATTTTGCTTCATCATCTGGTTAAAAATTATTATTATTTTTTAAAGCATGATGATTTATACTGTTGCTGAAAATAGCATTTGCATCACTCTTGGTTCTTTGATTGCCTTCACACTTTCCCTCGAGAAAGAGTATGAGATTTGATTGGTAATATATGTAGCATGATAATGATGACCCAATGATATGGGGGCAGATTTTTTACCCTTTAGGTTTCTGAAAAGAAATGATGATAACATTTTCTGTCTCAAGTTCTAGTGTTTGCAGAAGTCTTTTTCCATATTTATTAGCATACTCATTGTCTCTAATGTATGACAGAAGATAGATGGATGGGCATTAGCTTGTTTTTATTAGAACTTGTGAAGCAAACAACTTGAAGTTTAAAGTTATGTTCCTTGGTTAAAACGATTTACGATATTGCAGATTTGTTTTCTTGACTTTCATCATTCTTATAAAAATATAATGATGGGGAAGCTCAAATAAGCTTTGTTCTAAAAATTGCTTGAACCATGTAAGATTACCCATTGATAATGTCATGTTTCTGACCTAATACGAGTTTCTCATGGATATGGTTTTCCCAAAACTGATAACAAATTTTCGGGAAAAAAGTAACATGTACGACCTAATATCACTTTTTGTCATTTTTATTGATGCATGCAACATCTTGGAAAAAAAAATAGCACAAAATAGTGACAGGGAATTGTTTTCTTATAGAGATGCACCTAAATCTCACTCTTTGCCCTATGTTTCTATGGAAATCTATTATTACACTCACCCTTCTTTGGTAGCCATTATTTCATTGTGCTATGTAATAGTTAGAATTATGGTACACTATACTGTTGTGCACCGTACAAGGCGTTCCATACTGGTACCAAACTAGACTCAGTATGGAGGTGTATCAGTCTCGATGCTTTAGATTGACCTTTGTACTTGGTGTACCAATTTGGTATCAATATAAGGTCCGGTAATAAGATTGCGAACCTTGCTTAGAATTATACAGTTTAGCCATGAAACCTCACATAAGCAATATATTAGGTGTTGATAGACTTGAGAATGAATAGCATATTGAAGTTTAAGTCGTTTGTTATACACTGCTCTGGCAGGTGATAAGCTTATAGTTTCCAGCAATTTTAAATCACTACTAAAGATTCAAGATAGAGAAAGATTGCAATCAAGCATTCATCAGCAGTTCCCTTTTGTAACTACATATATTCATTTATATTTCTTCACTAGTTCCTGTTGGTACTCAATGTGGCCCTAATTGATCATATGTCAATGATATTTTCTAGTTAAATAGATTAGGTTTTTGACTAGAATATTTTTACTGTGTATGTGAAGAGGATGCTTTCCTTCTTGCTAGCATGACCATTCTTGGGATCACCGCTTTCTGCATATCTACTCGCATGCATATATTTGATTGATTGATTGACTTAGCTATACTTGAGTGGATATTTACTCAATTAGATTTAGATTAGACAATGGGTCCCACATCAATGATCCAACTATAGAATATGATCCACTACCTATAAAATGCTTAAATACTAAAAATCATGTAATTTTGAGTCCATAGTCTATGCATCAAGTGGTCAAAGAATTGGAAAGCTTAAATAATGCCAAACAAAATAATATTTATTTTTTAACCACTTAATGCATATGCTAAGATCTCTAAATCATATGATTTTGAGTGTTTAAGCATTTTAGAGATAGTAGATCACATGCAACTCTTAGATCATCAATGTGGGACCCTTATTGTTCAATCTAGACCTGACCAGTTCTGTGGAGAACCATTCAAGTATAGTTAAGTCAATCTCTCTCTCCAAATCTATATATACATACATAACAAATGTACATATATATGCATGTATAAACTGTCTCCTTCCTGGAAATACATGTGTGGTTAAGCACTTAGACACAGAAATGTGCATGCATCGTTAGATATGGAGGGTGCTTGCTTGTGGTAGATTCAAACTTTGCCGTTCTAAATTGGAGAAATTTCTTAGTTGTAGAACTAACCATTCGGATATGCTCCTTATTTGGTGTCGGCAATGTTAAATATCTCATATTGTCTCGAACTGGTTGGTCTAACTGTATCCTATTTTTCCTATTACTTTAGCTGCAATTACCAGACACCAGAAAGTTGTACTAGACCTAAAAGAGGAGGACGGTATGCAGTTCAGCATTTGCATGCTGCTGAGAAACTAGATTCTCCTTGTTCACCCAAAGGTTGTCAATGTTCATCAAGAAATTCACCTTGCAACTCTCCAACTCCACAAAGGTGCAGGGCTGCTCGCCGAACTCAGGTTTTAGATAGAAACAGAATTCTAGACCGCTACATTGATGGAGAGCATCAGGATATAGAATCCCAGAAAGATTCTCAAAAACATTTTCCTGATACTGAAAATGATTGTTGTCTAGCAGAGAATAGAGTATTTCCTAGCTCAGGAAGGCCACCACAGTCTCAGTCTACAGCACCATCTTCACCATCATATAGCAAAGAGAACCTCAGAACCTACTCATTTAGGGAGGTAAAAGATTCTCGCCACCTTTCTGCATGTTATTGGACAACAGATGATCTCAGGCCTGCATCTCCGCGAAGGCACATGGAACACATGGAAAAGACTCGAGAGAGACTGTTGCATACATTGCATGAGAAAACTATGATGAAGTCCCAGGATAATGACTCTGAAAATATTACAACAGTTGAAGATATTTATGGTGATTCATCAGAACCACAGCCCACTTTGAATTCAAATGACAATGGCCAACGTTGTTCTACTGACTGTGCTCCACCTTATGAAAATTTTAACAACTGTTGTAACAAGGAGTTATTGGGTTTTCAAAGACAAAATTGTTTTCCCAAAAATGGTTCAGTGGACACTAAAAATGATAAGTTCACAAATTCTATGCTATCAGAGTGGGATATAGATGAAGAGTTACTCAAAAGGGTGAAGGAGGTAGAACAAATGATTGTGCTGCTATCTGAGGAGGATTTTGAGCTGGAAGAACTTCAGAACTGTAGTTTAAATGCACCAGCATTGCTTCAGACTGTTAGGAATATTACGGAAGACAAGAAAAACTTGGCAGTTGAGCTCTTATCACAAATAAAGTTCCGACTAGCAGAAAGGTCCTCTACAAAAGAGGGATTGAAACAGGCTAAGCTAGAGTTAGACATTCGAACAAGGAGATTGGAAAAGGAGAAGAATGAACTGCAATCAAGTTTAGAGAGAGAATTGGACCGAAGGTCCAGCGACTGGTCCATGAAGCTTGAAAAGTTTCAGTCTGAAGAGCAGAGGCTTCGGGAACGGGTAAGGGAACTGGCAGAACAAAATGTGTCTCTCCAGAGGGAAATATCTTCGCTTAAAGGTTCTGAAGTGGATAGTAGAAATAGGATTACGAATTCTGAAATGCAAGTAAATGATCTGACGGCTAGTTTAGAGCAAGTGAGGATAGAGAACCATGACCTTCATCAAGCATTATCAGAAATACAGGAACGCCTTAATGGCTTAGAAGAGGATAGGGAGTGTATTAGAAGAAGCTACATGGAGAAAGAGAGGGAAAACAAAGAACTGCAGAAAGTGGTTGTCCGGTTGCAAAGGGTCTGCAGTGAACAAGAAAAGACAATTAATGGTCTGAGACAGGCCTATAATGATGAGATTGGAAAGCAATCAATAGAGAGAGATGATCATGTAAGTAGTTTGCAGATGGAGCAATTAAGATTGACCAGTGTGGAACAGAACCTGAGGAAGGAGGTGGAGTCTTTCAGGCATGAATTGGAATCCCTTAGGCATGAGAACATGGGTCTCTTAAGACGCCTGCAAGCTACCGGAAATGGCTGCAAGTTATCAGCAATTAAGCTTGACCAGGAGCTTCTTGGTCAAGTAGATATCTTGCAGAATAAGGGCTTGTCCTTGCTCCATGATTTTGATCACTTTAGTGGTGAGTTATTGGGCTTAATAAATCGCAAGTGTGAACATGGCCGAGAAGCTCACAATGACTTTGATGGATACTCATTTGTTGACCACACTTTGAGATATCAGAGTTTAAGGAGAGGACATGAAAATTTTAGAAGAAGTCTGCAAACAATAGCAGCAATATTAGTCGAGAAATCCAGTTCACAAGCATTGGATTGTCAGCAAGAGGCTATGGAACAAGGCGGGTCAAAGCATTTAAAGGTATAATCCACTTTTTACTGTCATAGTTTTTTATAGCCAAAGTTAGAATTCTAATATTTTGAAGCCAACCCCACTTTTAATATTATCTTAGGCACTAAGTGAATTTCTCTGTAATATGGACAGTTGATATTTGAAATGCCTGTCAGGTGTAACCTTGCATATTAGTCTTGGAAGAATCTATGATTACTGCATTGAATACTCAACAGTTTATTCTATTTATATGGTAGCATTTGGGTGTACATATGATCTATTGTCTTCTTCTTTCTTCATGCCATCACTGCCAACCTCCCATTGATGAGCTGCAGCTATGACATGAGAAAGTAGACAGATCGATGGCACCTTCTGAATTATGCCTCTATGAAAAAATGAGATTTTTGGTGCTGGAGGTGGAATATGATATCTACGGTAATAGTGACAAAAGCCCTGCAAATTATGGACTAAATATCGGTGTTCAGTTTTGTGATAATAAACCTTTTCAAAGCTTCTTTCTTTCTTTAGTATCTATAGGTTTTTTCTCTTGAATTTCTATCTATAGGTTTTTTCTCTTGAATTTCTTTGTTGCCTGATGTATTTTTTCTACTGATCTAGGATGAATTAGAACTTGAATTGAAGGCAGAGACTTTGCTAACGAGAGTACTGCGAGAGAAGCTATGGTCTAAAGAACTGGAACTTGATCAACTACAAGCAGAATTGGCTTCTTCAGTAAGGGTTCATGATGTCATGCAAACTGAGATTCAGAGGCTGCAGGATGAACTGTCATGTCTGACCCACAAGATGAAGGATACAGAACTTCAGTGTGGTATCGTCTGCTAAATATATCTTCCATTAATATTATCTTGTTAATGAAATGGATTGGATGTGTTTTACATGTGTACAATATAATAACCTGTGTACAATATAATAACCACCTGATGCCATACAAGGGATGTCTCCACATGTTATTGGCATTGGCCGTCTGGTAGGATACATCTGCATTTAAAGTCTATAGGCAGACTAGTCACCATGCTGTACCAAGGTTTTTACCATTTCTTTTCTTACCTTTATTTGTTATGGTAACACTTGTAATAATAAACAGATGCTGAAGAAGACTGAAAGCATCAACCAGTTGCAGCATGATCTTCAAGATAGCACAAAGGAATTGACTGCAACACGCAATATACTGATGACAATTTCTGAGGAGAGGGACCATATGTGGGAGGAAGTGAAGCGCTCAAGAGAGGCAGTTATGCTTCTAAATCATGAAGTTCTTTCTCTTAAAAAGAAAATTGAAGAACTGGATGAAGATGTTCTCACCAAAGAGGGGCAGATTGCTATCTTGAAAGATAGCCTTGGTGAGAAGTCATTTGACATTATCTATAGTCCTAGACTGGAATGAGTAAGTCTGTTCTTGATCTTTTTCATGTTAGTTTCCTTTTCTTTTAAAATACATTTCTTGTAAGGCGTCAATTGCTGATAATGTTTTTTGGTTATAAACCATACGTTCTTTTGCAGTTGAAAGAGTTTATTGATTAGATTTAAAAGGATTAACTGTTTGGAAGAGCCTTTTTTTCCCTCTGCTTTCAATTTACAATGCTTTTTGTCTTGCTATGGCCATTATGTATATGTTCTCTTTTCTCTGTGCAAGACCATTATGTAAACAGAAACACTTGGAAATGTAGCTGTCCGACAGGCTGGGCCAGCTACATAAACATTCTAAGAAGTTGATTTTGAGACTCCAATGGTAGTTGGTTTTTATGTGTTTGGGCAATGGTGTTGGCTATAAATTAGACAATTAATTCTTGTTAGGTTCATGGGCATGCTGATTTTGGTTCAGGTCCAGGAAAGCCAAGAACATTGTGAAGGTTGTATGGTTAGAGCAAATAATATTGTAGATTTTTTTTTTTTTGCTGTCTTTATTAGATTGCACTGGGTGCTTTTATGGATCTCTTGATCTAATGTAAGATTAGTTGGGGATGGGTGGATAAGGATTTCAGTGGCCATATTATATGCTAAAGAGGGAACTTGCTTAGAAGTGTGCAGGGAAATTTTGAATAATGTAAATTAGCCATCATCTTTGATTTTCTAACAATTTACCGTGTAAAAGTAGTAGAATAAGGCCAGATAGCTTCTGTGGTTTTTTGGTGACATTTATTGAAAAGGGTGTGTTCATCAAATAAAATTGATGTTATGGTGAGGATTTTGACTTGCCTCTTTACTTTGAAAAATATTCATTTGATATACTTGAAACCTTGAATTCACTGATTCAGAAAGAATCCTTATCTCTTGAATTTATGGATAATTAAATGAAAACTTATTTGGAACTAATAGTTATACAAAATAATGAGAAAATGTAGTGTGCATAGATGTTCTATTTATTGTTTTGTGCCTGTTTGTTGGGAATAAGAATATTGAGATACAAGCATGATGAATGTAATGGGAATAAGAATATTGAGATACATATGTGGTAAAACTATGGAGAATAGAATTAGGTCACTATAAAATAAGTGACGAAGATATTTGCTTCGAAAATAGAGGTTCCAATAAGGAGAGGTACTTGAATATGTTGAAAAGAACCTAAGGCATGGGCTGGAAGACATAGAGTGAAAGCTGTTAGAAAGGGCACAGAAAAGCTTATAGTAATATAAAGATAAACATGAAGACATGTTATTGGAAGAAAAATGAACCTCAAAATGTTGTCTTTGGTGGAAAAGTTTTCATAGTAATGCTGAAATTCAACATTAAAACAAGTTACTGGAAGAAAGCAAACCCCAAAATGATGGCTTTGATTATAGATTTAAAAGCACCGTCTTTGCTGTTATGAGTGTCTATATGGATTGTCTGATATAAAGGTTGTAGATTTTACCTGCTCATATCTTACGAGTGGCTTTGTGTGTTAATGAATAGTGCATTTTCTCCAATATATGCTTCTCAAGCTGATCAAATACATCTATGAAACTTGGTAGTGGCACTTTCGAGACCCAGTTTCCCACCAAAAGGTCTTTGCACTGACCGGTGATATGCAGATCTGTCACACACCAATACATCACTCAACGACAGTTTCTGCTTATTCATTGTGTGAGACATACCTGAAATTGCAAATCTTGCATTTAGTCATTGTATATGCAGTAAGTTTTAGCAATCCAACACATGAGAACGAAATTGATGTTTGATATCAACTGATTCTGCTGTGAGCATAATTCAAGCTTTGTTTTTACAGGTTCCATTTGTTGCGATTGTGGTTCTAGGCTTCTTGCAGCTTATGGTATCAAATAGCAGAAGAAATTTTTCAAGGTTTGACCGTGTCATGCTAGGTGAACAAACAATGTTGCTAGAGAATAAATTGCACTTTTTTTATAATTATAGAACTCAGAACTGATTTATTGGTGAATATTTTTTTTCCTTATAGTTTCCTTTATAGGTATCCAAAGGTTTAAGTGGGGAATGTTATTGTACAGGAAGGCACGAGTTGTTTGATATTTGTGTACATAAATGATTTTGCCATCAAACTTCATGCGATAGAATTGTCTCACTGAATTTCCTTTTATCTTGAGAAAAAGATATTTCCCATCTTCGGGGATAAGCTAGCCCTATGCCGAAAAGGTGGTGTTTTGCTATTGTGGATGGATGTCATTATTGATTCATCAAATAAAGGATGGCTTGTATTAGTGAACGTAACTATTGATTTGGGATGTGCCTCATAACATTTTGATATGTAAAGGCCGTTCTTTTACGATGCAAAGGGAACAAATGGGTTTCTTAATGGTAGACCTCTTTCTTTTGGTTATATGGTGTTCTGTTGTGAAGTAGAACAGGGCAGATACATTGCCCTTCCTTTGTTCGTATGACAGTTGGTATGTAGTTATCCTTTATATGTACTTCGAATCACAATTATGGATTGTAAACCCAATGGTAGACCTCTTTTTAAATTTGTTTTCTTGCAGTTGAACTAATTCAACAATTTCAATATGCATGACTTCGGTTATATGGTGTTCTGTTGTGAAGTAGAACAGCCTATTAGGGCAGATACATTGCCCTTCCTTTGTTTGTATCACAGTTGGTATGTAGTTGTATGTACTTCAAAGCACAATTATGGATTGTAATTTTGACAATTGCCAATGAAATGTGATGTGGTCAATAGCAATGCATTCATGTAAGATGCTGTTTATATGGGCTTTGTGAACAAGAATATTGATTTGTGGAAAATGATGCATTCTTGAAGCAGTCCTGCTTATAACCATTAACAGAAGGAAAGCTGTTATATTAAGTATCACCATGTATTGTCCTTTCAGCGGATGCTGGTTTTAGGCTTGTGATTATTATTAAAGGCCTACAAATTGCGGAAATCCATGTTTCATATGTTATCGGCGTCTGAGAATCTAGAGAGAAACAAGGAAACTCCTGGAAAATGTCCAAATGCCAAAATGATATTACGAGGGCATGGCAAGAACTTTGACTGTTAGACTAGATGCAGAATGACCTAATTGCAGTCGTTCTTAGCATGTGGAAGTCTCCATACTGGTTTCGTTCCCACCAGACTCATGGCATTGTCATTTGGAATCTATAGGCCAAAGGAATCCAGAACATGGATGGTACTTCTATGGCCTACCTGATTTGTGTTGTGATATGCACCCTGGAAAGCCGGCTCTCCCAGCTAACCTAAGCTCAGCCATTCCATGTTAATCTAAACCTGCTTGCAATTAAAATATCAGGTGCTGGTGTCGGATTACTCATGCTTTTTGATACCAGTGGAATGATCGCACGAAGTTAGAGCTGCTATAGTTTATGCAGCTATTATTGAAAATCTTATTGAAGAATATGGTGATGTGGATCACACATGTCAAAGATATTCTCAAATATACTTATTTTATTTTAATATTTTTATTTAGTTGGTTACATAAACTATATACTGGTTAAAAATTTGTCTTATATTTTGTTTCAGAAGAAGATAGTGGAGTACGTATGTCGTGGTACCCCATCTACAGCCCTCTTGTTTTTGAAAAATAATGCTGGCATTTTCATCAGATTTAACAATCTCTTTTCAAAATGGTTTTTTTTTTTTTTTTTTTTCATAGCATGCATTTAATAGGGCTTTGGGAGGCAATTTCTGAAAGGAAGTATGATATAAATAAATTTTGTTACTAGTTGTCTTATATTATGATATATTATCAATCAAACTATAACTTCAAAGATTCTAGGCGAGGCGAATGGGAGTTCTTGGGTTAGTTCTAATTAACTGAAGAACTTCATCGCAGAATCTTTGCTTAGTTCTAGTTTGATTGATAAATGCAGCCAAGTGATTATCTTTCCTAAAGAGAGGGATCACTTTTAAGAAGAGATTAAGATCACTTGGGGGCTGCACCAATCTGATTCATTATCATCAAGTTTTCAAGTGGGCTACCCTATTGAAGTTTATGCCGTAAAAATAATCGTCTTGCAATGTCAAATGAGGTCCAGGCATCGTTGTCTACATGTAAGATAATATATAATGATTGAAGAACTTCTTAATGGATGATCGGCAATTTTATAAACAACTCTAGGAACGCTTATGGCACAGTGCACCATTTGCTTGGGTGCTGGCTTGATTGAAAATGTCTTATTTGGGTGGCTGAATCCCCTTATGTTTGGCTCATCCTTTCAGTATATCCACCACCACTGTATAGACAGGCACTTTAATTTGACTCAGTAGATGCTTCTGATCTCTGATTTTTAAAATATTTTTTGGGCTTTAATCCGGCTGGAAGCCCAAAAATAAATTTCAGATGAAAAGTCTTGCTGCATCGAACGCATGTACTGCATCGTGCCTAATGATTGCCGTACGGTGCATGCGTGCTCGCATGTTAAAAGTAAAAAAGTCATTTCTGTTCTTCACAAGAGGGTGTACATGCATTATATGTCAATCATCGGGCGCAATGCGCGTGAGCTGTACCGTGGTTCACAAAGAATTTTCCATTTCAGATTGAACTTAGGAGGTGCGAGATATCCATCATCCAGCTCACTTCCAGTCCTACATATGGGGACTTTCTTTGTCTTTTTATTTTATCCTTACCTAAGTTGGAGCCCAGACCTCCAGCAGCCGACCAGGAACCAGGATTCATGTGTACAAAGGTTGAAGCAAGTCTCGACATGCGTAAATACTTGATGTATTTTAACCTTGAATCTTCAACAGCCCAACTTATCATTTACCAACAAGTTGTCCCATCAAATATAGAGAATATTTTACTATGCCTTTTACCATTGCATCAAGCAATGGCATCAAAATATATTTATAAATAACTACCAGTGTAAAATCCTCTATCAAGTATATTTATACAATGTGAGTCATTATTCCTCAACCATAACATTAAGTGAGAAAAGACCCTTTAATGTTTATTCTTTTCTGATCTTCAATTTAATTAACATAATCTGATCCACAATGCTCATGCATCAGGTTGACAAGTTCTGGTACATCTCTATTCCTCAGACCACTAATCCATACACTATAGCTTCTTGTTCAAAATAAAGCTCAATGGCAATGGAGAGAGCATTTTGCAGGCCTACATCTCTGGAACCTCATGAAGTGCAAAAAAGTTCCATCTCTAGTTGAAATCAACAAACCACAAATTTCTTCAATTGAAAGCAACATAAAGTTTCCCTCCAAACTTTTATCTAGCTGATCATCTAGCCTTGCAAACCAAGTCCAAGACATTCCTAATCCAAACATAAAGACCGAAATAAGCTTTACGGCTTATTCTTCTAAAATGGATGTCACCTTTAACATTGACTTGTGTAATATAAATTTGAGAGACAAATCAAGAGCAGTAAGAAATGATATAGAGGACAAAGGGAAAAACTTTTATGGTCAAGAAAGTGGCAGTAACTTACTTTTCTCCATATTCCAGAGGCAATTAATGCTGTACTATTGGGTACTCAAATATCCAATTCAAACATCAAAAGGAGATTAAGGTTCAACTAAGTTTGTTAGCAAATAATTGAACCCATAATGCATATTATATAAGAGCAGATGCTTTTTGAATTTTGAATACAAGGTGGTCAGCCTTCAAGGTCATATGCCCATAAAAATCAATTCAGTTCTTGGCTACAAGAATGCAACATTTAGGAAGACAACCTTAACTATAGTTGTCTCACATACTCTCTAAGATCAAACAACTTAGTGCTTCTCACCGATCGAAGATTTTAACCAGCCTTTCCCCCTTTCCCTTGCAAACAAGAACTTAACCATAGTGATACCGGAATTCTTTCAAATATAAAATATATTTTTTAAAATAATAAGTTCTGGTTGGACAAAGCTGCGTAGCACCTCCAGAGACTTCTTACTCGACAATCTTTTGTTCTTTCTTTCTTTCTTTCTTTTTGCGGTAGATTTTGCAAATGGTACCTGATAGCTTTTGGTCAACTTCAGGCAAAGTTAGGAACTCATTGGACATTTTATTAAGGCATGTAGAATTTCTAGGGTGTTAACAAATCATAAACCCTCCCTCCTTTTTTCAGGCTTGGGACAGAAGAAGCAAGGAACAGCCAATTTAGATGTTATGGACCTAAGCAACAAATATCTAAAAAACATATGGTAAGAAGATTGTCTTTGTTCCATGTCAAAACGTCACGAAGGACGGAAACACATTAGCACTTTTGGATAGAAGTTGTGAGAATGGACTTGGGAAAGCAAGTAATGATTCGGATACTAGCGCTTCATACGAATGAAGGATCGAATAAGTACTGCTAAAGCCAACCAAAAACAGCTTGAATTTGGGCAAGGTTCTATGGCAATGGTTTTTTAGCATGCTAGAACCTTTAACTTAGGAATTGATGGGACTAGTCTAGTCTTTTATAACTTAGGGTTTGGACAAATTAAAGTTTGTTGGAAGGATAAGGCTTTGCAGAAATCAACAGGTGTGTTTTAGATTGCAATAATTATGTGAGATTTCATATTTGATCTTCTTCACCTTTCATGAAACAGGAGGCAAGAAATTATAAAAGAAGATCAGAAGCAAATGAAATCTCAGTATTATGTTTGTAACTCTTACCAAAAAAGAGAAACTATAAATAAATCTCTTATAATTAACAGTCATTTCAGACATTCTCCACCAGTCCTCCCAAAACGAAAAAAACAAAGAAGAAAAACTAATTTAACATGCATTTGTTTTATCAGATATCATCTTTTTCACATTCTGAGCCTTTTTGAAACTCCCAACAAAATCCAATAGAATTCCTGTTTTGGGCAGAATCATCATGTCTTCTTGTTCAAAATGGTAAACTAATGGGCTAAGACATGGCAAATTTATCCACATTGGTTTCACGTGGCTCATGATTATATTCATCTTCTGCAAGTTGAGAACCATCAGATCACACTGGCAAATGCATGTCATTATGAATTGATGTTCCTCAACCAGTTCTTATGTCAGTTAAGTAAAATTTCCTATATCAGCAAATAGTGTATGAGCTCTTTTTACTAGTACAGGCAGGTCAAGGCCTATGACAAGGAGAACCAAACCTTTTTTTTTTTTTTTAACTCATAAGATATACTGGTATAACCTTGGCCATGAGTTGAAGATGAAGTAAGGCAAGTCTAGATAAGGTCTTAGAACCACAGAAAATTCACCGTAAATTCATCACAAATGCTCTTGTTAGATCCTACCATAATATAACTGTACATATTTTTCTAGAAGCTGAAAATTAACCTCCAAGATCTCCAGCTATGGAGTTGTGCCATCTTGAGCATTTCAGTGTTATATCCATGCTTCGTACTGCACATTTGTATCAAAGGCCCAGCTTGCTATGTCCCAATTCACCATCCTTTTGTTGTACCAAACGTCAATTTTCACTCTTTCCTTAGCAATATGAAAATCATCTCTTTCCTTAACAAATAAGAATTTAGCTTCCCACTAACCAAGGCAATATGAACTTCACATAAGAGCATGTAAGATCAATTTAACTTATTTTAAAGATGAGGGATCTCAAATCTTAAAAAGGTCTATTCCTAAGACTTGTGATTTCTGCTAGAAGAACTGGGTTGAAACTTAAGAGCTTTTAATTTCTTTTGCTTTGAGGAAATTCTTGGATAGTTGGGAATTTAGAATATCAAGATGTGTGCATACACACATATACATATAATAGGCTTCATTAGAAAAAATCAATGTTGCCAACAGAATAGCAAAATAAGCAATAAGAATCAAGAAATGATGAAGCTTTGGCAAATAAGGCCCATTATATAAGCATAATGAAAAATATTTTACGTGCATTAATAAATAATGGATATAAATATTTTATATGGAAGCATTATAATCGATATCACAAAGAGAAACAACACCATTAAGCAAAAAATAAAAATACAAATTTAACAAAGGTCATGGAATTTACAAATGCCATTACCACAAGACACAAAGAAACACAAAAAACACAAGTTAACTGAATTAAAAAAAAAAATCTTATTATTTCTTAAGTATATTACAATAATCCAAGGAACAGGAGACCTTTGAAAATGTTATTAGGTATGTCTAATATATCAAAGATAATAACACTAGATGCACATGGTTAAAGACACGAGATTTTTTAATAGAGAGCTGAAATATTACAATTGGAGAGAAACTTTAGCATCTAGTCATTTGAAGGATCTAGTCAATTGAAGAATTGCAATGAAACCACAAAATCAAATACAGGTTGCTGAACTGAGCTAACCATCACCATACTTCTCTGGTTCTCCTTAGAAGCTTTGACTAAGCACATTCTCCTTTATGATGCAAAATTGCATTGGTGGATGAACTCCATATCGTAGTCCACATACTTCGACCAAAGGGGTCGGAACTGGTTCATGGCAATATCTAGCCAAGGTTTCATATTCCCATTGAAATGCACAACAGCAGCATTCTTTATCTCTTCCATACTTATGCTTGGATTATATCCAAGTCCAAGAACATGCCAAGATTTGTCCAAGGGTTTTGTTGTTGAGTAAAATGTGATCAAGCCTGGGGGCAGGGTTCCCAATTTCCACAAGGTTCGGTTCTCATTCTGCAAGAGTTCCAAAGAGCCTTCAGATTACCCACGGATGAAATGCAATATAACAGTAAGGGACCAAAGGAAGAAGAACATCATCAAGAAGATTTTTCATATAAAAAGCCTCCTTAATGTTCTAGAATCATACAGCATTATAGCTCAATCTTAATCAGCACTGGAATACATAAAACAGAGCATGTCTTGATATACATCAGTTAAGAAAACATTTGTGTTTCAGCTGGAAGAGAATCAATGTCTCAGGAAAAGAGAAGTGGCATACGAGATTCATATCATGGTGGACTAACCCAAATATTGGTTTATTTGTTCCTTTCCATTGACATTGGCCCCTTCATGGTCTCATAATAAATCATTAATCAAGGATCATATCTACATTCTGCATGCTCAAAAATTTTTGTGGACAACCCTTTTATGTATGGTACCTGTCATATAGAAAGACAAAGCATGCCCAGATGAACATAATCATATTCTCACAAATGTAAAACCTATTAAATTATTGATTAACTACCAATCTGGAATCACTTATCCTTCTAAACTGATTTATCACTTCACTGCATGTAAGCTGGCAAGAATAACACATCCAGTTATGAAATACAAGGTTTAAAATCAGGCTTATGTTCTAGCTTTTAGTATCTCAAAAGAATTATAAGCAAGATTTATTGATATAAGGCACATAGATAGCCACAATTCAATCCTAAAGTAAGACAAGCTGTCAAAAGGTAGATAATTTAGAAGATACCCCACTTACAAGATTCTGCCAGTAATGGTACTGCTCAGTACACTTCTCCCTCCTCCATGCGTCCAGATCAAAGAAATTCATTCCATATGCCCAACCGCAAGCCTTTGGATTGAACCTCTCCTTGATCAATGGGTGCGAGAAGTTCATATACTGGGCATACCGGTGGAATGACCCAAAGCAAGTCTCGACCGCCCCATTCACCTTCCCATCCATATCAATCTTCCACAGTCCCGTGAGGTCCCTTTGCACGACCACATCGTCGTCCAAGAACAGGATCCGGTGCAGCTTCGGATACATCTCCGGCAAGTAGAATCTGAGATGATTGAGCATGGACAAGTACTTGGGATTCCTGAACTTCATGTTGGTGGTGTCCTTGGTGGCATTCTCGAGCTTGTTCTCAAAGTAGAACTTTTGGAGGTTAGCAGACTCGAGCTGGCGGAGGACGGGCACATAGGAGGAGTTGAGGAAGTTGTAGTCCTCGACGGCCTTGACCTCGATGTGGGCGCCATTGTAGTCCTTGAGGCGGAACATGACCTGCATGGCGCCGAGGTTCATGCGGTCGGTGACGACATGGAATACGTGCTTCCAGGGCTCCTTGGCGTTGCGGACGGCGGAGTTGACGACGACGGAGGCGGCGAGGACGTTGTCGGAGAAGATGGCGTAGTGGTAGAGGTGGGGATCCTCAAGCTCGGGGGGAGGGGAGGGAGGGTCGGTGTAGCGGTCCGGGTGGGCGATGCGCTCCTCCATGAGGCGCATGGCGAGGCAGTGGAGGCTCCTGGGGATGGACTTGGCGGCGATGAGGCTGGAGAAGGCGCCCTGCTTCTTGGCCTTGGAGAGCTGCTCGTTGACGGCAAAGATGGTGTCTTTGAGCTTCTGGATCTTCAGCTGGTTGTCGAACGCGTCCTTCGCATCGGCGATGAGCTGCCGGGCGGCGCGGATGCGGTCCTTGACCTCGCGCTCGAAGCGGCGGACTGCGGCCTCCTCGAGCAGGGAGGCGGGTTCGAGGAGGGGCCGGTGGGCGGCGAGGAGAGCGGAGAAGTTCCGGCTGAGCTCCGCGAAGAGACGCACCTGCTTCGAGTTCTCCAGTTTGAGCTTGCGAGCATACGAAGCGTACGCAGCCGCGAGGGTGGCGTGGTCGCCGGCCTGCTTGCGGATCAGGTTCGCGCGGTCCCGGAGGGGATCAGATCGGACAGCGAGGACCGATCGCCGGAGGAACGGAAGCACGGAGAAGAAAGGAACCGGTGAGATCTCCGTGGCTCCCTCCGCCCCGGCTGCGGCGGCGGAGGATGAGGTGGCGGAAAGGAAGACGAGGACGGCGAAGGCGAAGAAGAGGAAGGCGGCGGCCGGGAGCACGAGGAATCGCCGGATCCGGCGTCCATGGTTTACGTATCGATTGGAGATCGCCATATTTCTTAGGGTTTCGTGGACTTCGAATCAAAATGGGGACGAACAGGGGTTGCAGAGGTTGGCAGCGGAGAGAACGTTGCTCGACCTCGCTCGAGCCTCTCTCTCTAGCTCTCTCGCTCATACTAGCTTATAGTTAAATTAATTAATTAAAGATGAAAGAATAAGAACATAAGATGGTATTAATAAAGGGTTAATTAATGTATAGGGAAATTGGCTGTTGTAGTACATCGCGGATTAGTTTAGGTCCAAGTGAACTGTGACATGAGACCATAACAGGGGGAATATTGGCCGGCTTTCGGTTAGGCTGCCTTTTGTGATCGGAGCGTTTGATTGGGTGGATGGAAATGAGTGAGATGTCGCGCGGAGGAGTTGAACGGTGGGCCGCGAGATCCGGCGATGGAAGACAGTTGTGCTTGGATGCCGACTTTTAGATATTAGCGTGAGACCGTGGACGTTTGTAATTAATATTTTAAGTGGGAGTGTCGGTGGACCGTGGACCGGTGCGGCACCGGTCCGGCCCGAGCGTCGACAAGGACCGGTGGGAGATTGGCCGACTTTTGTTGGGCCTTGGGTCATAGAGTAAAGGCCTCCTACTTGAGATCGTCCATGAAGGGATCCACGTTACAAGGGTAGGAAAAGACTTGCTGCATCATCCTAAAGATTTACTGATGATACTAAAGTACAACATTTAGATTAATTGTGCACTTATGTTACCATATGTGTCAAGGTTCAATGAGTTTTGATGCATACTGCACGTGCAGTGATATAGGTGCATAGTCAATACATGCGTTTGATGCATGCTTATTGCATTGAAGGACATTACTGTAATAAGACTTTTTCTACGAGACTATATCATCTCGAAAAAAAGACTTACTGCATCACCTTTTGGTATAGCAAATGTGTATCAATTATATGGATTAGTTATGTACATGTGTCGATGTATGTGCGATACACGATAAAATTTATTGAGGTATCATATGTGTGTCGATATGTACGATCAATCAATCCATATGTTTGATACTGCTACATCGCCTTCGATGCAGCAAGATTTTTTCATCGACCCGAAATCTGCCGTTGATGTATGTTGAAAGTCAATCGCGCTGCACGGTAAAAAATATAATTCTAATTTTATCCCTTTTATTATCTGATAGAAAACCAGGGTCCTTCATAAATTTCAATTTTATCTCTTCAATTTCTTTTTTTTTTTTTTTTTATATTTTAACCTTGTGTCCCGTAGAGTATCAAAGAAACAAAACAGAAAACATCACGGAAGGCGTCTTCCAGGCTTCAAAGAGAAAGATAACATATAACAAATAGGAGAGAGACCAAGGATGAAACAAAAGCCCCAATCATTCTCTTTACCCTTTAATTTCTTTTAACTTTATTTATTTTATTTATTTTCTTATAACAGTAAAAGATATTAAATATGCACATAAAATTAAACAATATAATAAATAAATTCAAGTAAAGTATAGAATATGAAAATTAATAAAAAAAATTAAAGATAAAATTATAAAATATATGCAAGACTGGATAACAAAATTAAAAATTAAAATAGAAAACAAAATTTGTAACATATGTAAAAAATCAACTTGTCTTTTCTTCTATTATCTGAGAATGCATGGATACATAAACTCTTATGCCATCGCAATTGTCGTTAAATAGATATTGGTGTGAAAAGTTAAAATTTTTTGCACCATCAAGCTGTGGGACTGGGACAGATAAAGGATTAGATTGTGCAAGGATCATGGATAAGATCAAGTTATTATATATATATTTTTGCACTGTTAATCAATAGGATTGGGATTAGATGGATGATTAGACTGATGTGTATGAGTCATGGATAAGACCAAGAGCGGATAATTTTAACACTTGTAGCAAATACACTACATGTAGTTTTATATTAATGAACCCCCACACCCGGAAGGCAAGAATGGTTGGCGAGATGCCATTATCGGAATCGAATTGCGGGTGCTTTGTAGAAGAGTGCTCTGTGTTGGGCACTGTGCAGCTGATCTAACAGGCAATGGCTATCCTTTTACCGTATGAAAAGGACCATCCAAAAGGTTCTTTCTCGGCTTCGTTAAGGGAGCCCTATGTCCTTCTACCAGCTATTTATATTACATGCTTTTTCTCGGGCTTCAAGAGGTGTGGTTCAGCAATCACATCTAAAGTCCTATCAAATCATCTCAGAGTTTAGTCTCTTTTTTATCTTCTTTTTACAGATGATTATCCTTTCATCAATCGGGCCTCACTCCAGAATGTCAGATGCTTTGATTAGACTGTAAAATCTTATTGCCGAGAGTCTGATCAGCTTGTTAACTTGCATAAACATTTTGTCATCTCCAGTTCCAAAATGAAATCCAGAAGAAAGCTAAAAATTCTAACCAGTCTAGAAATCTCAGAGTAGCAGGGGATCTGACCTACTTTGGCACCCGATGACTAGTGGACGCTTGTGGAAGCTGGAGGTTAGACCCATAGTGCAGCGAGTTTGCGATCAATTAGAGGGATGACAGGCTACTATCCTCTCTATGATGGGCAAAATCACTCTTATCAGGTCCGTACGTTTAACTCCATTCCTATCTACCTTCTGGCTAACACTATAGTTCCTAGATCTTGCCCGAGGAAGCTGAAACAAATATTCTGCAACTTTCTGTGGAGGCCCAAACAGGATGGCCATGGTGACCACCTATTGGACTGGAACACCATCTATCGCCCTACCAGAGATGGAGGACTCGGGATCCAGTCTCTCTTAGCAAGGAGGGAAGCACTCATAGCTAGACACGCTATGAGATATCTTCTCCAGCTTAGTTGCATGTGGAGCAGAGTGATGAGGGCCCACTATGGTACTTAAAGTTAGGAAGCCCAGATTCAGCCGATCAGGGGTTGCTCCTTCATTTGGAAGGAGACTTGCACCCGCGCTCCTATTGCAATGGCCTATGTCAAATGCTTATTGGAAACGGAACCATAATTGATGTTAGTCAGAATGCATGGATCTCCTCGATCTCTCTGTCTAAGTGGTCGACTTTTGTGAGTGTGGATGTTGCTGATAACCTTCGGGTCTGTGATATGCTAATGGATGATGGCAAGACCTGGAGAATCCAAGAACTCTCTACATTGTTTGGGCTCTAGCTTGTCTCTCGAATCCCCGCTATCTCGATTCCGCTTCATCGAGGGTGTGACCTAAGGGCATGGGGCTCTTCTTGCTATCCCAAGGCCTCATCGAGTTTCCTCTATGATCTGTGTAGGGGACCGTCTGTTATCAAACTTACGACAGCGTGGATCTGGAGACTCCCTATCCATCCGAAAGTATAGCTTTTTCTTTGAAAGACAGCCTGGGACCACCTCCCTACGAGGGTTCTCCTTAGCCGGAGAGGCATGGACCTTGCGGAGTCTTGCTTGGTATGTGGGGCTCAGAATGAGATAACTGAGCATGCTATCCTGAGTTGCCTCAGGGCGAGGCAGATTTGGAGGCTTGCGGGGAGATGACCTTGGGATGTTGATGAGGGTGCTTGTCTGTGCTCCTTCCTTCAGTTCTTCCACTAGAGCTCAACACAAGAGGCATACTATGCTACCTACATTGCCTATCAGGTTTGGCTGGCTAGGAATGCGATGACCTTTGAGGCAGAGGTCATTTCGATCCACTGAATTCTTCTGAGAGCCAGATGCTTGGCATCGAAGTACCTACGATTTGATGCTACCATTCCCTTGGCTACCCCAAACTCCTGGGTCTCCTATGCTGCTTCAGCAGTGGCCCATAGAACGATTTCTATCTTTTGGAAGCCCCCTTTGGGGTTTGTTAAGGTAAACTTTGATGGCAGCGTCCACGGTACTGATGGTGGTACAGAGTACGTCATTCAGATCGACGAAGGGAGACTTGTGGCGGCCGAAGAGGCTTTTCTGCATGACTCTTTTATTCCGGAAGCAGGGCTTAGAGCAGCATGGGCTGGCATTATCAGAGTGACCCGACAGCTGCAGGCTAAAAGGCTCCTCATCGAGGAAGACTCTTCTACGGTCATTGGATGGATTCAGGACAGATGGATCACGGTGATGCCCACCTACTTCTTCATGACATCTGGCAGCTTTTGCAGGGCCCAGCGGTGACCATAGCCCGTCATGTTTATTGGAAGGCAAACTGTGCGGCCGACTGGGTTGCCTCCTATGTAGCTTAGCACTCCATTGATTGGATTTAGACTCAGAATGATAGGATTCCACCTTCCCTTTAGAGGCATCTTTCCCTTGATCTCTTGGGTTGCCCTCTTACCGGAGTTGTGTGACCATCCGC
The DNA here is from genome assembly GCA_900491605.1 of Calamus simplicifolius. NCBI lineage: Eukaryota > Viridiplantae > Streptophyta > Magnoliopsida > Arecales > Arecaceae > Calamus > Calamus simplicifolius. The sequence goes on from UESW01001653.1 coordinate 247,516, forward strand.
TTATACTAAAAAAAAAAAAGTTTTACTTTAAATTTTAATTTTACCCTTCAGCTTTTTGTCTTCTTCAAAATACGTGTACGATAGCAGCCACCCAAAAGATTATGTTTAGTATGTAATTATAATTTTGCAAGTATTTTTAATAATTTTTGGAAGTAAATTTTGAAAGGCAGTGGCAATATCCCCTTCTCTCATTTCGGCCTCTTCAAGCTTTGGCATCGATGTCCGATTTCTCTTTCTTGATATTAGCTAGTAACAGTGGCAATAGTTTGGGTCAAATAAGGTTTAGGCTAAGTCAAGCAAAATAACAACATACAAAATCTTGACCCGCCAAACGTAACCTAATATTAGTTTGATATCTCATAATTTAGAGATGGGCATAAATCAAATCGGATTGGATTTAATCCAGACCAAGAGCAAAAAGAATAATATGAGGCATTAGGTCGGGCTAAGCTAGCTGGGTCTCACCTTGGGCCAAGATAGCTTGTTCGATTCTGACCCAGCAACAATATCCAATGTCTCGAGCTTGTATATTTATTAAAAAGCAAAATGTGGTGGGATGGTTAATGCACCGGCACCTTACCCTCAAGTCACTTATTCATCCTTTTAAACTTTTAAATTTTATATTAAAGCATTAAAATATTTATTTATATAAAAATATATATCATATCTTTTTAAAATATAATATATAATATAAAATATTATATAGAAATATATATCATATCTTTTTAAAATATTTATTTTACGACCACCCATATCAAAACTCATACCTATGCTGATCTATCAAATCTAATACTTAATTATTGATTATTAATTCCTAAAATGATTTAAATAATTAGAGTCAAGAAAAAGATCAATTAATCAAAATTCTTATCTAAGATCATCACTCAACTAAATTTAAACTATCTCAACCGAAATATATTCTCATGTCCCAAGTTGGATCAGAAGTTTGAACCATATTGGGCTATTTAAAGTTTGATGAAAATGTGATCCTTATCCAATCCTAACTGCCAAATTGGTGCTGATTAAATTTTGATGAATCATGCGTACCGATCAGATCACACTTACATCATGTAGAAGCTCTTTTGCCCTTGCTGTTTTTAAGATAACCTTCATCTTGAAAATTCTATTTGGCCCGCACAAAATGCTCAGTAGCCCCCCATTTTTTTATACTGAATAGCCCCCTCAAATTACTCATTAGCCCCTCCTAAATTTAGAAAATACCTAAACTACCCCTTCCCCCTTCACCCCCGGTCCCCATGAAATTTCTCAACGTCCTCCCTTCCGACAGCGCCCCCTCTCTCGCTCACGGTAGCCCCTCCTTCTCCCATGCCTTCCGACAACGTTCCGCCTCCCTCCCAGGCCTTCACCCTTTTTCCTCCTCACTCCCTCGCTCCACATTTGGCCAATCTCTGTTCGCCCTGGTTGGCCGAACAGAGACTCTCTATTCGGCTAGCTGGCCGAACAGAAAAATATCTAAACAGAAATCTTATGTTCGATCCTATGTGGGGATCTGTTCGGCCAGTTGGGTCGAAGAAAAATATCTAAACAGAAATATTATGTTCGATCCTGTGTGGCCGAACATATTCCTTCTGTTCGGCCACACAGGGCTGAACAACTCACGAATGGGGAACAAAAAAAAATTTCGATTATGCAAACATAAACCTACCTTTGCGACCGTATAACCTTCCAAAAGTGCTAGTTGCTTATCCATTGCTCGATTATGGATTAAAATCTCTTCAACCAAGCTTTAAATTATCGGATTCGAGGCTGTTTTGATCCGAAGTGAGGGAGGAAAGGGGAGGGGCAGGGGAGGGGGGAGGAGGGGCCTGTTTTGAACGGAGGGGGGCTACTGAGCAAGCAGGGATATTTTGATCCAAATTTTGAGGGGTAAATATGTCCTTTTTTTTTAAATGGTGGGAGGGGCTACTAAGGAAAAATAGCGGGCCAAATAGAATTTCCCCTCCTCCTTGGATGCTAGATCTTCCGGTAGCTCCTTACCTACCACCACCTTTGCTTCAATTGTAGATAACAAACGTTGATCAGAATATTAAGATTAGAGGAAAATTAATCAAACCAAAAGTAGGGCACCTCTAAGTAAAAAGCCAATTTGTTTAATTTTAAGTAAAAGATTCTTCTTAGTTCAATGTATTATGCTTGATGCATTCCTTCTTTATCGTTTTCATCTCCCTTAATTTGAATACTACATTTATTATAACATTGGACGGAGAAGGAATGCCATCCTCCCACTCCTTAAAAATGGAGTCAAAAGAAGGCCATTGTAGACACACATTCTCAAAGCGAAAAAAATCTTATAATTTAATTATACTTGGAAAGTATCCAAAACAACTTGGACATGGTTGAAAGCTAATCTAGCAGGACAGTAGCTCTAAGAGGGGAAACATCTCCTTCCCATCAAAAAAAAAAAAAAAAAAAAAGATTGTAACAGACCATGCAAAACTTAGTACTTCTCTTCCACAAGACCAAGGGAGGCATCTACCACTCAAGTGGAATCACCAACCAAGCAAAATCTCTTGTAAACCTGCTAAACAACTTCGCATCAAACACTACTAAAAGTAGAGAGGAAGTTGCCTATATCTTCATAGTCTTCTTCATTGTCTGTCCCTCAAGGCGTCAAGATTCTTCTTTATGCATAGTTGCATACTTCTTAGATATTTGAAGCTTAGTATTGTCCCAATTACCAAATTTCCCCTAGCAAAAGCTTTTGCCCTATATTTTGAGGGACAAATGTGTGGCTTGTTGATCAACTTTCCATGTTGTTTCAAGGAAAGAAGAGAGTAATTTTAACAGTAAAAAAATTTTGGCATGAATGAAGGGAATTTTTTTCCACGTCCTAGAAAAGTAACTAATATTTTTTTTGCCATCATGAAGAGAGGTTACTAATAATTCTACGACATATTCCCTTGACATAATTCATAGAGGGTTATAAAACATTCAAAAGTTTAATGCAATCATTGCCCATGGAGAATATGAAGTATTTTATCATAAATATTTAATTTTGTAATAAATAGTTTATATTATAATAATAAATTTGCAATAATATAATAAGTAAAAATAAGTTAACAAACATGATATTATAGTAAAAATTATATATAAAAAATTCACTATGATTAAGAATATATTAAATTATTACCTATTTTTTAAGAAAAATTTAATTATAAAAGTACACGAGAAAGATAATTTTTCACTCTCTTGCTTATTTTTCCAAACACAAAATATGAAATTTTATTTTTAACATTTTAGAAAATTTTTCTAAGAAGCTATACTTTTTAAGAGTAATATGATTCTGAATGAAGCAATACAAAAATAAGCATGCCAATATTCTAAACAGGAGGTAGCTTCATCCAGGACTTCTATGGTAGAATTATCTACCTTACTCCCTCCTCTTGTGAGGGCTTATGCTTAAGTATATCACTTCTCTTCTTAGTCATCACATTCACTTTCTCTACCTTCTTCTTCTCTTAAGTTGTCTCAGAATCTTCTTTGATACAAAAATATCTTCTTCATCATTCACAAGTTAATCCATCCTGTAATGTTCAGATACTATGATGCTACTTATTATCTCTCCTACCATTCTCTCATAACCTCTCTCTCCCATAACTTAAGCAATGATTTCCCACAATCCTGTATACTAACTCCTTCATTGCTATCTTAACAATTCTTCCTCTCTCATTAGATCACCCCCTATAGGCACCCCCACTCTCCTCAATAGCCCTATTATTGCATGAATCTAGCACCTAAGTTAACCATATGACATGATCGCATATTTCTTAAGACTAACCCAAGGAGTATATAAGGCCTTCAATTCGTAACCAATATAAAATATTAGTAGATATAGTAAATAAAATATTTCATTAATAGTTTTATATATCTAAATAACAAAATTCAAATACATATAGTATCTAGTATGAAATGCTAACCATTTTAGTAGATCTACCATGTATTGTCATTTAACAATCATCACATATGACACGTATTTTTAATTTTAAAATTTCATTTCCATAATGAGTTCAAGTATATGAATTATCTTATTATTAGCATAGTTCATATCTTCTAAAATAATTTTCAGCATTAGGATTGTCATGATCATTCTTTGGTCCATGATTAGCAACACATAATATTATGTTTCTACTCATGGTGAGGCTATCCTAAGTGTTACCCTTTAGCTTGTGACTAAAAACCATATTATTACACTCTTACCTATAGTAAGGTTAAATCAAGTACCATTTTTTGACTCATGCAAGTAACCATAATACTACATTCTTACTTGAAGCAAGACCATCCACTCTAGTTTGTAGCTAGCAAATTATAGTACTACATTCTTGCCTATGATGAAGCCATAAAATATTGTGACTAATCCTATGCCTCAATTTTAAATCTTTTAATTATTCCATTTTCTTTATAGTTTATTTATTCATGGCATGCCTATAATAATTTAATATAAAAAAGGAAATAATATCATAATTTATTTTTTATCATGCACGTTAGATGATTAGAATATGATAAAAAAAATCCATATATATAATTTTGCACAAAATTTTATATTTTTTCTTAATCAATAGCACATAATTAATGTTTATGTAAATATTCAGTCATGCAAGTGATTATGTTTAAAGATTCATGTTAGTTATTTATCTTAACAAGCAACATATGATACATGCCTATATAAAATATTCAAATCATATAGATATCACACATATGGATTCTTACCTCTACCGATAGCACAATAATCAAAAGTGTCAACTTGATTTGCAAGCCCATCTAATGTACTTGATAATCTAAAATTAAATTTTAGCATAATAACACCCTAAAATCAATCTTTTCACCAATTTAAATATCTAATCAATAATTTTAAATTTTCTAATTTTTTAGAAAATTGATTTTCTAATCCTAACCCTAGGTTTTTTCTATAACTCAAACATAATAATTAATTTTAAGAAAAAAAGGGCTAAAACTTTACCTTAATTAATGGATTGAGAAGAGACCTTTGATAATATATTGTATGTTCGAATTGCTAATCTTAATTAGGGAGATAAAGGATCAAGGATATGGATCATGGATCCAAGATAAAGATTTTGATTCTGGGGATCATGTTGGACAGTGAATTGAAGTGAAGGTGGAGAATGACCTTCATTATATTAGAAAGATATGAAAAAAAAAGTGTTAGAAAGGGAAAGAGAGTTAGAGGGGGATAAAGGGAAAGAGAGTCAGAAAGGGATAAAGGGAAAGAGTGAGAGAGAGAAGAGAGAGAGAGAGAGAGAGGGAGAGGAAGGAGATAGAGGGTGAGAGAGAGTAAAATAAAGTGTAAGAGATAGATGATGGTCTATGTCATTCTTTATCATGCTACGAAGAAGGAGAGAGATGAGGGAGTGAGGGAATGAGACATGTGAGAGAGGATGAAAGAGAAAGAGGGTGGAATGGTAAGGCAGAGAGCAGTGAATATAAGGTGGCTATGTGGTCCCTCCCTTATGTTTAAGTAGAAAAAAAAAAGAGGGGGGGGGGGGGGAATTGGGTGGGGTAGAACCATCGGTCCTTAGCGAGGAATAAGGGATAGCCTTGCACCCCTATTTTTGAGTGAGAGAGAGAAGGGGGAGGGGGAGGAGCAAGGGAGAAAAAAGAGAAAGGGGAAGAGGGGATCACTAGCTAAGCTAAGAGGAAGAGAAAGGGAGAGAGGTGCGATGAGATTCTAAGATTCAATAGAAGGAGAGTGAGATTTATGGTAGTTGCCTTGATGGGTTAGGGAGAAGCTATTTGCCTTCTTTTTGGTTACATCAATGCTAGGCATTGATCAGCTAACCACCTTATGGATTAAGGTTATTGGTGACTTAAGATAGCAATATGCCACAATAACTAGCATCCCCTTATTTACACCATAGCTCTAGACAAGGGTGACCAAAGGAAGGCATGATGATCCCTCATTTTGCTAGTCTATTTGATCTAGGTGCTCGAAGCAATGCTATGTTAGGTTGGGCCTTCAAAGTCCCTTCAATAACCTACTCCACATGATTTTTCTCTACTCATAGACTTCTTAAAACCTCCTCATTGCTCGAGCTATCATAAACCCCTACTACATAAAAGATATAACATGCAGCTATTCTTAGGCTCCGTTCTTTAATGAAAAATTTTATAGAAAATAGGTTATGTTTTCATCGACCAACTTACCCATATTCTTTAGCTTCGGTTAAAAAAAATCAAATGGATAAATATATTTTTAAGTTATTATTTACTTATCAAATTGAAGAAAAGGCTTATCAATTTTGTAGCTTTTTTAAGTTCAGAGATTAAAGTAACATACCCTCTAAGTTTAGCGGTTAATAATGTAATTTAACCAAACGCATAATGGAGGTCCATATTTGGAGTAGCACTCAGAGAAGCAGGCATAGATTAAGATAACGTAAGAAAAAGAGATCACCACGAGCTGAGCTGAGTTTAGGATTAGTTATTTGCCTTTGTGAGGAGATAAAAGATACTTGTAGCTAAGTGCCAACTCGTTGTAACAGCTAGACTCTGAGCAGGCTCTTTACATTGGGTGATGCTTCCAAAGGAGAAGACAGGGAAGAACTTTCAGTATGACAAAGATAAAGTAACAGAAAAAGAAGGGACTCTTTATGGGCTTCTTTTGGGTTATCAGCATAATTGCGAAATACTTGAGTTTGTCTATATTTCTTGGTGATCAATATATGTGGACTAAAATTCACCTTTTTAGCATCTCAGTTCTTATCATCTGTGACAGATCCACAACGAGAACAAACAAGCCAAATGAGCTGCTTGAAATTCGTTTAAAGCAATAATTTCTGATTGGTTATATTGTCTGTCTTAATATATATGGTCCAATCAATTCAGGAAAAAGATGATGTCTCTCAGCATGTCAGTATTAAATCAATATGCAGGCTAATTTCTTGTATTTTATTTTCCCATGATCAAGACCCCTGCATCGATTCAAGCATGAAAAATGGATCCTCACAAGGTAAAGATCCTGACGATGACGATAACTGAAGTTGCCATTTACGAGGTGACCACCTTATGATTTCATGATCTGAATTGGTAACCTTAGTGCAACCTTTAGTCACAGGGGATATGGAAATATATAATGGTAAAAAACCATAGATTTTTACAACTCCATTAGAGTCACAATTGATGTTTGTCCGACACATTTGTACAAACAATGATCCGAGAGAAGCCAGTGGAATGAAAGAGAGAAGAATTAGTCTAGTAGCAGGAAACACAATTTTCTTGAAAACAAGTTACAAAATTCTATGTACTATAGACATGGCTCCTCATAATAGGTGCTTCTTGGACATGGAGATCATATATCAAGCTTATTGTTTGCCTGATACCGACTTCCTTAAGCTTCTTATCTCTAGGTAGCTCCACTTGATTCCTTTCTGCTTCTACGCCTGCTGACACGCTGAAACATCGCCATTCCCTTCAAGACCTTGGATATCTTCACCAAATTAGGCCTCCCCACTCCCAAATTCATCTTGCCTGCTGATAGCCTTAATGCTTGCAGGCAACACAGCTGCCCAACCGCTTCCTCTTCCTCTTCCTCGTCTTCCTCTTCCTTCTTCTTTGCTTTCTTTCCTTTCTCTCCAATATTGTTCTTCAACTTATCATCCTTGGTAGAACTTGCCTCATAAGCCTCCCAAAGCAAATCCATCTCTTCAGCACCGTCGACGACTGTTCGCTCCTCGCAAAGCTTATATGTCATTCGCTCCTCATAAAGCTTGCAAGCTAATGTCCTCTTCCATTCTTTCTCCTTTCTCATAGAATTCTCTCTTGGAAGGCAGTCAGAGCCTCTGGATATACTCTGTTTTCTTCTTCTTGAAGGAGATTTCATAAGTTCTCCTCCTACATTGTCAGCGGCCGGCTCGGGTGTGCTGATTGAGTTGTTGAGCTTAAAAGCTTCGGACAAATCCTCTGCAACATTGCCGCTTAATTGCACCTTGTCAGCTGCCCCTTGGTCTCCAATTTCAGGGTGGGGAGCCAAAAGCTCGCTCTCTTTGGAATCCTGGAAAGCATCTACAAATGGGCTCTCTTTCGATTCACCATTCAAACTTTCATCACCAATTCCATGGTCGGAAGGCAAAGGCTCACTCTTTTGAGAATTCTCTAGAGCAAGCTTCACTGGGCTCTCTTCTACTACACAACATACACTGGAATGATTGTAGAACTCACCCATGGTTGGAAACTCCAAATCAAACAAGCCATCACCAAGCAATGCCGGCACGACAGGGTCTCGGAAGTACGGCCTAGCATCGTCGATCGGCGCGAGAACCATCGACGCCAGTTGCTCTAGTAGCCCAGCTGAGGAATCCCCTTCAAGCTTTGACTTGAAAATGTTGATGACAATGGAGAGAGTATTTCGGAATAATTCAGGTGGTAGGCAGTGGGGATCATCAAGGTGGGGGGAGATGGTGAGGAGGACAAGGAGGAGGAGGGAGGTGGAGAGGATGAGTGGAGAGAGGAACGAGAGAAGCTGGAAAAGGTAAGGGGAGAAGAAGAGGAAGTAGGCAAAGTGGAGAGGGTGAGAGGCTAACAAGGAGCTAAAGGATAGCAAGTCATCCAAGAGGAGGCCCAGGAGGAGATGGGTGTCAGAGTTGCACAGCTGGGTCATGTCTTCTTCCCCTCAGCTTTCTCTGTTGTGGGGGTTGGGAAGGGAGAAAGAGAAGGTGAGAGGTAGAAGAAGAGAAGTTATAAGGGTAATAGCTGTGTGGCTTTTTCCTCCTGGCAGTGAAGAGGGAAGATAATTAAGCGTGGATTGGGGTGGCAAAGGTGGCGTGAATAAAGGTGGGATGGGAAAGTCTACCGAAAGCTAACCTTTGAGAAGGATAATTTTTCCAAGCATGGACGCATCTTTCCTTTCTTGTCTTCTGGTCAAAATGGCAAAGTAGGATTTTGTGGATATGGTTAATACTTAATAGTGACCCAGTGACCATTCTAGAAGACACAGAAGAATTAAAGGAAGCCAGCTATAATGATCTCAGACCTCTGGTCTGTTGTCTTTGCTGTGGCAAGACTCCACAAGAAGAAGACATGGAAGCCTTTGTTTTTTTAGAGGGATGAAAAGAACAAAGGAAAAGGAGGAGATGGAAAGGAAAAGGAGAGGTGAGATGGAAGAGGAAAGGGGCGTGGAGGAAGGGCATGGAAGAGTTGTGATCGCATGCACATGGAAATCATTGATGATGCCCTCTCTCTCTCTCTCTTCTCCCTTTTATCTCTGCTCGAGTAGGAGTGCCTTTTGAGCCCATGCAGACAACCCTCTGTCTTCTAGTCCTTGGTCGTTGCTTTCGCTCTTCCAAGTGGCCCCTCATGTCCCCTTCTTTTGGTAGATTTGGATGCCTGGGATTCTCTCCCCACCGCTGCAACCACCACCAATTCCTCCAACCTTTCCCTTCTATTTCGTTCTGTCTTCACATGCTGACCTACTGAATATGCTTTGGCCGTGTAGACCATAAACTGGTTTAATTTGTTATCTCACCTCTAATTGTGTCTTAGATCATACAAATGGATCTTGCTTAACGTTATTGAGCACCTCAAATTCCAGCTCATCATGTCTAGCTTTGCAAGCATTTCCTTCAGTGTTTGTGTAAAGACTGCCTGCCCTTGTGATTAATAATGGCAGACTGCAGGAAGGCAACCCATTGCCATAGGATGCAAGTAGGAAACCATTCTTTGTACTCTTCTTACGTAACTTCTCCAGTTTTACTTTGACAAGAGGTTATTAAAATCTCATGAGAAGAGAGTGTACCTTAAAAATCTGCCTCTATTATTAGGTTAAACTGAGATGAAAAATTTGTGGTTCATTAACTGCAACTTTTCAAGATTGTGAGCTATATACCTCTTAAGAAGTCAGCAGCTTGATTGCTTATTCCAAGTATGCATTGACAAATAATATTTCCTGAAGTTGAAAGAATATCTTTATACCGAGAAACTATGAATGAATAGCTTAATTTATGCCGCACCAAAAGATAGTAATTCTTTAATCGGAACTAAAGTTACTTGGTATATAAATTGATTCAGCAAATAATATCTCACCAGACTAATCTCTAAACCAGCAATGCATCTGTTCTTAAGTTAATTTTCAAGAATCTTGATCCGAGATGGTTATGAAAAAATCAAAGGAGCGTGATGATTAGCCGCTGAAAACTCCGGACGATAACTCCAGAGATGACATCTTCTTATAGACTCCACCCAGTTAACAGTTCAAGAGGCTCAGTTTTCACTCTTGGGATGCACCCTTTATAGATAGAAGGGCCAAGAGAAAAAACAAGAACTTTGTTGATTGACCTGACCAGATGCAGTACCAATGATGCACGCCGCTAAGACAAAATGTAGCTTTTTGGCTATCCCTGAATAAATGTACAGGATAGCATTTATCTGGAGGATAGCTGAGGGGATAAGTACCTTTTTAAAATTACCATTCTTCCATCAAGGGATAACTTTAGTTATTCCTGGGTTCCATAGGAATAAGTTCAGGGGATAACCCATGTTTAACCATGTGTTATCCCCTATGATTAAACTTTTTTAGCACTATCTCCTGTAGCTATAGCATTTAAGAATAAGGAGGGATATATCGGGAATATCCCCTTTATCCACCATATCAAACATACCCTAATCCTCAGGACCATTGGATCCCGCTTGAAGCCCACATGATGTGTGTGCACTGTACTACTCCCTAAAGAACGCAGCTGCCACTGCCAGCAAAGGCCACCTCAAAAGGCACCTTCTGTACAGGCTCGTGAACAAACATGATCATAAAAAACTTCAGCACCCAAAGGATTTCTCAGCATGGAATTACCTCTCATAAATTGCATCATAAATGGCATTGGTGGCTCGCTGTAGAAAAGAAGCGACCGACAACTGCGCAGGAAATTAAGGGAACTAGCTAGAGAAGTGATTGAGTAGCAACTGTTAAGCTGATGGGACTTTGGATTCCATGCAGCACGTGAAAGGATCCACGGTAGGAGCCCTTTCATGTGCTTTCACTGTGACTCCCAGATTGGATGCGAGCTTGCCAACAACCAACCCATCAGAAAATACAGACCCTTTTGCAAACCAACCAGGGGTGGTGGGAATCAGAATTATAGTCCAGAAAGGTCCACATGCCCTGCTACCAAACAAAAGCAACAAGCAGAGACAGAGCTCCACCAATTTAGTCTGAGACATGTCAATGATTTGACAGTAATCTTTGGATCAAAGCATGGAAATCAATACCAGCTGCTTAAAAAACTGCTTAACCAAGCAAAGAAAAGGTGTACCAGATGTTAAACATTCAATGCACCATCATAATTGCAAGTATAAACCCCATGTCATGTCAGACATCAAAGATGCACTAAAGTTTAAGCTAGAAGGAGATGGTTACAACCTGTCACAACACCAACCAATAATATAGAACAATTACAAAATCACACTTCAGCAGAGAGAAATATAAACATTGTCATTGGTCAATCAGGCACTATTGTTCCCATCATGTTCATTCTGTCATCCAAGGCTTGTTCTCAGAAGCCTTCGAAGGCTTCTGCTCCTCTGGCTTTTGTTCTTTGGGTCTCCTGTTTCCAGCAAAAATGACAAACACTATGAGAAAAGAAAAATAATTATGATGTTCAAAATTTAGTACAATCAGTATTTCTCCAAAAATTGGCAATATATTAAATAAGACAGCTAGACAATATCCAACATCTCTAGCTCCCAGTCAAAGATGTGTACACATGATTGAGAGAGCTGGCTCATTCAAGCAAGTCTACCAAATTTATTGCTATGACTATATGAAGAGTAGCTCTGGCTGTCCCTTTTTACTAAAAGGGAATATCAAAAACATAAAATAAATGAATTTTCTGAAAAACACTTGATCGGTAGATTTTTATAAAACCTATTTTGAAAAGGTGACTGGCCATGAAACCTCAAATATGAATATTATATTACGAAAACAGCACCCTGCCCCTGCCCGCAAAAAAAAAAAAAAAAAAAAAAAAATGGTGACAAATGAAAGTTTAGGCAAGTAACAAAGTAATACCATGAATATGGCAAGATTACATCATGCCAATAAGTCTCTTTTAAGGCTCAATTGCATACTGATTTGTCTTAATTAAAGAAAAAATGTTGTTTTGTTCATTCAAAAAGAGAAAAGAAAAGAAGTTATATTCAAAAATACTGTCTCCCATTTTTTGGTTATAAAAAGTTTGATTTGGGAAGGATTATAATTCTTTTAAATACTAAGTTGACAGGAATTCTATTGAGATCTTCATACGTTTTTTCTAACAAATGACCAAAAAGAATGTATAACTATCTTGCACATATACGAGAGAACTACATTTAAAGCCACTTATTAAAGATTCTCAAATGTCATAAAAATATTTAAGCTTTATTTATCTAGAGAAGTACTTACCACGAACATTTTTGACAACATGAAGATTCGATGCGTTGGAACCACAAGAAGCATAAGGTGGGCCCATTCCTACTGAACAAGTGCAGTCTTGTGTGTTCTGGAAGTGGGTATCTTAGATATTTTCTATTATTATTGGTATTCTACATGCATTTGTTCTCAGTAAGTATTATATTTTTCAAACTTCTCTATTCCTATAGTCCATTTACTCTCATTTTATCTAAGAATGAGAAAGCTAAACATCTAAAATGCAGAACTTTCATTCAAACTAGACCAAGCATCTGAAATGCAACCTATTAACTTGGTTCAACCATTTTCACAGGCGACCCCAAGTAAGCATCCTGTAAATTGCTCGTCACTCGATGGCAATTTTACCACATCCTTGGTGAAAATTCCTATTTCAAGCAAATCAGAGCAAAAAATCAAACATAAATTTAGTTTCTTGTACAAAGATAATATTGTTGCAGCAAGGAAGGAGTAAACTTAAAGGATTGATTTGCCTCCACTGTCTTCTGACAAAGGGTACCATCATCGACTTGTGCATCTTTCATCTGGAAGATTGTTTCCAAACTATCACATGGTAAATCCTCATCAACCAAATATTTTAACCCAGATCAAGTCTGAAAAAAGCTCACAGATTTTCAAATACATGTCAGCCCCACATGACAGCAATATAATTGCACCTGGAAAGGTAAATAAAATCAGTTTCTACATGTCACCCAAGATGTCAAGGAGAATGAGTTCAAATGAAGGTGCAAGGGTTTCAAGATTGGAGCTAATAAAGCTATGTACTAGTATCACAATTCTGTCCTGTAACTGAGCAGAGAAGACAAAGTTTAGAGGCATTGGACTAAACTCCAATGCTTAACATCTGGTTACAGGTTTGACCAATGCTACAAACAATCCTTCAAGGGCAAATGCATAGACCAAAACATTCATCGTTTCACTGAGGTAAGGTTAATCCTCAATGGTTCCATTGATGAGATAAAAATTGATGAAAAATCATGCAAAACACAGCAAGGTGATGGATGTGTAGGTTGTACTAGGGTGGGTTGGTAAGAATTATATATTAGAGACAAATCATAGATAGATAGTACACAGTAACATATTGTCGTAAGTTGGTCTACAGTTGTGCACATGCATAACACATCATGCAAAGATATGAGCAAATAGATAAATGCCCCCCTGCACCCCACCACTGCACCACCTATACCACCCCCCTTCCTGAACCCACCCAATAAACCTCAAAACAATTTTGACAAGATTCACCTGGAAAGGTGAACTGAGGCACGCCTCAAATAAGCCAATTCAAACAAAGGCTCCAGCTTAAATTGGATATCAAGAAAGGCAGTGCAGGCAAAACAAGAGAATGAAAATAGCAGAATAGCAAGAAACATAAAAATGGCAGAAAGAGAAGAACCTCTTTTCATCTCAGCATCTTAACTAAGTTGCCTAAAATATCCCCATTCTTACTTCTTACAATGTCGCTAGGCATTCTGAACAACACAAATAAGCAAAAACCTGTCAATGTGCCAGATATTAGAATATAAGTTGCAAACAAGAAAAGGAATGAATATAATGTGCCCTTTTCAAGCATGCTAAAAAACAGAGTTAATAATTTTTAATAATATGATCAAGATGACACCTTCCCTCAAAAAAGAAAAAAAAAGAAAGAGATCAAGATAACACATTTTTCTGATAGTTATAAATATTAATAGCACTAGAAATATATATAGGACAAGTCTTCATATACTGATAAGGTCATTCCATTGTTACCTAGGTGTCATAGGTTTGAAACATAGAGATAGCCTCTCTGTATTTGAAAGTAGGGCTACATACATCAACCCTCTCTAAATCCTGCAAATAGCAGGAGCCTTGTGCATTGAGATGGCCTTTTCACTGACAATATATACTCAATACACATAAACTCCCAAATCCTATTTCTTGCTCTTACCAAAATGAATTCCCTAGCAATTGTTGTAATTATATCTACATCCATGAGTACTACTTCCTTATGACAAGGGCTTTGGACTATTGAATTTTTCCACTTTGATGTAATTTTAGGATATGTATACCTCAAGAAGGCAAATAAAAGGATAACACTTTGGTAATACCATAATATCAAGGCCTCTTACCCATAAAAATATTTCCACTCCCATTTTGTTAAACATTTAAATTTATTTTATTCCCTAGACCCTCTATGAGTGCACCAAAACAATGTGTATCAAAATGGGCACGTGTATAAAAAAAAGGCACAAGAGTGTGTAAAACAAGGCACGTGAGTACATAATGCATAATAGGGTCTAACTTGAACTATGAGTAGGCTGTAATTGCAAAGTGGAAGTGAAGCTAATGCCAAAGATTTAATTTCCCAAAAAGATAATATTTGAGAAGTTCAAACTGTGTAATACCTATTACTTTGTGTGTTTATTCTTTAAGAAGTAAAAGAGACAAGGAGAGGGAGAGAGATTGATGCAGGCAGACTTAAGTCTAACACCAAATCTTGTGCAGGCATACTTAGTCTTGATACTAAATCTTATGCAAGCAAGCAGAAAGGGATAACTACTGGCCTCATATCAGCTCCTTGAAGGTCTTTGATTCACTTGAAAAATTTATGGCCTCGCACCACTCAAGCAAAGAATTACTCCAAGCTAAGAAAAGAAAAAAAAACTCTCATAATTTTGTAACTCAATTCATTATCAATTTATTGAATCAATGGGGTACACTAAGAACCTATTTATAGAGCAAATTGACCCAAAGCAAACCAGACTAGAATTAAAATACTTCCAAAAATAAAAAGTTAAAATCATATACTAATTCAATGTTGATAAAAATAAGACTCTTAAAGAGAATAAGAATTCTAAAATTTTCTTGAAAGTCAAAACTTTTTTTATTTTTTACTTTTTTGGGCTGCATCAAAGATAGGAAGGGATCTTACGCAGGCTTGTTAGGGCCTCAAGGTATGAAAGATATTTAAGATAACAAAACATCCTTACAAATTTCTAGAGATGGGCAAAATGTAGCATGAGGACCCATGCAGGTTTATCTTCATTCCCATGTCAATTGTGTATTAAGATATTTTGGATACTTATATAGGGCCAAGGAATCCAAATAATTTTTTAGCTAATCTTTTTATATGAAGTCCTAAGTCATTATAAATAGTATGTAGCATGAGATCTCATATACTCTCTCTATCTAGGTGAAATCTAATCAAATCCAATCATAAGCATCACGATCGATTTGTCGACAATGATGCAATGTCTCCTATTTTGCATTGACCATAAGCTAAATATGCTTAAATACTATTTCTAATGACCTAGGACTTCATCCTAAAAAGTTAGCCAAAAGATTTTTTTTGGTTCCTTGGTCTTGTATAAGTATGCAACATCTCCTCGATGCACAATTGCCATGATGTGCTCCTAATCAACCCCAAAAGGTCCCAAACTCTAGAGTCATCTAGTCAATATGGGCCATTGACAAGGTTTGATTTGATAGCATTTGTGACAACCTAGGGTGACAACCTAGGACCACACTCAAAAGGCTGATCAAGAAGATATTATTTGGGTTTGTAAACCTTGTGTAATTACCTAAGATCTCTTTAGCATGCATGTGAAACTAAAAACACACACAAATGTGTCCTCACATAGACTTCAAACATAGTAAAGATGATGTAAAGGCAATGAGGAGTAAAGTTTCGACCACATACCAGCACATCATATGAACAAATCTAACCAAATACAAGACCAATGCATACCTAACAGCCCTATCCCCACAAAATGCAACCTCAAGCAAAGGGATCTTTACTTGCTTTTGTTGTTCACTTTGCACTTTAAAAATATGCAATATTTGATCTTCATTATATGGTTGTCCATAGAACGTCCCAAGCAATACCCATCTCTATAGGTCGCCCATAACTCCAAGTTTTCTTTGTGAATAACAACTATTTTCCTGGAGCATGATATAAAAAAACACAAACCAGTGCCAATTATAGCGGTAATATTACATACATTATCAGCCAAATATATTTTGGAAGCAGGAAGATTAATCTTTTCTTTTTAGAAAAAAAAATCTAATATATCACCATCATCCTATGCTACCCTCCATTGCTTGATCCAACCGATCAAATCTATCCTGACATATTTCTTTAGGACCAAAATGTGTGCACCGCATTGCTAATATAATATCAGCTGAAGAAAATTTCAGCTTCCAATCAATCGGAAACAATTATACATCAGAAACTTAAGCTCTGAGTATAGAAAACAATATCTTTTGTAATGAATCTAAATAAAAAGAATGAGAAATGGAATCCCACAAGCCCGTGGCATTGATTAAAGCCACAAAATTGCAAGCTTTATATAGCAATCATAGAGATAGACACTAAAAGACTGACCTTTAGATAGGGGTTTCACCTATAGGAAGAACAAGAGATTTTATTAACAAAAAGAAAAGATCTAATGACAAGAAGTGGAGGAGAAGAGAAGAATACCTCTTGTTGGCGGCGCCGCCCTTCTCTCCGAGGAAGAAGTGGAAGAGAGGGGAGTTTGAACTTTTAAGTCATAGATAGGATAGCCCCCACGATTTGGCGTCTGGCGACCCGGAAAAAGGCTCGAGACTCGATAGATCGAAGGGACTAGACTTTGGTTTGCCGAGTCTGTAGACAAGACAGGAATAGAGCTGAGCTGGCGTATTAGAAAAACATTCCCACGAGATAGAAATTTCTATTTGTATGCATATCCTTGTTGTCATGGCCACACCTTGACATTAGATACTAGAATTTAGCTGAAATAAAATTTAATTGAAATTTTTATTTCACTATTGACGATGGGATCGTACCCGATCCAAATGCTCTGCTTGCCAATTGGCCTGCTGATGCAACATTCTAGCAACGAGCATCTCGTTATAATAAAGAAAGAGAACAAAAAGGAAAAAGGGCCACGTCTGCGTGGGTTCTCCCAAGGGCCCCCTCATTAATATCCAGCAGTCAAGTCAATAGGCTGGGGCATTTAATGGCGTAGAAACGATCATGATGGAGCCAGTTGACCCCATGGAGAATAAATTTTTTTTTTGGATGGCCCCCAAGGCCGACACCTCCAAGGCCGGCATCCTCCCAGCCGGCCCCGGCGCATCCATCCCGGCCGGCCCCGCCTGATCTAAGTCGGCCCCGGCACTCTTCTCAGCCGGCCCCGACGTGTCCAAGCCAGGCGGCCCAGGCACCTCCCAGCCGGCCCCGGCACCTCCCAGGCGGCCCCGGCACCTCCCAGGCGCCCCCGACATCCCGGTCGGCCCCGCTTGATCCAAGTAGCCCCGGCGCTTCCATCCCGGCCGGCCCCGCCTGATCCAAGTCGGCCCCGACACTCTTCTCAGCCGGCCCCGGCGTGTCCAAGCCAGGCGGCCCCGACACCTCCCAGCCAGCCCCGACACCTCCCAGGCGCCCCGGCATCTTCCCAGCCGGCCCCGCCTGATCCAAGTTGGCCCCTTGTGCCCCCAACACCTCCAAGGCCGACCGCTCCAAAGACCGACGACCCCAATGGCCGACGGCTCCAAAGACCGATGGCCAAGGTTGGCATCCTCCCAACCGGCCCCGGCACTTCCATCCCGGCCGGTCCCGTCTGATCCAAGTCGGCCAAGGCCGGCATCCTCCCAGCCGGTCCCGGGCACTCTCATCCCAGTCGGCCCCGACACTCTTCTCAGCCGGCCCCGGCGTGTCCAAGCCAGGCGGCCTCGGCACCTCCCAGACGCCCCCGACACTCTCATCCCGGTCGGCCCGCCTGATCCAAGTCGGCCTCGGCGCTTCCATCCCGGCCGGCCCCGCCTGATCCAAGTTGGCCTTTTGTGCCTCGGCACCTACCTCCGCCGAGCCTCCGCCACCCATGATGACTGAACCACAGCGTTCAAAACACCTCTGCGGAATCTGGCGCGGGAGAGTTCAAATTCACTGTAACAGAATAAGATTCCAAACAAGGAATCATGCCAAGACGTGGCCTAGGACCTACAATAGTGGCCTAGGGACCACGCAGCCATGAGTTTCGAGCCATCGGCCAGCTCTCCCCGCCTCCCAGTCGTCGATCCTCTAACTAACCATATACGGATCCTACCGGCCCTGTAACAACCTGATTCGAATCCGTTTCGAATCTCAACAACTTTCAGACCTCATTCAGAGCACGTTCAAGAAGTCAGGTGACCGCCTATAAATACTACCACCCTCAAGCCTCTCAGGTACGATATTCTACGCCCATTTTTCATTCGCAGTTCTCACACTCCGCTATGAGAGCTCCCACGAGAGCTCGGAGGAACTCTTCCTGGGGATCCTTCTTCTCATATTTATTGATTGCTGGTCTCCACTGACTTGGGTGTCGAAGGGTCTTCTGCAGAGGGCCACCCCCAACGCCTCTCGCGTAAGGACTGTCTTGCAGGTCCGCCCAAAAGGGAGCCCACGCTGCAGCCCGATCGCGCCTGAGTCGGAGGACAGATTTCAGCGGCAACACCCATGATTCAAAAATTTAGCATTCATTGTTCGACCATTGGTTAAGAAGTACACAAGTCTTTTTATTTTCAAATAACTATTTTCTAATGATGGTTAATGGTAAGCCAATTGCAGGATCAAATGAGAGCAAAAAAAAAAAAAAAAAAAAACGGTAACAAGGGTATAATTATCAAAGTAAAATTAAATATTTAAGAGGATATATATATATATATATATATATATATATATATATATATATATATATATATATATGTAAAAAGATACTACAATTATTCTTAGCACTTTACACTTATTAGAGACCAATGATTATTGAGAGCAACATGACAATAAGGTCACATACATGACCAAAAAATTGCTTCTAAGAGAATTCTTAACTATTTGTTGTTATCATTTGTCATGCATGAATTCTATAAGCTACTTTCAAGGTCTTTAAACAAAATTATGTTGATGGACTATAAATGGATAACATATAGCTAAAATTGATTATCTGAATGAAGTCACTTAGACAAGGAAGAGTTGTGAGCAACTACCACTTAAGAAAAGTTATTATGAAAAATTTCACTTTTATGACAAGCATAACGAAGGTTTCAATTTGAACTAATTTTGCATAGTTCACAAATCTCAAAGATGAAAAAAAGTGAAAAAGATAGATAGCTTCGGAATTCGTATAGATCAAAGGGTTGAAAAGGTGATCAGATCCTTAACTTGGCTACATTTAAATGTAGCCAAGTCTACCTTTATGCATATTATAAGACACAATGTTAGGAATAAGATTATTAGTCTTAACTTCTCTTGGTTAATTTTAATTATGTAATATGCTATTGGTAAGTTATGAGAGTAGTTAATAAAGCCTCCAAGAACCACAACGTCTCCTATGTTTGCAAACAATCATGCATTCACATCATTTTTCAAGTTAACAAATCAATATACATAGAATTTTGTTAGTAAATATGCTCTAAATGTTATTTTTATGCTTAACATTAATTTCATAATTAATTAAATTATAGTTCATGCTACTGGAACTTATATTGTGTTTTCTGTGCCACATGATCTTATGACCAAAAGGCTTATTTGATATAGAATGTCCTAGCTACCATAGAAGTTTGCCTATGTTCTAGCGAAAAAGGAACGATTGGAAACAATGTATTGATTCTTCAAGGTGCCTTAGAAATAAAAGATATGTTTAGTGTACTAGAAGGTAAATTTCTACTAATTTTATATTTTAGTCATAGAAAAACCCCCTTTCCTCATGTTGTTTATTATCTAATACCTGAATATACCAAAAGGCCCAATCTCATCATGTCATTCAAATCCATATGGTACTATCTAAAAGTGTTTTCTAATGATAGGTCTACCACAAAGGAGTTATTTAATCATAGACACTCTTTGATGGTATCCATCAAATGTCCCTTTAGAGCTTTAAAGAACTATTTTAAGATTCTTAAGTCTAGACCTTCTTCCCTCTTTAAAGTGCATTTGGTATGTGAAACAGGATAGGATAAAATTATATTGTCTAATGTTTGGTGTAGGACAGTATAGCAAACTGGCTAGAATGAAAAGGCAAAAGAAAGAAAATAAATTATAATTATTAGATAGTTAATTTGTTGTCTAGTTATATTATTACTGGCTTAGTTGGATAGGATTCATAAAAACAAGTCTTTTGCTGAGGTAATTTATCCTCCTCTAATTGGATTAGTAACCTCATAGAACAAATTTTATACTATTCTTATAGATAACAAATAGAAAAGGATTAGAAAAATCCCGTTCCTCTTCTAATGTAGTGTACCAAATGCACACTTATATTCAAGATGATTTAGTTCTAATTTTCTACATCCTACATATACATTTTGTCATTATAGATAGTGGTAATTCACTAGTCTTTTTTTTTTTTTTTTTTTTTTGTTACAAGACGGGCGATCATACACTCCTCATATGAATCAACCCAGATACATCTGAATATAAAATCTGCTGGAGAAGGATCGGGCAGGGGTCCGCAGGGCTCCAAGTCCATGGTCCCGCATGCTGAGCTACAAAGGAAGCCACCCAGTCTGCCGCCGCATTGGCCTCACGGAAGATATGGCGGATCTGACAGACTGGATTTCCCTCACATGGACCGACAGTCCAACAAAATCGGATTAGAGGGGATGTCCAAACAGCTGTCCTCAACAACCAGGAGATGACAGTCATAGAATCCCCCTCAATCATAATCTTATGGGCCTTGAGAGTTCTGATAGCATACGAGAGACCTCCCCACGCACCATGAGCTCCGACATAGGAACGGATGAGTCGAGGGTACCAAAGCCTCCCGCCGCTAAGAGATCACCCTGATGCCCACGAATGATAAAAGCAGAGCCAGCAGCTCTATGACGGACACTCCCATCAAAATTGATTTTGACATACCCTGGAGGTGGGGGCTCCCAAGAGAAGAAAACCGAACACCGGTTCGCAATTCACTAGTCTTTGTTACTAAGCAGTGGGAAAAGATTGCTAGATCCTAAAGGCCAAGTAACAAGGAGCAAAAGGGAAAGGTTGATTTTTCTTATGAGCAAATAATGAAGCCATGTGGAAAGCTTATAATTTACTTTCATTTTTATGCTGTAATAATTTTTTTTTTTTTTTTTTTGGGTTACAAACGGGCGATCATATCATTCTAGAATGAATCAGCCCAGATACATCAGAAATTAAGATTTGCTGTAGAATAATAGGACATGGGTCGCCTGGCTTCCAATTCCATGGACCCGCATGTTGAGCAGCAAAGGTCGCCACCCAGTCTGCCGCCGAGTTGGCCTCACGATAAGTGTAGCGGATCTGGGCAGAATCAAGCTCCCGCAACATAGACCAACAGTCCCTCAGAATCGGATTTGAGGAACCATCTATATAGCTCTCCTCTAATAACCAAGAAATGACAGTCATAGAATCCCCCTCAATCATGATCTTGGGAGCATGGAGGATCCTAACAGCAAACGAGAGCCCTGCCCAAGCAGCACCAAGCTCCGACAAAGGAACAGTTGAGTCCAGGGATCCAAAGCCTCCCGCTGCCAATAGATCACCCATCGGACCCCGAATGATGAAAGCAGATCCAGCAGCTCTGTCCCGGACACTCCCATCAAAGTTAATTTTGACATACCCTGGAGGGGGGGCTCCCAAGAGACGAAAACCGTACGACGGTTCGCTGTCGGAACAGCAGGGGAGCCCCAGAGGCCAGAGGAGTCAAAATTAACATCATGAAAGGCACGGGCACATTCCGAAGTCAATAATCTAATCTGCCTCACAATCCTGTGAAAGGAAAACCTATCGTCGGAGAATATGATCTGATTCCTCGACAGCCATATAATAAGCAGTAACAGACCAAAGACCACGCTTGCTCATAGGACCGCTCCGGATGTCCTGAAGGAAAAATGAACGCGAGAAAGCCATTACCTCCATATCCCTAGGATAGCCCATAAGAGTCCAGATCCTTCTCGCTCTGGAGCAACAAAATATAGCATGGTCCACAGATTCATCCACCTGCCTACACAGAGGACAGATCGGCTGAATAGGCAGACCCCTCCGAGAAAGAAGGAGGCAAGTAGGAAGACAGTCCCAAAGAATCTTCCAGATGAATAACTGAACCCTGGGGAGAACAGGAAGCTTCCAAATCCAAGCTGCATCCTCCGTGTGCTGAGCCTGCGGCCTGTATATGTCCATAAGATCCCTAATGGGAGCCTTGGGAAGACAAGATCGCTGCCAAATCCTGGAGTCAACAGAGGAATCAGGTAAAAGAGGCATCGAGAGAATCCGACGAGAAAGCTCCTCCCCAAAAAACGGGTCACCGAGGGTATGTGCCATGAGCGGGGGTTTAAGGAGATAAGATCCTTAACCCTAAGATTAGGGGAATATCCATGTTGATAAAGGAGGGCCACCGCATAAGGGGGAGCTCAGAAATCCAGGTATCATTGACAGCATCAATAGACCAGCCATCACCAATCATCCAAGAGGTATTGTGCATAATGAGCTGACTATGTCTACAAATCTCCTTCCAATAGGAAGAGGAACCACGGGGCGGTATAATAATCGAACCAGAAACCCAGTCACCGTATCTCGCATGCATCACAGAACTCCATAAACTATGAGGCTCCAAAAGGAAACGCGAGGCATGTTTGGCAAGAAGAGCTTCTCTTCTAACAATCAAGGACTGAATCCCCAGTCCACCTTCATTAATAGGCATGCAGATCCTGTCCCAAGCAACTAGATGAATACCATGTCCCTCCTGCGTAGAAGCCCAAAGAAAATCTCTGAAACATCTCTCAATCCTCCTCAGACAAGTGATCGGCAGAACGGCATTCGAAAGGAGATACACAGGAAGAGAAGAGAGGACAGAACGAATGATAGTGATCCTAGCCATCATAGACAGACTAGTCATCTGCCACCCTCAATACGCTGGCGGACCCGTCGCTCGATTTCTGCAAAGTCAGAACAGCGAGCCCGTCTACCAGTAATGGGGATCCCCAAATACTTGAAGTGATCCGACCGAGTAGTGATACCTGATAACTCCATAATGGCCTCCCTAGTAGATCTAGGGGTCTTGGGGCTGAAGCAGATAGAAGACTTAAGAAAATTTACCCTCTGGCCCGACGCCTGACAGTAACGCTGCAGAATAGAATGAAAAGAAGCAGCATTATCAATAGAAGCCTGCCCCAGAAGAATACAGTCATCAGCAAAAAGAAGATGAGAAATCAGGGCCCTCTCTCCCAGCCATGAATGGAACAATCCGGTTCTCCTGCTGAGCAAGATGAAAGGCACGAGAAAGATCGTCTGCGGCAAGAATAAATAACAAGGGGGATAAAGGACATCCCTGTCTCAAACCCACAGAAGAGTGGAAAAATTCAGTAGGGCTCCCATTGATGAGCAGAGAAAAGGAAGGCCTCAGAATACATGCCATAATCCATTCAATAAAAAGATCATCAAAACCGAACTCCTGGAGGGTGCGCTTCAGGAAGGCCCAGCTCATTCTGTCATAAGCTCTCTCCATATCCAGCTTCACCGCCATGAGACTTCTTCTCACAGGGGCTCTTTGAAGATCATGCATGAACTCCTGAGCAATGAGGACGTTGTCCGATATGGAACGCCCTTTAATAAAAGCCCCCTGCTCTATAGAAATAAGACGGGGGATCACAAGCCGAAGACGGCCAACCAAGAGGCGAGCACAAACTTTATACAGAGTAGTGCAAAGGCTAATAGGTCTGAAGTGCTGCGGAAGAGAGGCGTCGGACTGCTTGGGAACCAACGTAACAAGAGTCCGGTTCCATTCCAAGGGAATTTGCTTCAGTTGGAAGACAATTTGAATGGCCTGAATAACCTCTTGTCCAATGATGTCCCAATAGTGGCGATAAAATAGAGGAGGAAAACCATCAGGCCCAGGAGCCTTGTCCGGACCGAGCTCCCAAAGGGCCTCCCGAATCTCTTCAGCAGTGACTGGTCTGCATAGCTTTTCATTGTCCTGTGTGGAAACCCTTCTGGAATCAGGAACCCTGACCACCGGATCCCCATCAGCAGAGGAATCAGCCCATCTGGATTGAAAGAACTGGAGAAGCATATCCCGAATAGAATGGTAATCCTCCTGACCATACCCCTCTGTGTCAACTAGTCTCCGAATCCTGTTCACGGCCCGGCGCTTTAAGGTAGCCTGATGAAAGAATCTGGTATTACGATCCCCTCACAGATCCACTGCGCCCTAGACCTCTGTTTCCAGTACATCTCCTGCTGGCGAAGCAGAGAATGGTGACGAGCAAGCAGTTCTCGCAGAGAGAAAAGGTCCGAATCCAAAAGAGATCCATCCAGATCCTCCTTACCCTGAAGAACAGTAATATCAGCTTCCACCAGATCAATCTGTCTATCCAAGTTCCCCACTTCAAACCTATTCCATTTGGAAAGACGTCGTCTGGCCAGCATAAGACGACGAGAGAGACGGTAAATAGCATTGCCCCTGATTGGAAGATGCCAAATTTGAGTAATAATGGACCGAGCCCCCGAATGGACTGTCCAGAATGCTCAAATCTAAACTGTCTAGGCTGGTGCACATCAGCCTCAGTAGAGATCAAAATAGGGCAGTGATCCGAAGCAATCCTGGGCAAGTGGGATACAGAAACCGCAGGATGCATATGAAGCCATTGGGCCGTAGCCAAAGCTCTATCGAGTCTCTCCCAAACACGAGCTGAGCCCTGACGGTTATTACACCAAGTAAACTGGGTTCCAGAATACCCCAAATCCATCAGATTAGAAGACCGAATAAAGGAATTGAATTCATTAATATCAGCTGAGGCCGAAACCCGTCTGCCCCCACGTTTTTCCTTAGCCTCAGTGATACAGTTAAAATCTCCCGCAACAATGGCAGGGAGACCTTGATCAAGGAGGGAAAGAAGCTCAGCCCAAAGGATTCGTCTCTCTCTATAATCCGTACTGGCATAAACCGCCGAAAGCAGCCAGGGGTCAGAGGACCCCATAGAGATAAGAAGACCAATCTGCTGGTTGCACTGATGAAAAGCCTCAACCGAAACAGCAGAATCACGCCATATGGCCAATATACCCCCGACATCCCTTCAGCCTCCACCGCATACGAAGACCAAGATCGGGAAATCTGTCTCCGAAGCCGGGCCAGAGTATCCCCCGACAATCTGGTTTCCAACAACACATATATCAAACTTATATAATTGCATCAATCTATTAAAAGAGGATCGAAAGGAAGGCTTTCGAGCTCCTCGAGTATTCCATATAAGAATCTTCATTAATTATTGGAGGAAACTGGGACCCCTCCCTGGTCCTCCATCATAACCATATCAGGAAGGCACTGACTGGCAAGGGTGCCCCCATCAGTCATCATTAGAGAGTCAGTCTTCGGTCCATCCGCAACAATATCTAGATTAACCGAGTGCCGACTCATAGATTCTTCACCTGAGACCACCACAGTCAACCCTACATTCATCTCAGCGCTGGGCTGACTCACCTCCTGATCAACTCCAGAAGAGCACTGCGATAATGACGGGTTGACAGGAAAATAACGAGCAGCCTCAGTATTCTTTGGCAAAGCAACTTTACCTTTGCCCTTCCTTTTAACAGTTTTGGGGTTAGTTCTCGGAGCAGGACTCTCAACAGGTCTAGCCCTTTTCAAGGGCCAGGAAAAGCGTCCCCGCTGCCTAGATCACTGCCACAAACCACACCCAAACTAGAAGAAGAGAAAGGATTGGCAATTGGCAGAAATGATTTGGATCCAATTCAGCTTTGCTGAACTTATTTCCTTCCTTCAGCTTAATCTTCTCATATGCTACAGTACCGGCACGGGAGGAAACCGGCACTGTGCCGAACGCTGGAGAAGCCTCCGTCCCACTCTTCTGCATCTCACCTCCAGATTCAATGGGGACTGCGTCCGAGACAACCACCGTCTTGTCGACGGTGGCACTTTCCGGCGGGCGACCTTGACCGGCGTCCTCCACTCGTCAACACCAGTAGCCGCAGACCGCTGCTTATCCTTAACCATCTGAGGCACTGAATCACAGCCGGCAGCTGGAGTAGACATCGATGTAGGCTTCTTCCTCATCTCCCTCGACGAACCAGGGACATCCCGGCGTTGACGGACAGCAGTCAGCCAGGATCCGAAAACAGGGGACGAGGAATCACCATCCTTACTTGATCCAGCCGGCACAGAACACGGACCCTCCAGATGAAGCGATCCGCAGCTGGAGCAAAATCCTTCAAGAGCTTCATAAACAAACTGCTGCCAGAAGGGAAAATTTAAGCCCTGAACACGGGTACCCGGCCGGAGAGAACGCCGGAGATCCACCCGCAAGCATACTCTGGCAAAACCTCCTCTGCTTTTGGCCAGAGTCGACGAATCAACACAGTGGAATTGGCCAGCCGTCTCAGTGATCATCCTGAGGAAATCCTCCTTCCAAAATTCCAGAGGAAGGTTTGGTAATCGCAGCCAAATAAGGGCAAAGGGGGTGGCATCCGCAGTCGGAACGAACTCCGGCTTCCACCTTTCCATTGCGATGATTTGTCCATTGATGATCCATGGACGATTCATCACCATATCAGCAGCCTTCGGGTCTTCGAAAAGGAATATGTGGCATCGAAATGCCAGGCTAACAGGTTTGATATCCCCCTGAATTTCGGCACGGCGAAACTCCCTCACATACGCCTCCGCTGGAACCCATTTCATAAACGACCGAATAATGAGAGCACGCGACAGCCAGTCCACCATCTCAGCCTTCAATTCATCCACCGGAACGCTGACCACCTCCGGAAACACTGATTCTAAACACGAGACTTCAGCCGGCGCCGGAGACGACGAGACCCAAGAGAACCTTGGCGAGCTAAACTTCTGCCCAGCACCACGGACCCCCACAGCTCCATCAGACGCCATAAATGACAAGGGGACAGTAGAGAGGAGATCCTCCGCAAGAGCCGCAGCTGGAGTCGAAGACGATCGCCGGAGATCAGCACAGGCAAGGGCCGAGCACGAATCGCAAAGCAAACCAGTAAACAGAAGCCGGAGCTCTCACACGCACGAACCTCTGCTAATAATTTATTACATTGCATTCTTCTACAAAGCATTTTATGCACTCTTATTTAGGCTTGCACTACTGCAGTTTTAATTTCATAATGCAGATTATTACTTGGTATCATTTTCATATTTTGAAATGTATATTGGGGTTTAGTCCTCGATGAATAGCAATGAGATTAATCTCGCTGGAAAAATATCCTAGGCTTTCATCCTTCTTTGTCAATAATTAGATTGTGCATCCGTTCTTGAACCCTTTGATCAACTTCCTTAATTCTTCCCAAATGTTAAATCCTTTTCTTGGCCTGCTGGAATCCTCCTCCCCTCCTCCCTTGTGTTGACTGACTTTCTTCCGTTGACTTCCAAGCACACATTCTCAAGCCCGTGAGGAATATCTCATGATTTCATGAGAGGAAAACCTTCAAGCACTTGGGATTCCAACACACGGTCTCACGTAAGAATCTTCACGGAAGACAAGCCACGGATTGGGAAATTCTTCACGCCCCTTCACATGCTGGGAATTGGCTGGATTCCTCTTCACCTCATGGAATCACGAAAGCTTTTGGTTTCTGAACGTGAGAATACCGTGTGTTCTCCTTAATGCTTCACGTCCGAATGCCAGATTCCCGTAAGCGTCCTGGGTTACCTTCTCTTCCGCAACAGCGTTCTAATCGTGCCCTCACACGGATCCCGTGAGACCCCGTGAGCTAGCTTCTTTACATCACGATAGGAAGAGGATGAAGAAGAGGGAGGAGGAAGGAGAGATAGGGCAATAATAGAGGATTGGAAGAAAAGAATTTGTTTCCATTCCATTCAAACCCTAGCGACTGAGTTTAAATACATTCACCAAGTGGACCAGGCCCAGACTCAACAAAACTCCCCCAATGAGATTAAACTAACCCCTAAGCCCGTGTACACCCATGACTTGATTTAATCTCAACCTTTGGACCCACATCCGGCCCAATATAAGTCAGCCCAACCTGAGCCTTGATAATACCATATCAAACCCAATAATTTCCATCTTGGTGCTTTCAAGGTCTCAGCATGTCCACCGCGTCCATTAGCTGCAATTCCCACGAAAGCTGTCCTATGAAAGAACTTTGGTCAGTGCATTGCTAGGTTCTCCTTGGTGTGTACCTTCAGCAACTCCACTCTACCTTTTTTTCATTAGCTCTCTGTAGTCGAGGCCTTCCTTTCGAAAGTATCCTCTGACAACTAATTTTGTCTTGTACCTGATATCCCTTTGCTCTAAAGGCTCTTTCTTGCGCTGATAAACCCATTTGCAATCAATGGGTTTCTTTCCTTACGAAAATTGGACCATCTACCACGTGCCAATCCTATGGAGAGACTGCATCTTCTCTGCTATAGCCTGCATCACCTGCCATAGTCTGGACCCACCTATCTCTATCCTGGTTATTCTGGCTATCCATAACCTTCTCATAGGTGTAAGGGTGGGTCTTCATTCGATATCACCAGAGCATATAACACCGAATCCTCAAAGCCATATCAAACTGACGGTCGCACGTTTCTCCTAGGCCTATGCAGTGCGATCCCAGTATTAGTCCCCTACCCAGCTGCATTCTCTTGAGTCCTCTGCTCAACTACATTCTGCTGAACTTCTTGGTGTCTAACCCCTCCACTAGTCCTCTCCACTTGAATCTCAAATCCTGGTCCACTAGCAAATGACATGACTGTGTAGAAGGTTATCTAACTAGTGTTACCGTGTTCCATCTTTTGTAGTTTCTGCTATGCATCTGTACCATCTTTGCTTTGAAGGATTTAGCTCTCATCAAAGGTGACATCCCTACTGATGACAACCTTCTTCTCCAAAGGGTCCCATAGCCGATACCCCTTGATTCCACGCGGGTAGCCCAGGAATACCATCTTCTTATACCTGGCATCCAACTTACTCCGCTCCCCAGCACCAACATGCACAAATGTCGTGCATCCAAATACCCTCAGATGGTTCAAGCTTATCTTCCCTCCAGACCATATCTTCTTTGAAATGCATCCATCCAACCTAGTGTGCCATGACCGATTGACCAAGTAATTGGCTATATCTATTGTGTCAACCCAGAACATCTTTGGAAGCCCTACCTGCAGCCTCAAGCACCTTGCTTTTTCCAATAGTGTTCTGTTCATTCTCTCAGCCACCCCTTCTTGTTGAGAAGTTTTCATTACTAAGAAGTGCCTTTTGATGCCCAACTCCTCATAAAATCTCTGAAACTCCATGCTGGTATATTCATGTCACTGTTTGACCTCAGATACTTCACACTCCTACCCTGCTTCTTCTCCACCTCAGCCTTTCAGATTCTGAACTTGGTGAAGACCTCTGATTTCTCCTTCATGAAGTAGATCCACTGCTTCCCTGAGAAATTATCTATAAGGGTAAAGAAGTATCTAGCTCCATTCCTTGCAGAAACCAGGGCTGATCCCCAGATATCCGTATGTACTAGCTCTAGGGGTTCTACGCTTCTAGCTGTGCTGATCAAGAACTGTACATTCCTTTGCTTTCCCATCTGACATGGCTCACAAATCTTCATGACTCCATCACTCAGGTCCGAAAGTAGTTCTCTTTTGCTCAGTTCTTTTATCCCTTGTCTCCCATGTGGCCTAGGCGGTAATGCCACATCATGTACACATTTCGAGGATCATGTTCCACAGCTGCTGTCTTAGATTTCTTTGTCACCACAGAGCCCTCCAACCTGTATAGGTTGTTCTTCAGCCTTCTCCCTCTCATCACCACCATAGCTCCATCGGAGATGTTCAGAACTTCACTCTTGACATGACTACTGAAGCTATATCCAGTCTGCTCCAGGTACTCCAGTGACACCAAATTCTTCTTGAGTTCTGGGACATGCTTCATGCTAGTAAGTGTGTGCACCTTGCCATCAAATATCTTCACCCTCACTGTGCCAATTCCTGCTACCTTACAAGGGTGATCATCTCCAAGAGTCACACACCCCTCATCAATCTCTGTGTAAATGATGAACCACGATCGGTTGGGAGTGTAATGATGAGAACAACCTAAATCCAAGGTTCACATCTCTGTACCGTGCCTGTGACCATCTGATACCATCAAGAGATCATCCTTCACCTCTTATCTTGCAACTGTACTCACCGATTCAGATCCTTCCTTTTCTCTCTTTTTTCACTTAGGATAATCCTTTTTAAAATGTCCTACCTCACCACACTTGTAGCACTTAGCCTTCCTCGACTGTACCGTCCCCTAGTCATGCTCTTGTCCCTGCCTCTGCCTGACCCTTTACCAACTGATAGACCATTCTGGAAAATAGCATCCTTGATCATCTTCTCCCTCTGTCATTCGTCCAAAGCACCGAGATAATATCTTCATAGAACAATGTCTCCTTCCCGTAGAGCAGCGTCGTGACCAATGAGTCATGTGATGTAGGCAGCAAACATAATAGCAAAAGTGACTTATCTTTGTCCTCCATCTTGACCCTGACATTTAGCAATTTATTGCTCACCTAGTCGAATACCTGGATGTGGCTCAACACATGTTCACCTTCTGACATTCGAAGACTGTAGAGGCGCTTCTTCAACATCAACTTATTGCATATGTTCTTTCCCGTGTAGAGGGCTTGTAACTTCGATCAGAGTTCCTTCGGGGTCTTCTCCTTCAGCACTGAATAAAGGGCTGAATGAATCTGCCAGACATCCTTTGATCGCTGAACATGCTTTCTTCTCTAACGACATCCACTGCTTATCTGTCATACCATCTGGTCTTTCCTCCAAAGCCAGATCTAAACCTTGCTGCACAAGGTCCTCTACCCAAACTTTTCACATGAAGAAACTTTCCTTCCCATCAAACTTTTTAAAATATATTTTCATGCTACTACCCATGGCGAGATCTTAACAAAAAAATAGCATAAAAAATTCCAAAAAATTGAGTGACTTTGATGAAGCCTTACTGAAATTTTTTTTCATTCCTTGAAGATCTCCAAACAACTTTTTCTTGTTCCTGAACTAGGCTCTGATACCAACTGTTGGGGTTTAGTCCTCGATGAACAGCAATGGGATCAACCTCACTGGAGAAATGTCCTGGGCTTTCACCCTTCTTTGTAATAATTAGATTGGCGCATCTGTTCTTAAACCCTTTGATCAACTTCCTTTATTCTTCCCGAATTTTAAATCCTTTTCTTGGCCTACTGGAATCCTCCTCCCCTCCTCCCTTGTGTTGATCGACTTTCTTCCATTGACAATATCTCATGATTTCATGAGAGGAAAACCTTCAAGCACTTGGGATTCCAACGCACGGTCTCACGTAAGAATCTTCACAGAAGACAGGCTACGGCCTGGGAAATTCTTCACGGCCCTCTTTACGTGCTGGGAATTGGCTGGATTCCTCTTCACCTCATGAAATCACGGAAGTTTCTGGTTCCTGAACATGAGAACACCGTGTGTTCTCCTCAACGCTTCACGTCCGAATACCGGATTCCCGTAAGCATCCTGGGTTGCCTCCTCTTCTGCAACAGCTTTCCAATCGTGCCCCCACGCCGATCCCGTGAGCCCCCATGAGCTGACTTCTTTACATCACGATAGGAAGATGATGAAGAAGAGGGAGAAGGAGGAAGGAGAGATAGGGCGGTAATAGAGGATTGGAAAAAAAGAATCTGTTTCCATTCCATCCAAATCCTAGCGACTAGAGTTTAAATACATCCATCAAGTGGGTCAGGCCCAGACTCAACAAAAACTCCTATGGACTAACTCAATGAGATTAAACTAACCCCCAAGCCCGTGTACACTCGTAACTTGATTTAATCTCAACCTTTAAATCCACACCCAGCCCAATATAAGTTAGCCCAACCCGAACCTTGATAGCACCACATCAGACCCAACAATGTGCATGTGTGTGATGGAACCCAAGTTAACCAAGCCTAACAATCCTAATTAGATTTAAGATGGAGAAGGTTGAAGGATTATTGGTAATGTGCATTAGAACAAGGCAATGAGTTAATTCATTATCTTATTTACACTTAGACAAGCTGATCCGGGGCTTAAGATTGATATAGGCTTTAAGCAAGATTTAAATTTTATGGATAAAAGTATCCTAAATTTTTAACGGAATAAGACACCCCATGTTCCATATTGACTCGACTAGGCGTCTTAAGTAATTGCTTGAGATGTTTTTTCTTAAAAAGTGTATTTTATTCAATTTGTAAACATATCTAAACTTCAAAAGTTATTTTTAATAATAAATTAATTTTATTTAAAATTAATACTATAGTATATTATGGCCAAAATAAGATAGACGGTATGGCCCAGATCAATCACAAAATTTCTCTAAGATGAGACAAGATGGCTGTCTCGACCCTCATCCTAGATATTTAAATCACTAGTTTTGAGAACCCTATCATTGTTATTGTAGTGAAAACAGTTAATGGGGCCTTTCCTAGGATTAGTATGACCAAGGCTAATGTATTTATCAATCAAGACACTATTAGATTAAGGTACTTTCAGATCAAGTAATCAAGAGAAATTTATTAAGTGTCATAGGATGGCACTAAGATTTTGCTATGGGAGAGGATCAAAGTTGCATCCTTTGCCAAGCCCCTTTCTAAAAAGCCAAGTCCTCTAGGTGCAGGAATAGAGGGATCTAGCAATGACATCTCCATCTCTTCTGTTGATGCCAAGTCACTCTCCTTCAACACCGGGGAATGGGGATCCTCCTCCTTAAAGTTTTCTGTAAGAAAGTCCTCGGAGACCAGTTGCTCTGGTGGGGACCCTCCGACGCTCAAGTCAGCAACTTGAGAATAGACAAAGGTTAACTAGCAGAAAGAGCTAGAGAACTTGAGTTCATGATCCTTCTCTCGTCGTGAGTGTAGGGCTTTTATACCTGTTCGAAGGTCTCATTTCCTGCTTTCAGAAGGTTGCTGATTTTGAGGTATTATTGCCTGGTAATGGTCAGAAGGCAAGGTTGACAGTGAGGGGTCACAACCGACACTGGGCATGTCAAAGGTGTCCGGCTCCACTTGTCACCTGCCAAGCGTGGCACTACGAGTGGCAGGCGAATCTGATCGCGTTAGGCGCGCATCATTACGAGGCGGGGCCACGCGCTGTTGCAGTCAAGTGATGGAGCACGTGGCCGCAACAAGCGGTTGGTGGGCCACGTGGGTGCAGCAGACGATCGGTGGGCCACATGGGTGCGGAAGATGGTCGGTGGGCCACGTGGGTGTGACAGATGATTGGTGGGTCACATGGGTGTGTCGGGGGGCTCGAGGTAGCGAGACATGAGATCTGAGGCCGAGGACGCTAAGTCCGGGTTGAGGCCGAGGGGACGCCAGGTCCGAGGTTGAGGCCGAGAGGGCGCCAGGTCCGAGGCTAAGGCCAAGGGGATGCCTGGTTCGAGGCTGAGGCTGAGGGGACGTCAAGTCCGAGCCAAGGCTGAGGGGATGCCAGGTTTGAGGCCGAGGCCGAGGGACGCCAGGTCCAAGCCGAAGCCGAGGGGACGCCAGGTCCAAGGCTGAGGGGACGCCTGGTCCGAGGCCAAGGCTAAGGGGATGCTAGGTCCGAGGTCGAGGCCGAAGGGACCTCGGAGGCTGAGGGGACCTCGGGGGCCGAAGGAACCTCGGAGGGCCAAGGAGGGAGTTCTGTAAGTCATCTTCACCGTTAACTCTAACGACGTTGGATCAGCCACATCAGATGCCCTCTCGCCCCTGAGACGAAGCGGGCCCACCCCAGCAAGGCGAAAGGGGCGTCATCTCCAAAGTGGCTGATTCCCACATGTTGCCAACTGCCGATGGGCATGTATCCCTGGGCGCAGCAACAATTGTGCGGACAATCTAGGGGATATGATGGGGCGGCCTCTGTCGTCCGTGCGATCTTCGGAGATCGGCCTCGAGGTGGGCGTGCCTTTTCGAAGCCTACGAAAAGCTGCCACCATCATTGCTATCATGACGCCGATGTCAGCGGGGTCCCGTTATTGGCCGAAGGCGAAACACCCCATGCGCTAGGAGCCTGCCGAGGCGACCCGGCCTATGGCGGGAGTACACGTGGCTGGGCAGGCGAGGCAGGATAATTTGAAACTCGATAAAATCGGGCGAAAGCTAATCTCGTCATTTCTGTCACAGGTTAGCCCTCTGACCCTTCTGTCCCTTCTTTCTTCTCCTGAACCATTGCTATGGCCTCCTCACCGTCCTGGTCCTCGTCGGTCGATCCCGAGGATCGAATCTCTCCTTCGAGGTTTCGTGCCTCTTCATCTCCTGCACCCTCGTGGTCCTCCAATCCGGAGGACCGCGCTCCAACCCTTCCATGGCGGGCCGCCCGCAGGGCTCTGACACAGAGGCGTCGGGCAGCCGCCGGCACCTCTTAGAGGGTGGGAGCGGAATCCTCGACGGGGACCGCCTCCACGGTAACAGGCCAGGACTTGGCCAATCTCAGGGCCCGTTACCAAATCTCCCGAGACATTGGGCTCTTCCTCTTGACCCCCAACGATAGAGTGGTCTCTTCCCGACCCGGCTGAATGGCCATTTATGAAGTGTCCTTCAAGTTAGGCCTCCGCTTGCCTTTCCATTCCTTCTTCATCAACCTCCTTGACTATTATTCCCTGACCCCCACCTAGCTGGTCTTCAACTCCCTCCGAACCATCTGTGCCTTCATCGTCCTATGCCATTTCCACAGTATCACACCCCGACTCTCCCTCTTCCGATCCTTCTACTTCCTTCAGCAACAGACGGATTGGTGGGTGTTCTAGCCCCGATCCGGCCGCGTCCTCAAGCTGTTCCTCCCTTCCTCTATCAAGGGATAGAAATTCGGTTCTTTTTCGCCGACCTTGACCAAGTCAAACCCGGGTGGGGGGACCCCGACCTTCGGCCCAACATGAACTCATCCGTAATCCCTGGGACCAAGAAGCGCTGGGACGGCTGCTGACGGCCAAGATCCCCAGGTGCAACCAACTCCTGATGGAGGAGAATCTCTGACTCGCGGGGGTCTCCACTCGGGGTGGTGAGTAACTGCCAATACTCAAGTCAATTTTCCTTCCCCTTTTGCTTGTCCTCTTTTTTTTTTACTAACTCCGATCGACGCTGTGCAGTGATGAAGCTCCTGACCGCCAAGCTCAGGAAGGTGGCCGTCAAGAGGATGAGGGCCCAGGGAGGGCTAAGCGAGGGGCAGCAGGCCTCGGCCCCTAAGCGTCCATTGGTGCGAGTTTCTCCACCATCCGAGCACCGAGAGCCTCCGGTCGTACCGGAGGTGGATCTAATAGCTGACACTCCACCAGAGGGGGTGGGGTTGAGAAGGCAACAGAGGAGCCCCAAATGCCCACCAAGCCAACCCCACCGGAGGTAGAACGAAGCTGGGGAGAGGGGCCCTCAGCGGCAAGCCCACCTTCGAAAGGGGTGTCGGAGAGTAGCCCTGCGCGCGCCGAGCCGGGCTCGCTAGGACCACCGAGAGGAGCATAGCCGGGCCGACGCCACCTCGGGACTCCATCCTGAATGACGGGCACTAGGCAGAGCGGCTCATCTCACAAATAATCGTGCCTGAGGTCCAGGAGGAGCTCAGTCGCGTGGGAGCAGCTACATTCTTCCGAGAGGCCTACGTGGCCTTCGTCCGAGTAAGTAATTCTGTGGCCCTTTGCCTTTGAATATTTGTTGAGTACTGACATGTGGTCCAAATGCAGTTGGCAAACTCCCTGGTGACCACAAAGGAGGTTATTAGCGGAGGAAAGACCATCATCTTGGATGCCGAGGAGGCCCAGGCTCGGGCCGAGGCGGCCCTAGAGGCGGCAAGGACTGAGCGAGCCGCTGAGATAGCTGAGGCCACCAGGCAGGCAGAGGCCGAGGCCAACCGAGCCCGGGCGCGCTGAACCAGCTCGGGGAAGTCGAGAGTCAGGTCGAGGCCAGGAACATCCACATCGCCGAACAGGACTCCATCGTTCGATCGGCCGAGGCCAGGGCCGAGCGCGCTGAGGAGGCCGAGAGGAGGGCCGCCTTGCTGGCTGAAGAGATGGAGGCGCGGGCCTAGGAAGCGGAAGTTGCTGCCGAGGCTAGAGCTGCAGCGGCCGTAGAAGAGTTCTGAGCCTTGGAATGCTTCGCCGACGAGCTAGTCGAGGCCAACGCGGATGCCTACCTCCAAGGGTTCCGTGATGCCAGAGAGAAGGTGGCCCAGGTCCTAGATCTCCCCCGGGCCTTGGACATAGAGCCAGACCAAGGGTCCGAGGGGGCCCCCTATGATGACGAGCCCGCGGTCGACCCTTGATTTTGTGCTATTTTTCCCTTTTTGTACTAAGTCCGACTCAGTCGGCATTTTGTAAACACTTAACATCAATGGAATCATTTTTAGCAATCTGCAATGTCATATTTTAAGTCCCCGGCTCGCCGACATGGGACCCCTAGGGCTGCATCGGTAGTAGGGTAGTGTTTGTCCCCTTACGTGATCGACTTAGCTATCGCTTAGGGCCGGACTCCTGGGAGAGCCGAAGTTTGACTTGGTTGATCCTGCCCCGGGCGAGTTTTGATGAATGTCGGCTTCGGAACGACGAGGTGGACTCGGGCCTTTGAGTACCGATGGAATATCGGTCTTGGACCGTCGAGGTGGACTCGGTCCTCTGAGCACCGATGGAGCATCGGTCTTGGACTGCCAAGGTGGACTCGGGCTTCTGAGCACCGATGGAGCATCGGTCTTGGAACGCCGAGGTGGACTCGGTCCTCTGAGTACCGATGGAACATCAGTCTTGGACCGCTGAGGTGGACTCAGACCTTGAGCGCTGATGGGGCATTGGCCTTGGACTACCGAGGTGGACTCAGGCTTATAAGTGCCGATGGAGCATCGGTCTTGGAACGCCTAGGTGGACTCGGTCCTCTGAGCACCGATGGAGCATCGGTCTTGGACTGCTGAGGTGGACTTGGGCTTCTGAGCACTGATGGAGCATCGGTCTTGGACTGCCGAGATGGACTCGGGCTTCTGAGCACTGATGGATCATCGGTCCTAGAACGCCGAGGTGGACTCGGGCTTCTGAGCACCAATGGAGCATCGGTCTTGGACTGCCGAGGTGGACTCGAGCTTCTGAGCACCGATGGAGCATTGGTCTTGGAATGCCGAGGTGGACTCGTGCTTCTGAGCATCGATGGGACATCGGTCTTGGACTGCCGAGGCGGACTCGAGCTTTTTGGGAGCCGGTGGTGCATCGGTCTTGGAACGCCAAGGTGGACTCGGGCTTCTGAGCACCGATGGGACATCGGTCTTGGACTGCCAAGGTGGACTCAAGCTTTTTGGGAGCTAGTGGTACACCAATCTTCGGTGCCGATGGTACATCGATCTTTCAATGCCGAACTGGCCTCGGGCTTTTTGGGAGCTGGTGGTACACCGATCTTCGATGCCGATGGTACATCGGTCTTTCAGTGCCGAGCTGGCCTCGAGCTTTTTGGAAGCTGATGGTACATCGATCTTCGGTGCCGATGGTACATCGGTCTTTCAGTGCCGAACTGGCCTTGGGCTTCTTGGGAGCCGGTGGTACATCGGTCTTCGGTGCCGATGGTACATCGGTCTTTCAGTGCCGAGCTGGCCTCGGGCTTTTTTGAGAGCCGGTGGTACACCGGTCTTCGATGCCGATGGTACATTGGTCTTTCAGTGCTGAGCTGGCCTCGGGTTTTTTGGGAGCCGGTGGTACACCGGTCTTTGGTGCTGATGGTACATCGGTCTTTTAGTGCTGAGCTAGCCTCGGGCTTCTGGGAGCCGGTGGTACACCGATCTTCGGTGCCGATGGTACATCGGTCTTTTAGTGCCGAGCTGGCCTCGAGCTTTTTGGGAGCCGGTGGTACACCGTTCTTCAGTACCGATGGTACATTGGTCTTTCAGTGCCGAGCTGACCTCGGGCTTTTTGGGAGCCGATGGTACACCGGTCTTCGATGCCGATGGTACATTGGACTTTTAGTGCCAAGCTGGCCTCGGACTTTTTGGGAGCCAATGGTACACCGGTCTTCAGTGCCGATGGTACATCGGTCTTTCAGTGTCGAGCTGTCCTCAGGCTTCTTGGGAGCTGGTGGTACACCGGTCTTCGGTATCGATGGTACATCGATCTTTCAGTGCCGAGCTGGCCTCGAGCTTTTTGAGAGCCGATGGTACATCGGTCTTCGATGCTGATGGTACATTGGTCTTTCAGTGTCGAGCTGGCCTTGGGCTTTTTGGAAGCCGGTGGTACACCGATCTTTGATGCCGATGGTACATCAATCTTTCAGTGCCGAGCTGGCCTTGGGCTTTTTGGGAGCCGATGGTATATCGATCTTTGGTGCCGATGGTACATCGGTCTTTCAGTGCCGAGCTAGCCTCGAGCTTCTTGAGAGCCGATGGTACACCGATCTTCGGTGCCGATGTTACATCGGTCTTTCAGTGCTGAGCTGGCCTCGAGTTTTTTGGGAGCCGGTGGTATATCGGTCTTCGATGCCAATGGTACATCGATCTTTCAGTGCCGAGCTAGCCTCGGGCTTTTTGGGAGCCGGTGGTACATCGGTCTTTGATGCCGATGGTACATCGGTCTTTCAATGCCGAGCTGACCTCGGGCTTTTTGGGAGCCGGTGGTATACCAATTTTTGGTGCCGATGATACATCGGTCTTTCAGTGTCGAGCTAGCCTCAAACTTTTTGGGAGCCGATGGTACATTGATCTTCGGTGCCGATGGTACATTGGTCTTTCAGTGCTGAGCTGACCTCGAGCTTTTTGGAAGCCGATGGTACATCGGTCTTCAGTGTCGATGGTACATCAGTCTTTCAGTACCGAGCTGGCCTTGGGCTTTTTGGGAGCTGATGGTACACCAATCTTTGGTGCCGATGGTACATCGGTCTTTCAGTACCGAGTTGGCCTCAAGCTTTTTGCTGAAAACTGGGTTACTTGAACACATGTTTATTAATATAGTGTGGGGCGAGAGCTCGGAGGAATGCAAATGTGCTATTCAATGTAAAGAAAGGGTACACTACTGATAATACTGACAGAGATTATCAGCGTTCCACGTCCGCGGGAGTTACTTCCCATCTAGTCCTTCAATTCTGTACACTCCATGATGGAGTGCCTCGGTGACTCGGTAGGGTCCTTCCCAATTCAGTGACAGCTTGCCTCCTTTCATCAGTTTTGAAACTTTAGCCCACCAGAGGACCAAGTCCCTCGGCAAAAAGGTCTTCGGGTGGACACGGGCATTGTAATACCTGGCCATTCGCTGTCGATAGGCTACCATCTGGAGTCGCGCTCGATCCCGCATCTCCTCCACTAGGTCAAGGTTGGCCCACAACTGGTTCGGGTTGTCCTCCTCACTGTATGACTCCATCCAGGGGCTCGGGGCACCTATCTCCATGGGAATGACAGCTTCGGAGCCGAAGATCAGGCTGAAGAGAGTCTCTCCGGTGGGGACTCACGGTGTTGTATGGTATGCCCATAGCACATTGGGAAGCTCCTCCACCCACCGTCCTTTGCAGTCATCTAGCTAGGCTCTAAGTCCTTGGAGAATGATGTGGTTGGTCACCTCAGCTGCACTGTTGGTCTGAGGGTACCCGACCGAGGTGAACCGCTGGTGAATACCCAGCTCGGTGCAGAATCCTTGGAAGGGTGCGTTGTCAAACTATCGGCCGTTGTCGGTGATGAGGGTATGCGGCAGCCCAAACCGGCATATTATGGACTTCCAGAAAAAGGATCTCACCTTGCCCTCGGTGATCTTAGCGAGTGCCTCGGCCTCGATCGACTTGGTGAAGTGATCGACGGCTACCAATAGGAATTTGCGGTGATCGAAGGCCGAAGGAAACGGTTCCAAGATGTCCATACCCCACTGGGCGAAGGGCCAAGGCGCTGCCAGGAGGGTCAATTGTGACGTCGGCTGTCGTTGGATGCTAGCATGGCATTGGCAACTATTGCACCTCTTGATAAGCTCGGCCACATCCTCCCTCATTGTCAGCCAGTAGTACCCTTGCCGTAGGGCTTTGTATGCTAGGGCTCTGCCTCTAAGATGAATTTCACATATGCCCTCATGGATCTCTCGTAGGATGTAATCAGCTTTCGTAGAGCCGACGCACTTGAGGACTGGGTACGAAAATATCCTTCGGTACAGCTTCCCATCCATCATTAGAAACTTCGGTGCCCATCGTCTGAGTAGTCTCGCCTCAGCTGGGTCTTTAGGGAGGGCGCCATCAGTCAGGTATCGGATGTAGGTGTCC
Organism: Calamus simplicifolius; assembly: GCA_900491605.1. NCBI lineage: Eukaryota > Viridiplantae > Streptophyta > Magnoliopsida > Arecales > Arecaceae > Calamus > Calamus simplicifolius. Next base: position 288,090 of record UESW01001653.1, read on the forward strand.
ATCCAAGAGGGCTCCTGTTCGACTGGCAAAGCCACCTCTGCAGCTTCAATGCTCAGGGCTTGCAGATGCTCCACGTATATCCTTCCCAAGGTCCCGTCGGCCGAGGTGGACAAGCGAGACAATGCGTCGTCCCTGGCATTCTCCCCCCGGGGAATGTAGCTAACACAGAAGTAGAGAAACTGAGTGGCATGGGATTGCACCTTGCTTAGGTAACAGGACATGGTCGGGTCTCTAGCCTCGTACTCCCTAGCGACTTGTCCGGAGATGAGCTGAGAGTATGTGAAGGCCCTCAGACGCTTCGCACCGAGCTCTCTGGCCAGCTTCATCCCCGCTAGCAAGGCTTCATACTCCGCTTGATTGTTGGTGGATGGGAAGAGAAATCGGATGGCATACTCCATCACCTCCCTCTTGGGGCTCGCGAGAATGAGTCCAGCCCTGCTCCCCTGGGAATTCGATGCACCGTCAACATGAAGGATCCAGCCTTCCTCTCCTGCCTCCTCAGTCATGGGGGACTCCACGCACATCTCCGGGTGCAACTCCTCCGGATGCTCCTCGGCCCAGATGCACTCGATCAAAAAATCGGCTAACACCTGGGACTTCATTACAGACCTCGGGCAGATAGACAGATCGAACTCTTCCAGTTTGATGGCCCACTTTGCCAGTCGACCGGAGGTATCGAAACAGGACAAGATAGTCCGAAGGGTTTGGTCCGTGAGCACCACGATTGGATGGGCTTAGAAGTAGGGTCGAAAGTGCTGAGCGAAGACAATCAGGGCAAAGATGATTTTCTCAGTCTTGAAATACCTCGTCTTAGCATCATGAAGTACTTTGCTGGTGTAGTAGACCAGCTTCTGCGCCCCGTCGGCGTCCATGCGAACAAGCACGGAGCTAACGACCTTGGGGGAGGCTGCAAGATACAGAAAGAGCTCCTTCCCGCTCCTTGGCTTGGACAACAGTGGCGGAGTGGATAGAAACGTCTTTAACTCCTCGAAGGCGTCCTGACACTCCTTTGTCCATTCGAATCCGTTGACCTTATGCAGCGCCTTAAAGAAAGGCAGACACCTCTCTGCCGACTTCGACAGGAAGCGGCTCAAGGCTGCTACCGTTCTGGTTAGGCACTACACCTTCTTCTTGCTAGCCGAGGGCCTCATGTCCAGAATGGCTCGGATCTTATCAGGGTTGGCCTCGATCCCTCGCTGCATCACCATGGAGCCCAGAAACTTACTCGCTGTAAACCCAAAGGCACACTTACGGGGGTTTAGCCTCATCTGATATCGGCGAAATTGCCAAAGGTCTCAGTGAGGTCGGTGACATGGTCAGCAGCGCGGACACTCTTGGTCAGCATGTCGTCCACGTATACCTCCATATTACGCCCGATCTGGTCCTCAAAGACCCTATTCATTAACCTCTGATAGGTGACCCCTGCATTCTTCAACCCAAACGACATCACCTTGTAGTAATATATCCCCCTCTCGATTACAAATGAGGTAGCCTCTTCATTAGATGGATCCATCTTAATCTGGTTGTATCTTGAGAAGGCGTCCATGAAGCTGAGGGTCTCGTGGCCGGACGTAGCGTCTATTAACTGATCGATCTGAGGTAGTGGGAAGCTATCCTTAGGGCACGCCTTATCAAGGTCAGTAAAGTCCACGCACATCTTCCAACTCCCACTGGCCTTGCGGACCATTACGACATTCGCCAGCCAGTCGGGATAGTACACCTCGCGAATGTGGCTGGCAGCCACCAGCTTACACACCTCCTCATCTATGGCCTTCTGTCTGTCGAGGGCAAAGCTTCTTTTCTTCTGCCGGATGGGTTGGCACTCTGGCTTGATGTTAAGCTGGTGGATAATCACTTCCTCCGGGATGCCTGGCATGTCAGATGCCGACCATGCGAAGATGTCAGCGTTGGCTCGCAGGAAGGCGAGGAGCTGGTCGCGAGCCTCCTCCGGGAGTAGGGCTCCGACCTGGACCGTCCTCATCGGGTCCTCCCCTAGAGGGAAAGTCAGCAGGTGCTCAGCCGGCTCCCCTCTCCTCTCTGAGTCTCATGGGTCGAGCGTCTCTGGTGCAGGTGCAAGTACTATCCCCTGTGGGCTAGGGGCCATGTGATAGCAAAGCGGCAGCGGGTTCTGCTCCTCCTGCATTTCTCTGACTCCCTCACTGGTTGGAAACCATACTAGGAGCCTTTTGGTGGAGATAACAGCATCCAGGAGGTTAAGTCCGGGCCTTCCGAGTATGGCGTTATAGGCAAGGGGCACCCGGATCACAAGGAAGCTCATGAAGACTGTACTCTGACACGAGGGCATCCCGACCATGACGGGGAGAGTGATTTCTCCCTCGACTCTTACAGAGTCTCTGGTGAACCCCATCAAGGGTGTGGTGACAGGTCAGAGTGAGTCGGAAGTCAGATTCATACGAACAAATGCATCATAACTCAAAACATCCACCGAGCTTCCACTGTCAACTAGAATTTTTTTTACAGGATGCTTAGCGATCATTATGGACACAACGATGTTGTCATCATTTTTGTTAACCACCCCCTCTAGGTCCCTTTTTGAAAAGGAAATTACATAATCTAACCCCTCCTCCCCCCTTGGCCTCTTGGGCGGGCCGCCTGCCCCCCAGGATATCATCGTCACCATCTTCTCAGTCGAAGCATTGTCGATCATTGGTAGCGGAGGCACTGACGGGCCAGGCACGCCCGAATTGCTTTTTTGGATAAACTTCCCCAGGTGGCCACGCTGGATGAGGTCCTCTATCGCCTTCTTCAGCTGGCGACAGTTGTTGGTGTCGTGGCCGTGGTCCCGGTGGAAGCGGTAGTATAAGTCTCGTTGTGAGGGGTCTTCGGGTTCAGCGGAGGAGGGCGCTAAAAGAAAGGCTCGCCCTCGATCTCAAGCAGAATATGAGATATTGGGGCGAGCAAGGGGGTGAACGGACCGTCCCTTGGTGCAAGAGCCCGAGGTCGGTTGTCTGTTCGGCGGGGAGGCTTGGGCCTCTTGGGACGAACTTCTGCAGGCTCAGGGTGAGCCGGCTTCTTGGTGATGCCTCCGTTGGCCTCGCGCCGGAAGGAGTTAGCCTCGTCAGCATGGATGTATTTTTAAACTCAGCTCAGGAGTTTGGCGTAGGAGTTGGGCGGCTTCTTGTCAAGGGAGTCCGCAAAACGGGAGGGACAGAGCCCTCACTTCAAGGCCAGGGTGGCCACAGAATCCTTGATGTTGTAGACCTCGAGGGCAGCTTCTTTGAATCGAGTGACGTAGTCCTGTAGGGACTCGCCACTCTTCTACTGGATGAAGAAGAGACTGTCTGCTACTCTGGGTATCTTCCGGCAGGAATCAAAATAGGCCAAGAAGGCCCTCTCCAACTGGCGAAAGGAGTAGATACTCCGCGGCAGCAAACAAGAGTACCAGGCCCGGGCCGCCTTCCTCAAAGTAGCGGGAAAGGCAATGCAGAGAAGAGAGTCGGTTGCTCCTTGGACCTGCATGAGGACTTTATAACTCTCCAGGTGGTCCAGGGGATCGGTGGTCCCATCGTACGGGTCCAACTGAGGAAGACGAAACCGGGTTGAGATTGGTTCCTCTATGATGCGGTGGGACAGCGGTGGCCGGCTGTTATAGTCCGCCTCTGGCAAGCTGGTGATCCAACGGCTGAGCTTCTTCAGCCGCTGGTTGTACTCATCAAGCTGGTGCTCGGCCCGGCGAGCTATTCGGCCATCGAAGGACCCCTCCCTCGAAGACTCTGAAGAGGGGGAGTAGTGATGGTGGTGAAGATGGGTGCACTCCGCCTCCCTCCGGTGCCGCCGCTTTGGGAAAGCACTGGCATGGCGAGAAGAAGACCGGGACCTCCTGGAAGTCTCCCGGTGATGGCGCCTGGGCAAAACGCGGCAGTGGCGAACTTTTTGGATGGGAGACCTCCCCCGGAAAGAATGTCGATTGGGCTTAACCACCCTTGGGATTGACGTGGGTGGTCCCGACTGCTGCTGCAGAACTTGGACCACCGCCACCAGCGACTGAACTTGCGCGGTGAGGGCGGCGAGTTGATCTTCTTGAATCTACTGCGGTGGTGGTGATGGTGGTGCCGGGATGCTGGCCTAGGGAGCAGGGAGACCGGCCGCCTGCAGGTCAGCTCCCAGGCGTTGCCCCCCAGCATGGCTAGTGGAGACCTCTTGCACACGAGTCATCACCATGGCTTGAGAGCTCGGGAAAAGAGAGAGTGTTGCTGACTGGTTCGAAGCTGTTTATCTCTCCCCTTACCTGGCGCACCAATCTGTTGACGCCAAGTCACTCTCCTTCAACGCCGGGGAAGATCCTCCTCATCGAAGATTCCTGTAAGAAAGTCCTCGAAGACCGATTACTCCGGTGGGGACCCTTCGACGCTCAAGTCAGCAACTTGGAAACAGACAAAGGTTAACTAGCAGAAAGAGCAAGAGAACTTGAGTTCAGGATCCTTTCCTCGTCGTGAGTGTGGGACTTTTATACATGTTCGAAGGTCTTATTTTCTGCTTTTAGAAGGTTGCTGATTTCGAGGTATTATTGCCCGGTAATGGTCGGAAGGCAAGGTTGATAGTGAGGGGTCACAACCGACACTGGGCATGTCAAAGGTGTCCGGCTCTGCCTATCACCTGCCAAGCGCGGCGTTATGGGTGGCAGGCGGACCTGATCACGTCAGGCGCGTGCCGTTACGAGGCAGGGCCACGCGCTGTTGCAGTCGAGTGATGGAGCACGTGGCCGTAGCGGGTGGTTGGTGGGCCACGTGGGTGCATCAGACGATCGGTAGGCCACGTGGGTGCGGCAGACGGTCGGTGGGCCACGTGGGTGTGACAGACAGTTGGTGGGCCACATGGTGTGTCGGGGGGCTCGAGGCAGTGAGACATGAGATCCGAGGCCGAGGACGCTAAGTCCGGGTCGAGGCCAATGGGACGCCAGGTCCGAGCCGAGGCTGAGGGACGCCTGGTCCGAGGCCGAGGCCGAGGGGACGCTAAGTCTGAGCTGAGGCCGAGGGGACGCCAGGTCCGAGGTCGAGGCCGAGGGGACGCTAGGTTCGAGACTGAGGGGATGCCAGATCCGAAGCCGAGGCCGAGGGGACGCTAAGTCCGAACCGAGGCCGAGGGGACGCTAGGTCCAAGCCGAGGTCAAGGGGATGCTAGGTTCGAGGCCGAGGGGATGCCTGGTCCGAGGCCGAGGCCGAGAGGACGCCATGTTCGAGGTCAAGGCCGAGGAGATGCTAGGTCCGAGGCTGAGGGGATGCCAGGTCTGAGGCCGAGGCCGAGGGAACGCTAAGTCCGAGCCGAGGCCGAGGGGACGCTAGGTCCGAGGTTGAGGCCGAGGGGACGACAGGTCCGAGGTCGAGGCCAAGGTGACGCCTGGTCCGAGGTTGAGGCCGAGGGAACGCCAGGTCCAAGGTCGAGGCCGAAGGGACCTCGGAGGCCGAAGGGACCTCGGAGGGCCAAGGAGGGAGTTCCGTTAGTCATCTTCACCGTTAACTCTAACAACGTTGGATCAGCCACATCATCTTCAATGACAATGAATCTCAAATGACACAGAGGAACTTTCATAATCATAGGCACACATCTCATCTTCATTTGTTAAAGGTATAGGTGGAACATCCATGGGCAAGAGGAGAGAACAAGAGATCAATGCCATTGAGGATGTGGCCCATTAAGTGAGGTAGCAAGCTCATACTCCTCTACAATGAGGAAAGGAAAAGTCTTGCTGCAACGCATGCAGAAAGATATTCCTGCCCTTGACATGCGCGCACACATGCGCCGCGCACCAATCACTGTACGCTGTGCATTTGTTCTCCACCGCACACGGTGAAGCAAGACTTTTCCATGAGGAAATAGGGAAGCAAGACTTTCAAAAGCTCACACTTTCTATGGCCTATGACTACCTGCTTATTAATAAGAGACTGGCTAGGAGTTCACAGCAGGGGTTGGAAACTAAAAAGATGTTGATGGAAGATTTCTTGGCCTTGCTTGTGAGGGCCTTCAAGGGCAGCATCTAGGCATTTGGCTTCGCTTCAGTTGAGCTCACTTCACTAAACTTCACTTCAAGACACCTGGTTAGACTTGATTCCTCTTATGTTACCTTAAGAAGATAGGAATTTTATTTTGTCTAAAAAGAAAGCACATGCTTGCATATCCCTTAGGAGACATTGATACTTTAATGCCTTTACTCATCGAGGCTATCAACCACTATTCTGTCTATATTAGTTTATAGATGAATACTTTTACTTAATGCTCTATTAGATGCATGGCTGGATGCACATATATGTTCATATTTGTGCTTTGGTTGGCCTAGATGGAACATATGCTATTGCCGGTTTGTTTTAATTTGCTGTTTATTTAGTTTAATTGTCGAAATCCGCAGGTCATATTCTGCCTTTCTATGCAGTCATCTGAGGTCATACACCTTGTATTTATAAAACACAGGCTGAATACAATGGACAAATTCTAAGCTTTTTAGTGTGCAGCTACAAGAATATGCCACACTAGAGAAAGCTGAGAAAGCGTTTGGAGCTTTCAGTAACAGGTTCCCTGGTCTGCCCAAGCATAAGCCCCTAGGAAGGATAACCCAAGGAGATGTCTTGTTCTCTACCTGCTGTTGTGGCCATTGTTATGGCCAGCATTCTGATGTCTGTTTTAGTTGCTTTGTTACCTTAAGTACGCTCCTCACTCCATGATACAGTTACCTCTCTCTTTGTTGTTTGAGTAACATGTTAGCATGTACATGGGTACTTTACTAATTTTGGCATATGTATAGTTGTGCCTGTTGACTGTTGTGTTTATGCTAGATAAGTTTTGGGGTTGTACCAAAAATGACACTGGTTGAATACATATATCTTAACTGTGCTTCTTGTGTCTCCTCAATTTCCATTTGTTATGTTATATGCATGTGGTTAATTGGCACATTTGGTTATCTTGAATGCTTCTATTACCTGTTCCATTGTATTCCATTATGTAGCAGCCTAGATATGCCTACTCTGGATCCCAACTGCTTGATGGTTTTGCTTTTTCTGATTTTCTAATTTTCAGGACTGTGATGATGGTCCAGTCAAATGTGTGAATAAGCTTCAGGAATGCTGTCCCTATTGGGTTTCTAACTTTCCCTTCCGTTCTCATATTGTCTTCAATTTTGATAGCAATCAATGATTTCTTCCTCAACTATCAAACCTTTGTCAATGCTTCTTTTCATCTTTCTAAAACTATATGAGCTTCTTGCATGTTTAGTGTGCCAAAAGCAACATTCAAGCTGACTTGTTTTCCATCAGCCTCTTCTTGGTAGAAATATTTAATTCTATGCATGTAAATAAAGCTTTCAAACTATATATTTATAAAAAAATTTCAGCTTTTGGGAAGCAGAGAACTAAGGTTGTCCAGGGCCAAATGTGTTTGGATTTATAAAAGGTTCCTAGAATATGTTTAGAGGCTTGGGAACCAGACACTGAAAGCATATTATTTTCTATGCAATTATTTTCCATGTAGTGGCCTTGATATATTTTCTAAAGGGTGACAAATTGTCCCTATATCGTTTGCAGGCTTAGCACTTAGGATAGATGCTGCAAACCAAGAGCATTACAAGGCCAACATAGTTTGTTTGAAGTGTAGTGCATGTAAACTATTATGTTCAAGTGGTTATATGTACTTGGAATATTGTAAACTATTTTGTTAAAATGAGTGGACATGCAAACCATTTAATATGGTAGCAGATCTTTCTAGCATCATTCTATTTTAATGGCTGCAGACATATCTGTTATAATCATATGATTGTTCATGGTTAGAATGTGAAATATTACACTGAAATGGTTGGAGAAGGTTGCAGCAGTGGATATTGAAATGGTTGCAGACTTTCTATGTTGCATTGAAATACAGTGATTTGAATAGCAGAAATATCTGAGTATCATGGCAAATGTGAATTGAATGATTTGTTTTATTAATGTGTTGTCTTCAAGTGAACATGCATGTGTAAATACATATATGTATATTCTACAGTCAAGCTAATTTTTCCATTTTAGAGAAATGGATACTCTCACTTACAATAGCAATCAAGTGGAGGAACTGTCATTGCAACTTTTAGTTAGAAATAAACAAACAAACATTAGAAAGATACTTGCTACAACTGCAGTCCTTGCCTTGCAAAAAACTAGATTTTGGAACTACAAATCCAGAAATTTCACTCTCATGTAAACTCAAATACATGTAAATTGGAATTGCACATGTACGAAAATCATGGTAGTGGCTAGATCATATAGGATCAAATTTGATATGAAATAAGTTGAGATTGGACCAAGGAGAACACAGCACATAAGCTAAGTGATTTGAAATATTTTTGAGTTACTAAGGTAGAAAATATTTTTTTTTGTTCTTGAGCTCTTCTCTCCGTTTTTAATGTTTTAATAAAAAATTAAAAACACATCCATTTATTAACAATAAAGAATTATTTTTTAATTATAAAACTTAAAATGATGGGTTATGGAGGAGGTATGATGGTAGATAATAAAGAGAAAATGGTCATAGGTGTAGTAGTGGTAAGTAGTACAAGTATGATGATGATGGTGGTGATGGTGGATGGTAAAGATATAATGGGTCTAATAGTGGTGGTGATGGTGGGTGGTAGAAGGGGTGATGGTGGTGAGTAATGCAGGTATGGCGGTGGTGGTGATAGGTGGTGAATGTATGATGGTAATGGTGGTAGGTGATAAAAATGGTGGTGGTGGAGGATAGTGAGTATAGTGAAGATATAATAATGATGGTGAAGGGATGGTACGTAATGGTGGTCATAATGCTGTTAATGGGTGGTGGAGGTAGGTGATTATGATTTGATGGTGATGGTCATGGTGGTGGTAAGCGGTGCATGCATGATAGTGATGATAGTAGGTGGTGGGGTATGGTGGTTGTGGTGGTGAATGGATAAGGAAAGTAGGAGGTAACGATGGTGAAAGTATGGTAATAGTGGCCATGACACTAGAAGTGGGTGGTGGTGGTGATGGTATTCGTGTGTAGTAAAGAGTAGTTGGTGCTGAAGGCATGGTGATAAAAAATATAGAGAAAATATTGCTTTATTTCAAAAGAAAAATAATAAAAAATAAATTAAAAAGATTTTTAAACCTAGTGTACAACTAAAAAGCTAAAAAAATATAGTTTTCTAATTTTATATTTGAAAAATATTAGATTTGAATACAAATCCTGTTTTCTGCTCTTTGAATTTTTTTTGAAATTTTTTTTAATTTTCTACAACTAAACAAGCATTGAAGCATTTCTATTAAAAGAAAACCTAAACCATTTTGCTAAGAAATAATTAGTAAGAAGGAACAAGGTGCTCCTCTTGCTTGCAGTCTATGTATATAATAGATCGGAGATTCTAGAGCAATTTAAGTTATAACAATCTAAGCCATTTGGTCTAAGAGACATATCGTCCAACCTAAGTTAGCTGAATCAAGATCTCAAAAGCCAATGCTATATCACCTTGAACAATGTTCTTTCAATCTCATCTTCTTCTCTCCTTTGTTGGGCCATTGCAGAGTGCCATCAGTCATTGCCTCTTGCCACGTTCCATTGTTTTCATTATTTCCTCATATTTTTCCTTTCACTCTCTTTGTCATTCTCCTTCTCCTCTTATTAATTGGATCGTTATTGTACCTATGATTTTGAACGCCATTCAACAAAAACCACTGGACACCTCCCACCTCATACTCTCCTTCATTATGGAAAGCACCACCACTCTCTCCTTCCTTTTCTCACCTCTCTTTCTTTCTCTCTTCCCCCTCCTTTCTCCCTCTTTCTATAGGAATGGTAGGATAGGACAACCTTTTTTTCATTGCCTCTCATTCTCTCTCTCCTACTCTTTCTCATAATATCTTTAACCAATTTCAATATAAATAAGATAAAATTATATATTATAACTTTCTATACAATCTTTGACATCTTATATTTTATATTTATTTTTAATCTTAACGATTACTACTATAAACCAATAGAAGTATAAATGGACGATGGATAATTATCTTATTGGTTTGACAGGGTTTAGCGGAGTACCTAGTTAGGCATTACAAGAGTAGGAAGGTAGAGGCTAGAGCGAAGAAGTGGATGATGGCAAGAGGTAGATGTTGAAAAAGAAATTTTCATATCAAGTTGGAAGAAAGTAGGCGATACGGTGTGGTAGAGAAAGTGATACTAAATACTTGCTCAACAGATACAACACCATAAAGAGGCGGACGTTGGCCAAAGAAAAGGAGGATATTAGTTGAAAGAACGACCCCATAGAAAAACGATGTTAGTTAAAGATCATGAGGTCAATGCTCTAGTTGATCCTCAAATAATAGTCAATGAAACTAGAAGGAGAGGATGGAACATTGAGCAATTATAAGAATAGCCAAATAGAATTCTCATTTAATCATCTAATGAGAAAAATCCAATACTGAATGGTCAAAGAGGGAGGATAAAATGTTAAGCGATTAGAGAACGGGACACCTCACGCTAGAGAATACCCTAATCCAATCAATCAAAGAAAAATGTGACATAGGATGATCATTGAGAGATGAAGCTAGAGAGTTAGAGATGAAGCCAATACTAGGCTAGCACCTGAATTGTAAATGGATGCAATTAGTGCAATTAAGGTTTAATTTCCATTCAAAACAAAGAAAAGAGGTGGAAATCAAATGTTAGGGTTAATTATCATTCTAATCCACTGGATTAACCTAGAATTAATCCTAATTCAGCTATATTGACTTGATTTATTGGCCATTGGTTCTAGGTTAGCTTTAAAGGGTGCATCGAAATGCCAAACTAGCAAAAACATATTATGCATTCCGTTCTAACCCCGGATGACCTAATGGGCTAGCTCAATTGTCAACTGTGGGTTCATGCTCAAGTCTAACCTCAAGCTACGTTGGCCTTTGATTAGGTTGGCCAAAACATTGAGCTTTCTTTAGGTTCACGCTTTTAACAAATTAGGATTGAACCAAAAACAACTCAACTTTAGCCTAAATTTTTTTATACTATGATTTTAAGCTCATACTTGACACAAATTAACTTAGGCTTGACCCATGACCTAACCTCAAGTTGACCCGGCCCAATGAGCCATGGGATTGTCCAAGCCTGCTTCCAATGTCAAAAAAAAATGAGATTATTAAGAGAAGTAATACTATGCAGCTAAACTAGAAGGAATTTCATATTAAAGGGAATCAGAAAAATCAAATATAAAATTAAAAAAATAATTTTATTAATTATCAAGTAGGAATGGGTTATGAATAAAGTAATTTCAAGCTATTCCAAGTTTATCTTGAAGCTTTATTGGGGCTAGAATTAACCTAGGTTGACCCAACAAACCAAACATGTTAGTCCATACCCATTTAACATTAAACTAGGTAGCTTGAACCTATTCCTCTATCATACTCTTTAATAATTTTAATAAATTGATTTGCTAATTTACTTTTTACTTATCACTTGCATCATACATAGCCAATCTTTCTTCTTACCTACCAAATTTGCAAATTATCGATATATTTCCCTACCTAGTATAAGATTTTTGCTTGAAAGTTGCTTTTTATTTTATATTTTGTTTCTTAAAATGATAAAATTATTACATCTATTGATATAAACAAACTCATATCTTATTTATTTATTAGACAATTATGATAGAAAGGATTCTTTCTTGTTTTAGAAAAAAAATATTGGCATGAATTAATGATTGTTAATGCCCTTCTATCTTCAAACTTTTTATATATAGTCAAGTATATAGAATTTAAATGAAACTTATCAACAAAACCTTATCTGATGACGCCCGATCACTGGTCCTGAACGTTGGGAGAATGAAAGAATTGAGGCAATTTGAGGTTGCTCCTGAAATAATAGTGCAATGGAAACTAGAAGTCAGAAGAGGAAAGAAAAGAGCAAAATAGAAAGCCAATTAGATTTCAAAATCAACCTAAAAAAAAAATATTGACTTGGAGAAAAAGGATAAATTAAGAATTAATGGAGCCGTCAAAGAGAATAAAACATTATCCAAGCCGTCGGTCAGCCATGGGGCCAAGAAAAATGGACAGGTAGGATGATCATTGACGAGCCAATGAAGCTAGAGTCAACTAGTTGTGAGCATCAGCTAAGCGAAAAGCCAAATTGATTACCTTAGCAGCGGCTTGAAGTTAGCCGTTAAGTTGGTGAAATTAGCTGCGGAAGGGTGCTTTCACTTTAATCTTCTTCATTTTCTGTTGATTGGAATCCACAGGTCTTGAAGAGCCGAAAGAATGCGGAAAACAAGTTAGGATTGCCGAAAAATATGCCGAATATGGATATACTCATCCCCAAGGATATTCATACTTTATTAAAGAATCAGCAAGCTAATACCGTCGTAAATTAGCTTCCCATTTTGATGCCACTTCGACTCATGAGATCATGCTAGCATTGTTGATGCCAATCTGAGGCGCTGGAGGTGCCGATGTACCCGGGGCAGTGAGGTTTCTTTGAACGAACTTGCCCAAGTGGCCCTGTTGGACAAACTTTTCAATGGCCATCTTCAAATGGCGGCAATCTTCGGTGTCATGTCCATAGTCTCGGTGATACCGGCAGTAAAGCTCTTTGTTGTTGGGGTTTACTGACTTTAGGGGACGTGGGCGTTGAAAGTAAGGCTCCTCCTTAATCTCTAGTAGGATATGGGAGATCGGAGCCGTGAGAGGAGTAAACCACCCCTTAGGAACCAGCGCCTGGTGCCGGTGGTCAAAGCGACGTGGTGGTTCGGGCTGCCTGGATCGTCACTCAGCTGGTTCCGTGGGTGTCGGCTTCTTATTGGAACTCCTATCGGCTTCCCTTCTGGATGAGTCAGCCTCGTTGGCGCGGATGTAGACTTAGCAACTCGGCATAGGAAGGCTTTTTGTCCAGAGAAATGCAAATCTGGAGGAGCGGAGTCTCCGCTTCAATGCTAGGTAGCGACAGAATCTTTCAAGTTATAGACTTCGAGCGTGGCCTCCTTAAATCGAGCTACAAAGTCCTTCAAGGTCTTGCCACTCCTTTGCTGGAAGGCAAACAAGCTATCGGTGACTCAAGGGATCTTTCCGCATGCATCAAAGTGAGCCAGGAAAGACCGCTCAAGCCTAAACGAATTGATACTTACCATGCACGCAGGTTGGAAAAGCAACACACAGAAGAGAGTCCATCGCCTCCTGGACCTGCATGAGGACCTTATAGCTCTCCAAGTGGTCCAGAGATCCGTTGTACCATCGTAGGGGTTGGGGAAGACGGAACCGAGGCGGAACCGGCTCCTCTGTGATGCGGCGGGAGAAGGACGATGGTTGAACTCTTCCTCCGGCTGATGATTTATTTTCCTGGCGAGCTCACTAGCCGCCGGTTGTACTCCTCTAACCTGGGGGCTGATTGTCGGGGCCCTCCGAGATGGCTCCTAGACTTCCGCCTGGGCTCCTCCTGATGACGAGGCTGAACTTGCCGGGGCCGTGGTCGGGGGAACGGCCGCTTGGGGGCTCGAGGCTTCCTAGGGGAAGCCAGGCATCGGCCGGTCTCGTGCCAACCACGAGGAGAGCCTCCCTCGCCGACTGCTGACTGGCGGGGGGAGCGGTCTGGTGCTGGGTGGCCATGGACTGCTGCTGCTAGAGCCCATGGATCATGGCGGTGAGGGCTTGGACCTGCTGGAAGAGAGTCGCCAGACGCTGTTTGGTCAGAGGCGTCCGGCGGCAGGCAGGTGACCGGAGGGTCAGCTGCAGGAGGATTGGCCTCCTGCTGTCTAACTGGCGGGGGAAGCCCCGCCGGGCAGCTGACAGAGGCGTCCTGGGCTTGAGTCACCACCATGGCTTCCAAGATCGAATCTTCTGAGGTGTAGCACATGGAGAATATTCACTATCCCTTTTCCCCCCTACCTGGCGCGCCAATCTGATGATGCCCGGTCACTGGTCCTGAATGTCGGGATATGGGCTGATCCACGAACCTTCGATTACAAAAAAGTCCCAAGACCGGAGGGGGTTCTCCGGTGAGACCCTCCGATGCCCAAGTCAGCAATCGAGGTCACAGCAGAGAAGGAGCTCTAGAGAGCTCTTGGAAAAGGGAGAGATCTCAGAAGGATCGGAATCCTTTGAGTATTAGGGTATCAAGTGTGTAAACTTGCGTTACCTGATTCTCGAAGTGATTTACTCTTTTATAGGGTTGACGTTGGCATGATCACGTGGGTTTTCGTGAAGTCAGAATGTCTGCTAAGCCCTTGCATGAATCTGGGCTGATTGGTGGGCTAAGTCCCATCAGCCGACGGGGCTGTTGGGTAGTTGGGCCTAGTCCTATCAACAATGTGGCCAGTAGTAGGTGGACCTGGCATTGTCAGGCGGCGCGAGTAGGCGGTTTCTTGAACCTCTGGGGCCATGCTGGGGAGAACTGGGACACCTTGACCCTCCCGGGGGAGTCGAGGCTGGACCCGACTGGCCAGGGGTGAGCCGTCGGTCTTGGAGGTGTCGGCCTTTGGGGCCGTCGGTCTTGGAGCCGTCGGCCTTTGGGGCCGTCGGTCTTGGAGTCGTCGGTCATGGAGCGTTGGCCTTTGGGGCCGTCGGTCTTGGAGCCGTCGGCCTTGGGGCCGTCGGTCTTGGAGGTGTCAGCCTTTGGGGCCGTCGGTCTTGCAGCCGTCGGCCTTTGGGGTCGTCGGCCTTGGAGCCATCGGTCTTGGAGCCATCGGTCTTGGAGCCGTTGGCCTTTGGGGTGTTGGCCTTGGAGCCGTCGGCCTTTGGGGTGTCGACCTTTGGGGCCGTCGGTCTTGGAGGCGTCGGTCATGGAGCCGTCAGCCTTTGGGGCCGTCGGTCTTGGAGGTGTCGGCCTTTGGGGCCGTCGGTCTTGGAGCCGTTGGTCTTGGAGCCGTCGGCCTTTGGGGCCGTCGGCCTTGGAGCCGTCGGTCTTAGAGCCGTCGGTCTTGGAGCCATCGGCCTTTAGGGCCGTCGGTCTTGGAGGTGTCGGCCTTTGGGGCCGTCGGTCTTGGAGCCATCGGCCTTTGGGGTCGTCGGCCTTGGAGCCATCGGTCTTGAAGGCATCGGTCATTGAGGTCGAAGTGGGCCGCGGCCAACGCCAAGATCGAGGTGGGACGCGGCCAACGTTGAGACCGATGCCGTTGTCAAGGTGGGCCGTCCAAAAAATTTATTTTTCATGGGGTCAACTGGCCCATCAGGAGCTAGAATTGAACCTAGGTTGACCCAACAAGCCAAACATGTTAGTCCATACCCATTTAACATTAAACTAGGTAGCTTGAACCTATTCCTCTATCATACTCTTTAATAATTTTAATAAATTGATTTGCTAATTTACTTTTTACTTATCACTTGCATCATACATAGCCAATCTTTTCTTCTTACCTACCAAATTTGCAAATTATCGATAGATATTTCCCTGCCTAGTATAAGATTTTTGCTTGAAAGTTGCTTTTATATTTTATATTTTGTTTCTTAAAATGATAAAATTATTACATCTATTGATATAAACAAACTCATATCTTATTTATTTATTAGACAATTATGATAGAAAGGCTTCTTCCTTGTTTTAGAAAAAAAAATTGGCATGAATTAATGATTGTTAATGCCCTTCTATCTTCAAACTTTTTATATATAGTCAAGTATATAGAATTTAAATGAAACTTATCAACAAAACCTTATCTATATCATTCTTTAATCATAAAAATTACCTACCTCAGCTCTTTTTCTAATTCTTGAAAAAACACTTGCCAATGCATATAAGGTCATATTTATGTAGCATATCTATTATTTCCTACTAAAATTTTAAAAATATCTTTAGTTTGAATATTATAGTGGATTTTTTGATTCTTACCTTTTGTTTCATACTTATTATCCAACAAATAAAAACTATAAACTTTTTTTTTGCAAATATAGAAAGATAGTAAATGTTTGTAAATATGAAAAGATAGTAACAATGTTCAAAAGGCATTACTCCCCCCTTAATTCTATATGGGCTAGTTATGCTTAAAACATATATTACACTAAAATGATGACATAAAATATCATGATTTTAATAAAAAATATTTTTTAAAATTTAAATATGCAATATAGATTAAGATATGCTATGCAATGCATGTAAAAAGTTATAGATATAATAGTAATTATCAATTGATTGTAAATAAAAATTATATTTTAAAAAACTTCATCTTAGTAAAGAATTTATATCAGTATACTATGTGATTTTTAAATTTTGATATTGTGTAAGAACAAATTACTTGAAATATAATAAGTGTCGTGCAAATCTTAGTAAAATATAGATTTCATCTTAGGATAAATAAAAAATTATTTTATTTGTTAATTTTTCTTAAATATCCATCACATGTTCTCATTTACTAGCACTTATTAAAAGATAGGCCTCGGATCTCATTAATCTCTTTAACAAAGAAAAAAATTTAAAGAATATATCATATATAAACGAAGAGATTATGCAACATTTATTGTTGTTGTTATTTATGGCTAGTAGTAGTACAAATCAACTTATAGCCAAGAAATTATCGAATATTTAATATTTATACTTATTTCATTCTATATCTTATTTCAAGTTGAGTATAAGAGTATACTAAAAAATATACAAAATAAAAGGAGAACGCAAGACTCCTTAAGGGGAAAATATTACATTCTAGATAAGAATACATGTTCATGCATTATTTGCTTGTCTTTTCATCCTTTTTTATTTTTATCATTCATATTATTAAAAAGATGATGGAGTGCTAACAAGTGAAAAAAATTGGATGCGTTGATTATGCCCCTTTTTAGCCACATTTGTAAAATAAATTTTAATTAATATTTTACAAATATAACTAGTATGAATATTGAAAACAATACTAGAAAAGACTTATTGGATGTAACTAATTAAGAAAAATTAATTGTAAACAACATAAAGGCTACAATCAATTCATTGTATCACAATTTGATTTATAAAAGGAATTTGAGAATCCAGCTCATGGTATTAGTTGTTAAGCATGCTTAATGCTTATGGCTTGATATATAGGATTTTCTCTCGTTTTTTCTTTATAACACAAGTTAAATCTAACATTTCCTTAGGTAAGAAACTCGTAAGAAATCAATGGTTAAGAAATAGAGAAATTTATTGTAATAGGAGTCGATTTGCTAGCCAGCTAATTCATAGCTTTACATCCTTCTAAAAATATTCATGGCCTTAGAGAATCATGCAGAATAAAATGGTAGGGAATGGAGCTCCTATCATTGACCATGGAATTAATCTATTATATTAATATTAGAATGTCACTTTTCAATAATATTTAAGTTTTTTTGAAATATTTGACAGTCATCCTAAATCCCTCTCATGCATCTTTAAGTTTCAGCCTGAAAAAAAAACACTCCAATAAAGAAAGCTACTAGCACTAAAGGGACGGATTATATAGCCTTTAATAATGATAAAAGTTGAGATAGTTAGCTTGTCACAAGCTTTCATTAAGATTCAAAACATGATTTACTTTTAGCCACTATATTACGGGGATATCAAAACCTTAAAAGAGATATATAGAAAACCATAAGAGAGAGAGAAGAGAAGTAGGAGGAGGAAGGGAGTTGTTTCAATTATGATGACTATAACTATACAATATATTAATACTATGATTGAGTGAGAAGCACTAATAGGGAATCAAAGACTCATAATTTTTCATAGAAAATTTAGAATTCTATGTTGGTAAGAGGTTCTCCATATCCAAGCAAAGGAGATAGAGGAGGTGGGCAACAAAAAGATAAGACTCGACTAACCTCTTTCACCTTGATTTATCCAAGATGGTTAGTCTTCTAAACTAGCTTAATTTTACGGTCTCCATCAAGTAAAAAGATAGAAGTAATAGCCCAGAAAAGATCAATTGAGAAGAGATTATTGACAAGTACTTTTGCATATACATTCTACAAAATCATGTGATTATAATGAAGAACAATTCACTTAAATTAGAGAGCAATAATATTCACCTATAGATATACGTAAATAAATAGATTATATTTACTTAGAATGAAAGTTTTTGTGAGAATCCTACAATGAATTTCATAGCATAATAATATCTAGAATCAAGTTTGTGTAACTTGAACATAAATAGAGAGTGGCTAAAATTTTAATGTTGAATGGCATATTCTTACTAATAGGCTCCAATTAAGTATTTGATCAAGACCTAAAATCATAAAAGGACAAATTTCCTTCAAATTGGTTAAGAAAACTAGATTAAGTTAATTAGAATGATACCATGCAACATTATAATTACTTTTCTTTTAATATTCACAGTCATTTTAATTTATGATGAACTTTAAGTGTCTATTTGTGCCTTTATAGTTATAAGAAAAATAATCACTGTACTAATTTTGATGCTTCATTGCATATCTAATAATGATTTTATCAATTTTTAAAATGAAATATATGTGAACACAATAAAAAAAATAAAGATGAAGAATGTTATACTTATAAATTGCTCGAGAAATGGTGGGACAATTATTGCAAACTAACATTTTAATTGCTTCTTGATTATATTTATATAATTTAATAAATTTATAATTTCCATAACGATCATTCTTGCCTTACGCTCGTATGCATATTTTTTTTATAGATTTATTTTCTACGTGATGATTTGATTCCCTTTAAAAGTTTGATAGATTATTTTTATTAAATTATTAAAAAAATTATATTAAAAAATTATTATATGTTAAACAATGTTCAACTAAAAAGCTCAAGAACCATTAGATATTTTGCACTAAATCATACAATTATCATCTACTCCTCCAATTTAGCATGAAGACAACATTAGTTTTTTCCATCAATGCCAATTTTGAATGCCAAGCATGTATTTGCATTCTTGATTGAAAGAGTTGAACATGGAATGTAATCGATGAAACTTAGAGAATTTGTTGGACACCATGACACAGCTATTAAATAATCCCATTGATACCACACAAGTTGGTGGTTTCATAGGTTGATGCAAGTAGCGCATCCATGAAGGCCCACTTCTCCTATGCTAATGGATAATTTTTGATTAACACTTGCAGCAAAGAACTGGATGATGAACAAAACCAGAGGGATGAAGTTTGGCGGGTAGGTTGAAGTCAACCCTCACTCCCTTGTCCTCTCCTCTTCCGTTGATTCCCTCCCACACCACCCATCAAAACCATCACCCAAATAAGGACACGTACTTTAAAGTATCACCCCTCAATAACCCTTCTTTCCATTGCTCCGCACCTCCTCCTTACATATCCTTTTACTCTCATAATTCAATTATAGCCAAAAAGATGAGGATGGTTGGGATGGTTGGGATGCATAGATGGTAAGGGAATAGGTTAAGTAGAGAGTTATGAGGGGCAACGTAGTTAGGGGCGGACGTTATCCGCACGCCTTATGGCCACCTTTCCATCCAACCACCACCCCGTCGGTGCCTGCCGCCTAAGCCTTCTATCCTCTCCTCGTCACCCAACCTCTAAGCCAATAAAACCCCACCCCCCGACCCCTGGATTCCCGAAATGCCCCCAAGGAAATAGTTTTATCCTCCCCCGGAATTCCCGTTCTGCCCCTCCTCCGAACGATCCGTCGCGGCCCCGGCTAGGGTTTTACCGCCGCCTCCAACGCTCCGCCCATCGCCCCACCGCCAGAGATGCTAAGATTCGTCAAACTGAAGCGAATCTACTAAGCAATTCGGATCAGAGGACGTTTTCTTCGTTTTAAAATTGCAATTTCAGCGAAAATTTTAAATTTGAAAATAAAAAAAATCGAAAGTTCTAAAGCTGGTTTCCGTGAAAATTTCAGGTGCGATGAAAAAATCGTTTATTCTCCGGAATTTTTTTTATGTATTTAGAATTTCTGCTTAAAAAAAAGGATTAATAGCGGAGATGGAGCTCCATCTTTTAATCGATTTCTAGGGTTTACGCATTTTTCCCCGGGTTTTTCCAGTTCGGAAAATTAAGAAAAAATTGAGATGGAAATTTGAGTAATTCTTGAAGGTGGTAATTGCATTAAGAAAGGATTTTTTTTTAAAGAGAAAATTAGGTCGTATTTCTATTTCTCGGAGGAATCAAAAGCCCTCGAGACGAGGAAACCGATTCCTTGGAATCGGGATCTCCCCCCAACCCGGCAACCCTCATCAATCTTCCCCAAAAGGTCGTCTGGGGGTATTCCGGGAATTCCAAATTTGTTCCAATATGGGAAGCCCGAAATTTACGTGGACTTTTCGGAAATTCCGACTATTTTCGGGGGTATTCCCGGGAGTCAACCCGAGAGTAGAAAAAACACATAACATACGTTCCCCCATCTCTTCAACCCCACCAGCCGTAAGAACCCCAGGGCAGGGGAGAGCAGGGAAACAAAAGAAATATATAAAAAAAAAAGGGAAGGAGAGAGAGGAAAAAAAAAGAAAAGAAAGAGAGACAGAGAAAGGTGGTAGACGAGAGAGCGGCTCTCTCGTCCCCTTCGCCAACTTCTCCTCTGCCTTCCCGTTATGCCCCTGTATGCCCCTGCGAGCCCACCAACCTGCGCCGGCCTTCCCCGAATACCCCTGATTTTTTCTTCTCCCCCGCGCCGTCGAGGTACGAACTTGCCTTTTTTGGTTTGGTGGCCCTGGGGTGGTTTTCCTTCTCGCGTTTTGATGTTTTCGATGCGTATAATCTTTGTGTTTGGTGTTTTGTTTCGGTGTGGAGCGGGGTTTTTGACGGGGTTGCCGCCATTGGTGCTTGGTTTTTGGGCAGCAGCTTTGGGTGTTGGGTTTTTTGATGCGGTTTTGGGCTTTGGCGGGAGGAGGGTGGTGGTTGGACGGGTCGGCGTCGCCAACCTTTCCTGGTTGGTTGGTAGATTGGTGGTGGGAGATTTGTTGGTGGGGTGGTTTGTGATGAAAAAAAAAAAGGGTCAGGAATTCTGATGGGAAAGTTCGTGGTCGTGTGTTTTTGTTTGCGGCTTGAGTTTTCTTGTGAAAATTTTGTGAAGTGGGTTGGGTTTTCTGGGGTTTTGGCTTTGATTGGTGGGGCTCAGTGGCTCGCCATCTTGTTTTGTTTGAGGGATTGGTTCTTTTATTGATTTTGTTAGTCTGGAGTTGTTTTTTTTCCAAGTGCGTACTATAAGTGCGGTTTTGGTTTGCTGAAGGCTGGTTATGCATGTTTATTAGCTGATTAAAGTTGGGGTGGTGAATGAGTTGGATTCAATATTGAGATGCTGAGGTATGTGGTTGTTATTGTTTCTGAAAATTGTGTTGGAAAGATCATGGAGTTTAGTTTTCTCAGAATTCACTTGAAAAATATTTGTATTTTAAAAAAAATAACTCTGAATCTGATAGACTGATGCGAATTGAACTATGGGTTTTTCTTAAATGTTTTTTGGCAAGGTTTTTCATGCATGATTTTCTCTGTTTTGAGGTATGCTTCTTATATCGGTTAGAAATTTGTGATATCAAGATCTATGGGGAAATTTCCATTCTATTAGCAATTTATGTAGTGCTCCTTTGATTGAATTCCTTTACTTTGCTGTCTGATTGTTTTGTTTATTTATTCGTTTGTTTAATTTGATAGTTAATTGCCAATGGAGTTAGGGTGTGCCTGTGGTGCCTTCGTGCTATCATGGCTTGTGGCCACATCATCTAAGTGGTCTTGCAGTGTGGTGCTTACGTTGAATGCCCCATGCACTTATGCAATCCTTTGAAATCCTTATCCATTAATCTAGATGTTTCAGGATTTGAAGAAAGGGATATATGCCAGTTTTAGGGCTCTGTTACATGGATTTTCTAGGCATCTATAATTTATTGGCCATGATGGCCTTCTTACCACAAATGCTTCTTTTGAGTATTTTCACATATCATATCTGACAAATTTTTGTAGTCTCAAACATCATTCCTCTATGGTTTCAATTGACCTCAAAGGTTTCATTCCTTTAATAATTTTTCTCTAAGTCATTTATGTCATACATGTAGTATCCTATATTGTCTGCGCTAGGGTTTTGAGTCCCGATGGGATGTCTTATGGGATGTCGAGACGGGTGTCATCCTAAGTGTTAGGATTGAGCTGTCCTATCATTTGATGTATCTTGGAACACTCTCTATTCCATGTATCAGGATGCCTCATGGGATGCTGAGACGATTGTTGTTCATCCTAGCATCTCAATTGATGCATGAAACACCCCTTATCCCAAGTATCGAGATGGGACTGGACAGTAGCGCATCATCCTGTGCGCATCCTGTTATATGAGAAAATCGAGACGATATCGTCCCACAAGGTTTAAAACCTTGGTTTGTGTTTTTTTTTTTGTTTTTGGTTCTTTCTCTCTTATTTTTTAAAATTTCACCTTCTTCCCCTCTTTGTAGCACATTTATTACTCTTCAATGACTACTTGTTCAAACAATTTAAATTAGAATTCCTGATCATGTTGTACGATATTCAGACCATGTGGACAATAATCTATCTTGTACAAGTCAGTGTTGTCAAAAGTATGCGCTTAAGACATAAGGTGTAAGGCACTAAGGCTTCACGCTTTTTATATTCTTAAGTGTGCCTAAGGCGCAAGGCACGCTTAAGGCAGATTAGGTACTTCTTGTACTTTAAGCAAGGTGCCTTTATTTTGGCATATATAAAGTGAAAAACACACTTTTAATCTGATTTGAGATATAAGTAATGCGTGCTTTTCTTCGTAAGCTATATTTTTAATTTTTTAAAAATCTATTATATGTTGACTTTATGATGTACCATTTTATATATAATTATTTTGCTTACCCTATAAAAAAGATAAAAAGTAGAAGACAAAGAGATGCAACATCAGAAATTATGCTATCATCTGAGAGAGGAGAAAAAACATTAAGTGACTAAAAATTTTAGCTTTTTAGTCGAGAAAGAGGAGGTTTCTCATTGAGCTAATAGACTAAATATATTATTATTATTATATTTTTAAGCTTTTTTCTATTATATATCGTAAATCTTATTTATATAAATGATTTTATTTATTTTAAAAATATACACCTCACTTTTCTTTCTATTATGTGTCATAAATTTTATTTATCTAAATTATTTTATTTATTTTAAAAATATATACCACACTTTGCTTATGCATATGCTTGTGTTTTGTGCCTTGCGCTTAGGCTCCAAGAGCCCTTTGCGCTTTAGTGCACCTACCACTTTTAACAACATTGGCCCATGTGTAAGAATGGGACTTTTTTGACATGGTTCTTGAAGGTATTTTTAATTTTTTTGAAAAAATTAAATAAACTTTTAAGTAATCCTACTTGCCCTTTTTGAAATTTGAACTATGACATTGTGTTTTGCTAATTGAACAATTAATTTATTAACTGGTTAAATTTATAATTGGATGTCTTGGATGCTACAGATTTGATCTGCATTTAATACTGGGTTTGATGGATATGGTCTCTTGATTGTATACTGCATCATTTTGGATAGTTGCGTATCTCACTATTGAAGATAGTACCTTACCTATAGGCATATTTAGGATTTCGTGGTTGATTGTGGACCAGCACTTAGCTCATGATCATGATCTTTGATATGATCATCTCACAAATGAACTTACTTTGATGGAACAATCTTACTTTCCTATGATTTTTGTCTGCAAGCTCTTCGGCAACAGTAGCTTTGGGCTCATGATCTTTCAGGATCACTGATCTTTGTGAGTTACTTTTTTTCTTTTTATATATAAAAAAATCTAGTACGTTGATGTACACCTGTGAATAAGCATCAGTCTCAGTCCATCCTTCTATTAAAAGGATAAATATATCAAGTCTTGCAAATTTTGTTCATTCTTTGACTATAATAAAGGAAAATCTTCCTTTGTTGTTAAGCAGGATCCGCTTGGTCCCATATCAAGTTAGTAAAGATGAGTTGCAATTGATGATGGACTGTAGATAATATAATCCTTTGCATATCTTTCGGTCACAAGATTTCAGTTTGTCCTCATTTTCATTTGACTTTCAAAATTGTATTTTGCTTAGTTGATAAAAAAAGCCAACAAGTTTCTAGGATCTTGTCATCCAAATTTTATTTTATGTTGTGAAGTTAATATCAACATATCGACAACATTTTTTGTGGGAATTTATTGTGAATTTGGCTTGATTCATCCATTTGAAGTTGAACAGCAGCTGCAGCCTTACTATTATTAAGGGATCACACTTTACTCTGATAGGTACTTTATGCAATGTTTTAGATACCATGGAATAGGGTTGTCTTGGCCTTTCCTTGGAATAGGACATCCCCAGTCCTGATATTCAAAGTAGCGAACATCCCATCCAATCCTGGTCCATTTCCTCGCTCGTCCCATCCCAATACTTGGGATGGTGCCTCATCTTGACATTCAAGATTGGGGTATGCCCTTTTATTTCACTGGTATTTAAAACCTTAATTCTGTGTCTGTAGTATTACACTGATTAATTTTCAAATTCATTACATAGTTCAAGTATGCTGATATATATTTCATAACCTGTATAGTTGTTAATGCTGCTGTCATCATTATTCCTTCTTTTATATCAGAATTTTTTTCCTATTTTTTCAATAATTATTTCATGCTGAATCAATTTTAATTTTACATTAGGAGATTGCAATTAGCCATGGTTAGCATAAGGAGACGGAGATATCTGGGGCTCTGCACTGGTATGCTAATTATGCTTTTATATTTTAAGTAAAATTTTGGGTTATGGATAAAAGAAATGACTTTGAATTCATTTATGTTCTGTCATTCATGTGTGATGACTTGTATTTTCCATTTCATGAATGTTTATTTTTAGAATGTTTAGTGATATTATGCTGTTGATACTCTAAAAGATTGTTGTAAAATTGAAAAAATAAATAATTATGAAAGTTCAACTACCTTTCATTTTGGATTACTTTGAAATGGAAAATTCCATTTTCTGAGCTAGATAGTTACTTAACTTTTTATAATAAGTGGCTAGAGAAAAGGCCAATAGGTAAATAAGAGCTTGCTTTTTACCCCTAATTTGAATTTGTCAAATTGTTAATTTCTTTATGGAATTCCTTAATTTCTTTCTGGAATAATTTAGGTTGGGGACTGGGGGTCTGGGACTATAAAGACATTCCTAGCATGACGAGTCATTCTTACTTTTGATCATGTAAATTTATTTTAATTTTTTTGCTTTATTCTAGAAATCATGTTCTTATTTCCTTACTTTGAACTTATTTCTATTGGGCTTGTCAATATAATAGAAGTTTGAATTTATAATTTTCAGGGAAAAGTTCTATTCCTGTTGAGCTTCCCAAGCCAGCTGAGAATGCGAACTCTGTGGAAAATTCTAATCAGAATGTCAAGCCATTCAGTGTGCATCCTATGCCTTCAGATAATTTAAGCCTTCAAAAACCGGTAAAGATGTCTTTTTCTAAAAAAATCATCCTAAGCTCTTCCAAGTCATGTTTGATTTCCTTACTTTCTTGTTTTGGTTGGTTATGATTTTTCTGAATGGCTTACCTCTAATATGAATCATATTTAATTATCATGATGACTCAACGGTAGGAAATATGAATTTGCTGCAATCAATTCATGTTTGTGTTCGGAGGATTAAAAAATATTTGCTGATTCTCCTTGATATCATTTCATACTGCTGGGTGTCAGAAATTGTAGGAATTATTAGACCTTTTGTCAACAAGCTTGTCAGTTAGACCGTTCATCATCTAATTCACCATGCAGGCATCCTAAATATCTTTTGCCACTCACCTTCCTGTAGTGTTTTGCTGTTATAACTGGTTTTGTGGCTTTTGCCAACATGCTTCAATGTCTGCATCTTTGCTCAGATCTCTCATGTTCTGATCCATCCTTTTAGTTCCATCAATCTGGTTCGTGAATTAAGCAGGTCTTAGTACTTCCCTTTTCTTAAAAAAAAAAAAATCTCAGTGGCATTTCTTACTATAAGCATACTCTGCAGTCTAGAGGCATATCCTGCTTCGCTTCATCAAACTAACTTATTAATCTGTTGGTACTTCCTCATTGGCCTCTTTTTTATGGAATAGAACCAAGGAAGCTTAAAAGTTGTTTGGAATGACTTTTGAATATTTTTGACATATGGTTGTAACTATATTTTGCAATAACTGCTGTTTTTGCTGATTTCAAACACTGAACACAAAGTTGTTTGGAAGTGCCCATTAGTTTATTGCTTTTGTTTTCTGTTTGTGCATTCAAAAACCCAAGAAGAAAATATACTGGATGGTACCCCTGTATGATGAAATCTTTTTGCACTTCAAATTGTTTTTTCCCCTTGAAATCTTCTCAGAATTTGGAAGCAATGAGCTATTGCTTTCATGACCGGCGACAATAAAAGGAATAGCAGAAGTTGTGCAAATGCTGTCTTCCACATCATTCCTCACCACATGGGATTTCACTATTTTTTAAAGAAACAAAGACACAAAAAAAATGTGTCAAGCAGGCCCTAAGATAAACATTTAGTTGGTATATTAGTGCACTTTGTCAAGTTATATTATGATATGTTCTTTCCATCTTATGGCATGTAGTGATAAAGTGATTTGAATTATTGGTTGATATACCACCGCATGGAAACTGCATCAAGCACTTGTCCATAGATGTGGATCTGATGACCTTGTACTTCAATATCTGTTTATCCAACTGGTTAAGGTACCTTCATGGGTCTGACTACAATTATCCAATTAGAATAGTTCTACTTTATAACTAATTTCTTATCAACGAACAAGAAATATGCCGGAATACAAGAAAGTTAGGGAGGATGAGAAAGAGTAATGATATGAAACCCACATCTTGCTGAATCCCCATTGTAGAAGCCACATCAGTGGCTAAAGTGCTACACTTTTAGGTGTTGATGACTCTTGATTGCAGCGGAGATCAGCAATCGGATTTCTGTAGTTGTGTTTGGTATAGTGTTTATCTGAGAAAATGTTCATCATAGATTTATCATGGAGAATGTGCACCAAAGGGAGTATTGCATTATTTTTTTTTGTCGATGTACCATCCATTATTGGTTGTTGATTAACAGTACAAAAATATGCATAAGTCTATCTGACAGGATTTAAGTGGTCATGGTCTAATCTTCAGTGTTTGCTTCTTGTAGCATTTGGGCATTTCTGACATTAGAAAAACATTTGTTTATGTTTATGTGCATGTCTGTCTGCATGTGCATCCTGATATACATTAATATATGATGTAACGCATTTACTCATCTAATAATCTTCTCACTAAGCCACAAAAACTAGTTGATGGGGTTTATGATGGTCATGGCATCATCTTTCCAGTGTTGTGTGCAGTAGGATGCTGAGTGTCTCTGATGCTGGAGCAACATTTACTTTTGTGTGTCTGTGCATGTCTGCCTGCATGTGTACCCTGGTATATGTAAATATATGTTGCAAAATATTCTCTCATTAATAAACTTCTATATTTCACTAAGCTACTGTTTATTGTGGATCATGAAATAATCGTGATCTAAAGCATTAATTTTTGAAAGTTCAGATTTTTGCTTCATGATCAGAGGGACATTACCATGCACAGAAAATATGAATTTCCAGAAAGCTGATAAAATGATTGACATTTTTTTATTGTTAAAAAACATTCTGGGTCTGTTATAGTTATTGCACTCTGGCTTCCATGTCAATGCACACTGACAAAAATGACATATTAATACTTATGTCTATGGTGTGTATGCATGCTGGTTACCGGTGATATGTTTTTTCTGCAATCATGACCACTGATTAAGCAATGTCAATTGCTTATTGTGATGGTACTTTCATTTAACCTTCTACTTGATTGATGATTCTCTTACACTGGAACCTGATCGATCATTTGATATTGTTTGACAGATTAATGTTTCTGATGCATTCCCTGGATCTTCAAATGCATCTGGTTCAAGCTCATCAAAGGAGGAGGCAAATCATTATTTTCCAGGTTAGTTCTCTCAATTCAATTATGATAATTTAAGGCCTAAAACCGTTCTGTAATATTTAATTGGAAACAGTTATTTTATTCATTTTTTCTATACTAGGTACTCACTACATTCTATCTGGGAAATTTGAAATTTTTGTTCTGAAACTGTCAGGGCAAACATATAATGCAATTTTGTTCCACTAGTGATAATTTATTGGCAAAAAATTATTTGTATATTAGGAAAAATGAACATATTCATCATGGATGTTTCTTGTAACCTTTCAGATTGCTTGAGGTGGCCACCATTGGTCTCAATAGCGATGTTTAGTTAAAATATTATTGAGTTACCAAAAGTAAAGAAAGTTTCAAATTGGGAAAAGGCGGAATGTCAGTTGCAGTTGACATTAATGAGCTCATGCTTAGGGCTGGAACATCAATTTAATAATTTATTCTCTCAGTTCCTATTTGATTAAGTTAATCTGGAATAATTAAATTCGTATATTCTTAACCTATTTTTCTTCTGAGGAAGGTTCCCAATGCTG